>CM050419.1:33671775-33721775 GCA_027564155.1 Gymnocypris eckloni scoliostomus
GCAGCAACAAATATCGCGGTTTTGCGGTTAATCGCACGACCCCACGTAAAAAAAACGTGGTCGCACTTGTGCAAATGCATGGTCTGCTGCTCCAAAGTTTCTGCTTCATATAGCACACGCGCTGCAGAGCCACAGCACATTGTAGCAGGAGTCAGATTTCACTGATCACGTGAAGAGATGCACATTCAGCGCGAGGCTTCGTGGGTAGAGCTACACTCACTTCATCAGCACGAGCGCGAAGGTGCACAGCCGACTAAGCAACAGAGGATTTGGTTTTCAAACTAAAGTAAAAGACTGCTTCTTAAACCAGAGAAGGTGACACAAATAACACTGATGAAAAGAACGGGTTGAATGTTAAACACTTTCGTTACCATATAGCACTAGATTAATCAATGCATGCTGATTAACTTATCATAATGTTGTATCAAAAAAAAACTGAGAAAGTTGCTAGCAGTGGGAAGAATGAGTAGAGCCCTGAATGACTTGATCAAGAACGCATGCAGCTTGTAAATGAACATGGAAATGAATAATAATAGTAGTCTTATTTATTCTTAAAACAGCAAATTAAATTAACAATAATAACAAAATAATATTAATCTCTATAACTTTGTTTTTTTCAATATCTTCTGAGTTTAATATGGAACAGTCTTTGTCATCGTTTGTAACCCATTCTTTGTACAAATTATTAAAAGAATAACAACCTGAGCAAGCTGCAGAAACAACAAGCGAGCTCAACATGCCCCATGCTTAGTTCTGGTGATTTGTGGTAAACTTCGATTTATATTTCTTTAGACATTGTTTTTCGGGTAAGAGTCCGTGGATATAAACGCACTTGTCCAAACACAACTTGTTGAAAACTGTGTTTGTTGAAATGGATAGGTTGTAACAGCAAATTAGGATGTAATTAATATTATTTGACGATTCGTTAGGCTACATTTATGATAACAATATTTTTAAAGTGCAAAATAAAAGAGGCTTTTTCTTCCTGACCCGACGGTTCCCGCGAAATATATCTCGTTTCCAGAATCTCACAATGACATTTCCTCTAATGAAAGAGAGAGAGATAACAAATAAAAATGTAGTCTGCACAAAATTTATTTTATTTTAGGCTATTTATTTTATTCGTCTTGTCCAGAATCAAATTAGTTTTACATTTTTGTTGTCAACATAATTATGTGTCGCAGAGAGAAAAAATATATATATAATAATGTAGGCCAGTTTGTACAAAAATGTAAAAATAGCATATTTGTTATTTTTATTCGTCTTGTCAAAATACAAAATTTGTTTAACCTTTTGCTGTCAACACGGAAAGTGTCGCAGAGAACAAAAAAAAGACATCTGTCATTTATATGTATATGTAAAATATGAACAAAACCGTTGGCTTAGACATTGCATAATTAAATCTGTTTTTCATGAAACCAAACAATTTAACTTCCCTGAGAAGAATGTCCCGAGTCAGACTTGCCTGACGTGGGTTTCTGACCATTTTGCAGTCGGAGTTGAACATCCTTCAAGGACCACCTTTTTCTCCATCCTTATTCTGCTCTGTCACTCATGGAAAAGGCTTTAGGCAAAACCCTGCCGTGCCGCACCCACTTCACTCAAATACGATTTTAAAGATGCATGTGAAAGATTGGATAATTTGTTTATTGACACAACTACATTAAAATAAAAGCGATTTGAAATACGTTTGTGTCAGGGTTATTTTTTGTCTTAATGCCTTTATTATTCTCAAATACAGTTCTTAACACAACATATTTAACCGTTTAAACATGTATACAACCTTTCTTATATTTAAATTCGTTTAACAAGCATTTTAGAAGTAAAAATAAACATTTCATAGTCGCAAAAAAACAACGATGCGGCTCGTTTAGGTGACTTGGTTTGCTTTGCATAAAATCGTTTACTGTTTTATATATTAAATGAAACAAACCTGTATTTGACAAAAAAAAACGAAATAAGTCAGTGGCACTGGGAACTGCGACTCACCAGAAGAGAAGGCAAAATATCTGCGTGCACTCAATGCAAACGCAAACTCTGCGACTGTCATATTGGATATGGGTTACACAAAAACTACCCAAACATTAAAAAAAAATGTTTAATAAAATAACCGTGATTTTTAGAGTATATGTGCACACTATAAAATGAACTGGAGCAAGCTGGTAATCACTTAAGTGCGTCAACCGAGTGACTGCGCGAATGATCGTTACCTCTCCATCCTCTGATGCGAATCCATCACCCCGCTTTATTACACAAATGAAACACTGTATATGATAAAATAATACATACATTAGGCTATAATCGTACCGTTCAGAAGCACAGAAGGCTTTAAAACTCATCAGACAGCACCAGCAGCAAAAGGAATTCATGTCTGGATAGTTTTCGTTTTGATGACATTTATGAATGTATATTAGTATGTTTTGCAGCCTATTGATGACGCGCAGTTGGGGGGGCGGCGCGGGAGTGGCATTACTATGAAGCAAATTTTATTTAGATGTAGAATAACTAAGCGGTGATAACGAATGCCCAAAAGATAAAGTAAAAATATCTGTCCCTTTGCCCCCCTGACTGTATTGCCGCCGAGGCGACTGCCTTGTTCGCCTTTATGCACGCGCCTGCCCTGCTCATCGACAGCCCGCCTGTTCTGTCAGGGTGCCGTTATGCACATGCTGCGCACTGTGCGCAATAAAACACATGACACAGAAGCACTGGTGCGTGCGTGCAGCGCGTGAGCGAGAAGAGGGAGTAAAAATCCTGAAAGGATGTCGGGAACGGGATATTGTTAGACGCCCACTCCCGTTCAAATTACACCAGAGTTACCGACCGCTGCCGTGTTTTATTCCCGCGTTGCAAGAAATCTGGTCGGGTCCCGCGAAAAACAGTGCGGTGATGGCGGTGATGACCTCAACACCGCGGTTGGCATCTCATTACCGCGGTGAAGCGGTTATGCGGTTATCGTCACAGCCCTAGATAGAGTCATCTGAAAAAGTGCAGAATCATTTAGGTGGAGAGACCAGCATCCATCTGGTAAGGTGTTGAGCAGCTTTGGAAACTCGGGGGAATGATATCGTGTGTTGCAACTTACCAAAATGCCAAAGTGGACCACAAAGTCTACTGAACATATAACAAGTGGGCCAAGAAACTGCGTCACGATTTGGACAATTTGGTCTAATAGCAAATATTTAACGATGCCCCTTGAGCCATCATGTCCAGTGTCCACGTTGTTTTTGTTGACCTACTGACTGGTTCATAAAGCGTCGCCTCTATGTTGTTGATACAGATGTTACCACATTTTTAAACTTTGGACAACCTGCAAGGAAATTTTGGGGAGCATTTTATGTTTATCCCCAAGATCAAGCCTATTCAACATTTGATGTTATCTTCAAGGACAAGCTCGCATATTTTCCGTTGCGTGCTCGGTGGAAACCCCTTTGTGGTCAGTTCTTCCAACAGGTCTTTCATCAAATACTTGAGAAATGATTCATTTAAAAAAACAATCTGAGGAGCATCTTTGCATGAACGTTGCAGACTTGAAGTGCAGCTGCAAAATCCAAGGACTCCTGCGATCAAGGCCTCACCAAGCCAAAAAGTTCATTTATTTTCAGCATTTTTATTTGGTGTAACCGACCGTAAAGTGTTCATAAGTCAATTGATCAGTAGGGTTGGGTACCGAAACCCAGTACCAATAAGGCACCGGTACTCATGCAACCAGTATGTACCGAATCAGAACGCAGATTTTGGTGCCTCGTTTCTGTGCCATGCCTGAGCGATCGGTTAAAATATTTGTCCTTTGTTTCTCCGAAACAGATCTAAGCAGCATCATCACCAGCACCGCACGTGAAATATAATTTCCGCCTGAGAAAATGCACCTGAACTCAATTCGGAGAGCACTAATAATACAAGTCCCAACAAATCTTTGTAGTAACGCGAGTTACTAAACTCGGGAAGCACAACCTCGGGAAATGAGAGCATCCGAAGAGCGCGTGAATGCAGCGATTACACTTGCTCTGACGGCAGCAGCTAGCCTTCCATTAACTAGCTAAGCTACTACTACTCCACAGGCTACTAATACATTGATTAGCAATGGATTATAAATACTTAGTTATTATGAAAAGACCAGAGATGGCTTGAATAACACAGATAAACTATACTTAGTTGTAGGTTTATATAATCTGTTTACTTATCCATATCCCTGGAGCGTCATGAGTTACGCTACTTCTATGACTGGATCTGTGCGAGGGCGCCTCCGGTGTCCAGTATGAATGCATCCTCCCCGGTTTCACAGACCAGGCTTGAACCTAGTCCTAGACTAAAATGTAACTCTTATCTGTTTTAATGGAAATAGCAATTGTACTGACTAGTCCTAAAATATATCAGTGCCTTTGTGTTTTCTCAAGATGCACCATAGTAATGTTTTTTTTCTAAGCATGCTGATAAAAATAACTTAAATGTCCTAATTGAACTATGATCTAATCCTGTTTTAGTCTAAGCCCTGTCTGTGAAACCGGGCCCATGTGTTTAGTGCTAATGGCTAATTAGTGCAATTATTAACTGGTAATTTTTTATTTTTACAAGTATCGGTTTAGGCACCGATACCATTTTAAAAGTATCGATTTGGCACCGGTATCGAAAAAACCCCAAACAATACCCAACCCTATTGATCAGGCAGCAAACACTGCATGTGAATTAAACTTCTTAGAAATATTACTTGTTGTGAAGGTTCTCATGTTTATCTTTAAAGTCAACATGAAACTACATTGGCAAGTATTTTAGAATGAAACGTGATATTCAATTAGAAAATTAATAATGTTCAAATAAATCAATGATAATGTAATTAAGATGTTAAGAAAGTAAATCGGGTTGATTTTGATTTCATGTTGACTTCTGCGGTGTTTTTTTTACTTTGCCCAGTCATTTTTACCTCTGGAATCTCTCTTTTCTTACATGTCGATGCATCGTCAATTTCAAGACCTTGGGGGAAATATAGCTAATCAAATAGTCTTGTAACTAAAATCAACTGCAAGCGTTCCTTGAAAACGGCTCTTGAACCTAAAGCTCATAGAGGCATGTCGCACAGAAGAAGCCGGAGTAGTACGCCACCCTTTCACACCACCAGCAGCAATGACCCTCGTGACCTGGAGCGAAGGATTTTTGTCGGAAATTTGCCCACGGCACACATGATGAAGAAGGACTTGGATGATCTTTTCAGGCCATATGGGAAAATACAGGGTTAGTAGCGTACAAATTCAAAGCCTTTTTAGACGTTTCGGAAAATGTCATAATGTTCGCTGCAGTTTTAACCTACAGTTCTTTAGACTTCAGTCTAAAGGCTTTGGTTGCGATTTGCAGAAAGCAAGGGAAGCTTAGGCCAAAAATCCACCAAAAAGCGTCTTTTTGCGTAAAACGAAAATGATTGTTCCCTTTTCCAGCTTTGTCCCTGTTTCGTGGGTACGGATTTGTGCAGTTTGAGCGAGTGGAGGATGCTGAGGCCGCTAAAGCTGGATATAATGGTCGAATTTATAAAGGTTATAAACTAGGTAAGGTCTGATTTGGTATTATTAAACACTGGAGTGATTTGGAGAGTTGTTGCATCAAGTTTTATATGTTTGCTTAAAGGCACAATATGTAAGATTTTTTTATTAAAAATCCAAAAACCACTAGAACAGACTTGTGTACTTGCATTATCCCAAATGTTTCGAAGAATGTTTAAATCCAGAGAAAAAGCCATTTTAAATAGTGGCTCGTCCCTGGTCATTGCGTTGCCTGCCAATGATGTCATACACCCTCGATTTCTGTTTTTTTGTATAAAATATGGAAACACGAAAGATGCTTTATATGTTTTGAGTTTTATTAGACAGGGGATGACCACACCGTATCATTATAATAGAACCTTCAAATGTATCTAGTGATAAAACAGCGCAAATGTTGAAGCGGTCGACTGTTGCATAATAAAAGCTCCGCTGCTTTTGAGCCGTTACCTTCGTTCAGTGGCCTCGTTTCGCTTCGACTTTCAGCCTCACCTTGCTTCATACGATGACATTAATAAATCTTTAATACATTAGCTCATCCATGAACATGATTTCTGCTCGAGTCCTGTCGGATTGCATCGGCTGTGGGGATGAAGACAACAGCTCCCATGATTCCACAGTCATCAAACTACGCCTTGTTTGTTTTGAATACGCGCCCTCTAGCGGAGAACTTACATATTGTGCCTTCAAGAGAAATAAATCATAGGACCAATTATTTGTAATGTATTACCGTAATAACTACAATATGGTGAATCGAATAAATTCAAACTTTACCTTAAATGTTCCTTATACAAATTGCATAATGAAGTTTAAGTTAAGCAGTCTGTGTCGGGAGTTTTTGTACATGTAAAAGGTATAAATGGGTTATAAATCCAACGTTTTACAAATAGGTTATATATTGGTGTCCTATGACTTTTTGAAATGAATTAATATACAGATCCCATGTTTTGCAATTTCACTTTCTTTTTGACAGCTGTAATTATAATCTTGACTGTATAATTAACATTATACAAAAGTATCTGAATTTTGATGGCATTTATTGATTTGCTAATGCTACAATTTGTACTTTTTAAATACTCTGTCCAAAGTGGCAGTTAAAGTTAGTGGTGTAATAAAGTTTTATTTGAGGTTTAATAATTTTTTTACAGCTGGAAATAGCAAATACTGTCATGCACAGGTTCACAACACTGCAAAAATGCTGTTCTTACGTAGATTTTATTTGTCTTTATTACATCCCAGATATCTAAAAATTCTTAAAATCAAAAGGATTTTCTAGACAAGTAATTTTGGGTAAGCAAAATAATCTTGTTTTCTGTTTGAAATTATTGATCTATTATTTAGCTTACCCCATATTTAGCTTGTTTCAAGCAAAAACTCACTTAATTTTGAATTGTTTTTAAAATGTGAAGACAAATTTTTACTTGTATAGAAAATGTTTCTTGATTTAATAATTGTTAGAAATCTGGGCTGAAAAGTAAAAATAAATCTATATAAGAAAAGCAATTTTTTGGCATTTCCTTTGTAGTACTTCATTTTCAACTGCCATTGAAATTTTGGAAATGCTTAGAATTTAGACAACTTTTTTTTCATCTGATGCAGAATGTCAAATGTTCATCCTCTGAGTAAAAGAAAACACTCGTTTGGCTCTGAAATATTTCCGTCTTTTGTCATATTGAACGTTTGGATTGGTTTATTTGCAGAAGTAAATATGGCAGCGGAGAGACGTCAGAATAAAGCCAGGTCAAGCCCTCCACGCAGGTAAAGTATTGCTGGGATTTTGCTAATGAAGATGACCTCTATCGAGAATTTTGGTAAACGTTTTACCCTCCACAACGGAATTCATCAACCGTTCTAATCAACGTCAATATCGTTATCGAGTGCGCAAAAACGGTCCGGTCTATATTTCTCGTGGCTTTCCCTTTTCCTCACTTTTAGTTGTCAGATTTAACTGAAATAAAGTTGAAAGGGTCATTTGAGTACGTTTCCTTGGTGTGTCTTTGTCTAAACGGTGTGTTATTCAATCACTATGCATGATTTTCAAAATCGTCCACTGACAGTCGCTGCTTCGTGCTGGAGTCGTCTTCGACACCCCAGTTAACACTTCAGAAGTTTGTTTAATAGCATTAAAACATTACCAAAAACCGAATTATTTCATGTACTTAAGTGGAATGGAAACAATTCAAATTTAAGCAGTTCATTCAATTGTTTATTTTTGGAGGTTGGTGTTCGTCTTTTCGGTCAATTCATGGTCACCACCTCAGTTTTAAAAGAAAACGAGGCAAATTTATTTGCGTTCGCGGAATAGTGCGGTTCATTGCGTTGGTTTATCTTAAAGCGGTTATAAAAATATAAAAAGTTGCTTAAAAAATTTATGCTGACAAAATGTAATAAAAGTGCATTTTTATCCTGAAACCTGCTGTTCATTTTTCTTAAATTTGACTTTTGGACCCTGGTTTTCATGGTTGCTTCGAATATAGCTCTCCAAAAATGAATGTCATGGGAAAGATGTTGAACTATGTCTTTTGTAGTTCACAAAGGTATGTTTTATAAGAGAGATGACGTGAATTTTCCAAGCGTTAAGATTATTTTTCGGTGTTACCCTATCATGTCTGGTCTCTGGCAACAGGACTCTGAAAGCACAATTGATTTTCTGGTAACAAATAATTTCCATCTGCGTACAGTGTTCTTTGTTTTTACTATCTCACTAACATAATGTCTTAAGTACTTGATGGTAGAATTCTCTCAGTGAGTTGTCTTATAGAGCGGTTAGTTTTGGAGGTTAAGGGTTTAGTTGGCATGTGCTGATTGAGTGTATTTTGTCTGTTCAGGCCAACCAGCTCTTACGGGGACAGTCGAGAGCCCCGTCCCCGTTCTCGGTCCCCGGTGCATGGGCGAGAGTCTCGAGACCACCGTGACAGCCGAGAGATGAGGAGCGATAGCCGTGAGCTGCGTCCCGGTCCACCTCGGGAGCATGATGCTAGAGGGCTGCCCGATGAGCGATACAAGGGGTCCGAGAGCAGAGAGAAAGATCCTGCCTACAGGTGCACTACAATGCATTTGAGCTGTTTTGTAGTTGTGCGTTTGTAGCTCTTGTTTTCCTGTGTTGTAACATCATCTAAACCACATTACTGTGCTTCCACAGAGATGAAGGGTATGATCGTTATTATCGTGGAGAGTATGACAATTATCGGAAGAAAGAGGAGCCGTACCCAGAGCGCTACAGAGAACCCTGGAACGGCAGGAGAGAGTCTGAGGGTTGGTTTAATTGTTTACAATCACAAAATAAAGCTGATTTATTTCATAAAGAAAATTAATCCTATTTTTAAGATCAATAATTTTTTTGCATCGTGACCAGGGTTATTATAGTTAATTAAATTCACTTAAAAACAGTTGATTCTTTAAATAAAATAAATGTTATAAATAAAACATTTTTTTTTTCCTAGTTGCAATATTTTAACGAACTAAATTAATCCAATAAAAAAAAGACATTTTAAAACCAATAATAATAAAATGACAAACAATTACTAAAACTAATTGTAATAAAGTGTAAACAGAAAATGTTAAATGAAAATATAAAACGGCTATATATCAAGGGTACTAAAATAACACATTTTAGAAAAATTAAGTTTTTCTTCCAAAGTTCTTTTTAAGCTGAATAAGTATTCTATTTAAATAAGCAATAATAAATGGCAGTAGAATAAATACTACTACGACACCGTTTTGTTGTTTTTGCATTTAGATAATGTGAATGAATATAATCACAATGCACAAATTAAAAAAATCCCTAAAATTTCAATCAAAAAAATATTTGTGATATTTGTTATTGGTGATAACACAGACATGTGCTCTATGGAGTTTCTCCCAGGTATATTTGTGGTATTTGTTATTGGTGATCACACAGACATGTGCTCTATGGAGTTTCTCCCAGGTATATTTGTGATATTTGTTATTGGTGATCACACAGACATGTGCTCTATGGAGTTTCTCCCAGGTATATTTGTGGTATTTGTTATTGGTGATCACACAGACATGTTCTCTATGGAGTTTCTCCCAGGTATATTTGTGATATTTGTTATTGGTGATCACACAGACATGTGCTCTATGGAGTTTCTCCCAGGTATATTTGTGATGTTTGTTATTGGTGATCACACAGACATGTGCTCTATGGAGTTTCTCCCAGGTATATTTGTGATATTTGTTATTGGTGATAACACAGACATGTGCTCTATGGAGTTTCTCCCAGGTATATTTGTGATATTTGTTATTGGTGATAACACAGACATGTGCTCTATGGAGTTTCTCCCAGGTATATTTGTGATATTTGTTATTGGTGATCACACAGACATGTTCTTTATGGAGTTTCTCCCAGGTATATTTGTGATATTTGTTATTGGTGATAACACAGACATGTTCTTTATGGAGTTTCTCCCAGGTATATTTGTGATATTTGTTATTGGTGATAACACAGACATGTGCTCTATGGAGTTTCTCCCAGGTATATTTGTGATATTTGTTATTGGTGATAACACAGACATGTGCTCTATGGAGTTTCTCCCAGGTATATTTGTGATATTTGTTATTGGTGATAACACAGACATGTGCTCTATGGAGTTTCTCCCAGGTATATTTGTGATATTTGTTATTGGTGATAACACAGACATGTGCTCTATGGAGTTTCTCCCAGGTATATTTGTGATATTTGTTATTGGTGATCACACAGACATGTGCTCTATGGAGTTTCTCCCAGGTATATTTGTGATATTTGTTATTGGTGATAACACAGACATGTTCTCTATGGAGTTTCTCCCAGGTATATTTGTGATATTTGTTATTGGTGATAACACAGACATGTTCTCTATGGAGTTTCTCCCAGGTATATTTGTGGTAGCGCTAATGTTCTAACAGTCATGCTCAGCAGCGTGGATAATTCAGTTGTGTTAGTTTGAAGTGAACTAAAGTTTCACATGCACACAGTTTTAGTCATAGTTTGATCATTCTAGGCATTTGAGTGCCTAGAAAAGCGTTATATAAATGTAACAAATTATTATTATAGAGGAAGCAGAGGAGAGGAGTATACACAAAACATTTGTGGTTCTGAATTTACAGAGGAGCGGGTGCGTCCTGAAGAGCGCCGGAGAAACGAACTTTACCGGCAGTATTATGAAGAGCTGCAGAAGCGCATTGATGCTGAGAGACCAGTGGACTGTTCTGTCATAGTCGTCAACAAGCTGCAAAAGTGAGTCCTTTGACTATGTTCATGAAGAATGATTAAAACATCAGTTGTTCTCTTGGAGAACCGGTTACATTCTCTGTTCTGGGTTTTCGTGCAGGGAATATGCCGAGACAGTGGGCAGGAAGGTTCGGGATCTGGGTATGGTGGTGGATCTCATCTTCCTGAATACAGAAGTGTCATTGACCCAAGCTCTGGAGGATGTGAGTCGGGCTCGTACGCCTTTTGCCATCATCATCACCCAGCAGCACGAAGTACACCGTTCCTGTACGGTCAACATCCTCTGTGGGACTCCGCAAGGTGTGTCCTTCCTCAAAGAGTTAATCATTTAAGCCAGTTTACTTCCTCATCAGATTTAAGCTGGGCAAATCCAATGCATTTAAACACCACAGCTACTCAAAACTAGCCCAGTGTTAATATGAGATTCTAGTACAATATTTCAGATGTTTCCATAGCACTATATAAAGCTATAATCAACGTTTTAGATGACCACAGCATACTCTTTTTGCAGAGCACAGAAACATGCCCATGCAGGATGCCATGGTGCTGGTGGCCCACAACTTTGACTCGTTTAAAGTTGAACACCGTGCTAAAGAAAGGGACGAGATTGTGAGTAAGGCGGCCAAGATGGCAGATGAGGTGTTGATGAGGGAACCTGACAGAGAGGGTCACCCTGCCTCTCTTCTGACCCACATCACGCTGCTGTCCGAGGGCAGGTAGGTCAACAAATGCTAACATTCAAAAGTTTGTGGTCTGTAAGATTTTTGTTTATTTGATCAAAAATACATTAAAATGCTTAAATACTATTACAATTTCAAATTGTTTTATATTTGAATATATTTTAAAATGTAATGTATTCCTGTGATGCAAAGATACATTTACAGCATCATTATGGGCTGTTCACACTGAGGTGCAGACCTCAGAAATGCCACCTCTGCCATGTTGCCTTCAAATGAAATAGCTGCCATGCCAGCCATAGATATACAGTGCCCTCCATAAGTATTGGACCAGTAAAGACAAAATTGCTCTGTTGGCTGTGGAGTAAAGACATTTGCAAATATGAGACAAAACTACAGAATGTCATTACAGACAAAGTCTGGTAATTCTGCAAATGGAACAGCAGCGTACTTGATAGCACCTCTACAATTAACTGGTGTTAAGTGTCAAATATAATGGATCTTTTCATTTCTCAGGTTTATGACTCCAGATGAGTTGGCCAGGCTAATTGACTATCTGAGAGACAAACGTGATCGTCTTGTCCGAGGCAGTACTGACACAGGTAACTCCATTAGGTGTTTTAAACTCAGTGTTGTATTACGCTTTACCCATCAAACCTTACCCATCACTGTTTTTATTCTCTCTAGTCACACACCCTTCATCAGCGACCCTCGAGCCGTCTCAGCCTAAACAGCCTCTATCTGCTCCAGCTCAGCCCACATACACCAGCCTGCCCCTTCATTCCACCCACCTGACCCCTTCTTCTGCCCCCACCATCACCAACCAACAGCAGGAGCTCCAGGCTAAGATCCTCAGCATCTTCAACAGCGGCACGTCTTCAATGTCCAGCTCTGCTCCAGCGCCCCAAACGCAGGGTTACTCTTCCAGCCTCGGTCCTCTGACTGCCGGACTCCAGTCTTCTCATGCACCCCCCGCTGCAACCGGCATGCCCAAAATCGCCGCCGTCCATCCGCAAAGCAGCATGATGAACCCTCGACCTGCCCTGAGACCTCCTGGTGCTCGAATGGCTGGGCCGATAGGCGCCCCAAGACCGGCGGTCAACACAGGCTCTGGCATCAACTTTGACAACCCCAGCGTGCAGAAAGCCTTGGATACGCTCATCCAGAGCGGACCCATTAACCACTTGGTGAATATGGGATCTGTGGGTCAAGGGACCCGGTCAGCACATGGAATGGGCCAAAGCATGGATCCATCGCCCATGTCCCATTATTCCCGCCATTACTGAAACAAATCGAGAAGTCGGCATTGCTCTGAATTATCATAAATTATTATTTTTTGCTCCCGTGTAATTTGTGATAAAAAAAACGAGTTTGTGAAGTCATAGTTTTCTGGTGTTACGGTTTATTTGTTTTACTCTAATGTGTTAGACGAAACCTTACAGAGCATGATTGATTGTGTAATGCATCAATAAATGAGAGAATTTCTGTTGTTTTATATGGAATTGGTGCATTGTATATACCAGCCAACTTCTGATTAATAAATTCATTTTTAGATAAAGACATTTCTGTCTCTTGAATTTGCTTCTCCAGAATAGTTGTCCTACCTATAAAGGCTGGAATAAAAGCCTCAAAGCCAGTCTACAGCTTTTGGGCAGTTGAAGGTGACATTTCACAGAAAGTCATGTAGTGTATGATGGGCACAGGTTGTTGTTTTTAAGCTACAGACAATTAATTTTAGACCTGTTTGATATATTTTAATGTCATGCGTCTACTGCATTAGAATAAAGCTTCATTGGCATTGATGGTTCCTTCCATGATGAACTTTTAACCCACTAACACCCATCTGTAAATTCAGAACCAAACACTTAAACCCCACCATTGGATTTTTTTATGCAAACTTTCTCTGCACTCTTAAAAATAATGTTTTTTTAATTGGCATTGATTGTTCAATAAAGAACTTTACTATCCATGGAACCGGTCAATTCCACAAATGGTTCTTTATAGTGGTAAAGGTTCTAAAGATTATTAAAATGTTCACACCAAGGAAAAAAATGGTACACTGTTACTGAAAGGTGCTTTGAGAAACCAAAAAGAGTTTTTCTATTGTATTGCTGCGAAAAGGTTTTTTTTTTTTAAGTTATTTTTTTTTGAAGTATAGCAAGAAGGCACATGTTGAGTGTTCAGAACAACTTAAGTTGTTTAGTAACGAGTTTTTCTATGCAGCATTTTTGTAATTGGCAAGTGTATGATGCTGTGTATTTCAAAATCTGTTCAGATTTGAAGTAGTTTTTCAGCCTTAATTGATGGGATAAAGCATGTTCTTCCATGTCAATCCAAGTTTTTGTTTAGTATTTCTGCTGCAGAAATGGCCTGCCATACTGCGTGCATGCAATACCCAAGATGACATGCTATATTTTCCAAAATGTGTCATATAAAACAGAGTACGCTGTGCCGGAAACCCAGCCCTCAGTGAAATATCAATTGCTCCAAAATCCTGCTCCATGTAACCTTATATTAAATGGCTGTGATTTATTGGCATTGTGCACCATTTTCACTTTAGTGCAGACAAATGTTTTTTGTTGCTGGTTATGCCTGGTTTACATTAAATGCCAAATTCAAACTTGTTTAAAGGTAAGCAAAAACTGGCAACATTAATTAAAACGCTATAGAATGTGAATCGGTTTAAATATAAACCATATTTAGTTCACGAGGAAGTGTTCCTGTGGCTCAGTGGTAGAGCATTGCGTTAGCAGCGCAAAAGGTTGTGGGTTCAATTCCCAGGAACACACGTACTGACAATACATGTATAGTTGTAATGTAAGTTGCTTTGGATAAAAGCATCTGCTAAATGCATAAATGTAAGATCTCAACACTCACCATCTCTGATCCTAAATCCAGCCACAAACGCTCTTTAGTGAACACTTTCCTGTGACATCTTGAATCGATTGACTTTGCAGAAGAATTACTTCAAAAGAATTGACTTTGAGAAATGTTTCAGACTCACAACATGAGAGAGAACAGGGTTCGATATTTTCAGCTATATGAAAACCTTCTCAGATAAGTAATTAAATCACAGGCAGTTCAAGTCGTGGAGTCTACTAATGAGCTGATGATATTAATCAGGTGTGTGCTATAAATGACATCCAAAATGTGGAAGAATCTCAGGAGCAGGATTGAGATTTTGAGCCTCTGAAAACCCGCTCGGAATGAAGACTCGATCATATAATCCGTAATAAAATGGTATTCGTTTATTGCATTTTGTGCTGACAAATCTATAAAATGGAATGGGTGTTTTGCAGAAGCCATAGAGATAAAGCATTTGAAATGTAAGATAAAACTACATTATTTTCTTTAGGTACCATGAAACACAATAGATAATACTCATTATTCATCTTTTTTAAATATTCAACTTACACGGACACAAAAAATAAATACCTCAACACTAACTATTTCTGCTATATTTACAGGACCCAGCTCCACCCTTGCCTGTGGTCCCAGATCTGCTGTGTATGTCACTGCACACACACACACACACACACACACACACACACACACACACACACACACACACACACACACACACACACACACACACACACACACACACACACACACACACACACACACACACACACACACACACACACACACACACACACACACACAGAGTAACACACACACACACACACACACACTCATACACAATGTCTTCATTTCAAACGAATCAAAACAGGCCTGAGGGATTCAGTCATTTTCCATGTAAAACTAATGTTCTGATCTAGAATTAACTGCACTATCGTTTGCAAACCGTGAAATCAGTCAATTGCCCAAAGCGAGCTATTCAATAAATCACATGTTTGCTTTTCAGAGAATCAAAGCCAAGACAAAGTGGGATTTTTCTTATAGTCGTCTCGGATTGTTTACTTCAGCAATATACAACTTACAGTTGTGCTGTAATAAAGCAACACGCCATGCAATCTGCTTTTCCAATCAAATTAGTAGAGAACAACTCAATGTTATTAAACATATGCATTTTCAGTGAGCAACACTGATATTTTATATTTTAGTGAATGTCTTTAGTCCTTTCAGCTTAATTTGAGAGTTTGAAATTGGCCCTAGAATTAAAAACTAGATCGTTTTTAATAATATAAATAATTATTAAATATCAAAATAATAAATATTTTTGCACTTTTTATTTTTGTTAACATATAGCTGCCAATTTGTGTATTTAAGGCATGTGTACAAACCGGTGTAAATAAAGATTTTACTGCGAAACAAACAAACCCTCAAGTTTCTTTTTAATTCATAGACTAAACACATACCCAGGTTAACATAAATAACTTTGGTAATCAGTTCTTTAAATAGATTAACTATAGTTAAAGCAAAATGGTCTTAGCTATAAACTATATGGTAAAAATAGACCCCTTTAACCAATCAATATCCATTCACACTAAGATAACAAGAACACCAAACATCTGGTAAAAATAACATTTACAATGAAATAACTGAAATAAACTGGCGTAAACGTTATACTGTATATCACAAAACATTGAAATATTTATATATATTTATATATCAGCTTGGTCAGGATTATGTGCATGCGTTAAACAGGACAACGGACCCAGGTCCTGGCTCTATTTCAACTGCTTCAGATGGATTTGATTCAGATTTCAACATTTGGACTTTCACAGAGCGTCACGTGGTCATTGTTCACACGCATGAAGAGCTGTCCTGGTTTGTATTTTTTTACTGGAATGTCAAGAAAAGACCTCAGAGGTAAAGATCAAGGGAGGTTAATAAAGGTTTGACGGTCTAATCCCTGTTTAAACTATATTCTGGTGCTAAATAAACCTAGAAACCAAAACCGATCTGATCTGAAGAACCTGTAGAAAACATCAAGATCTTTTGAATTCAGCGAGAACCTAAAATGCAGCAAGCAACCTTCAATTTCTGAGAGTGTAGGATTAATAAAATCAAGTGAGATTCCTTTTTCTTTCTTTTTTTTTGGAGAGCATCCAATGGCGTGGGTCAGAACCAAGCACAGACTGTTATTCAGAGCCCTTTTTTGTTTCTGAGATGTGTCGAACGCGTCGATATTTCTTGGCGAAGGAATACACTTTTTTGTTTTGCTACACACAAGCCAGGTATTCATCGTGAGATATTGAAGAAAGGGAAGGATTGTGAATGTGTCCACTGTCAGTTTGAATAGAGCCAAGCCCAGCAGTGGAAGCGCTTGTTTATAGTCTTTTATACGGTGATCACATCGAAACAGTGCTTGTAGGTTCAGAACGATGTAGGGAGTGAAAAGAGGGAGGAATGAAGATGTTACCACATCAAGTGATTCGTATTAGAAATATATCTTCTTTTTTTTTTTTACATCTACGTATCTTCGTCATTAATTACAAGAAATGCTAGAAATTCATGCCAAATAAACAGCAAACACATTTTTTTTGTTTTGTTTTACATCATAATAAACTCAATCTTCAGGTATTATGTTAAAACTCTGTCCGGTCTGCAATAACGTTGATGCAGTACACACTCTCGCCACTAGAGGCATCAGCGCTGAAATGGATCTGGCATGCTCGTGATTCTGGCAACTCAATCGTCACCATGGACGTTAATAACGTTAACTCGTATAAAGTGCATTTCTATCTCAGCCACCATAGAACAGATGCGACGCACACTCTAGCATACGAAGCACGCCGATGAACTCTGCGAACTAGCAACTAAAAAATACACCATGCGTACCGTTTCCAGTGGAAATCAATATTGCACGTTACCATTGAAACCAAAAAAGTTTGTTTTTTCAGTGTGTACTAAAAGCATCCTAACAAAACACATCAGGGCACAACGACCCTGTAGCTACAGTGTCTCGAGAGCGATATTATTATAATAATACAAAACCCAAAACAACAACACACAGTATCCCGCTAATCTAAGTTTACACGTAAGAACATTTTGCTTTTGAGTTGCGACAACAATCTGAAAAAGCTGCCTTGACATTTTTCCAGGAACTGCTCTTTTCACATTACGAAAACACATTTTTACAACACACACCATGCAAACGAAGCATATCGTAAGTGGTTTGTTAAAAACATCGTTGAGTGAACTAATTGTCGAAACGTCATCAGAGGCTCAGTCTACGCAGGCAGTATTATGTTAAAAAATACGTCGCGTTTCGACGCACGTTTTGCATTCTGTTCAGATTCAGTGATCGTTGTCGTTAAAAAGTTATCACTTTTAACAGAAGATAAACTACATAAAACATGATAAAGCTGATTACATAAGGCTGAAGTTGTTTTCGATGCAAACGCCAAGAAATGTTATGCAATCTTAGCATCAGCCCCTCCCCTCATATTTAATATTTCGCTTTATGTACATGCACAATCCATATCTACTCATACACTAGCAGCAGCATTCATCTTATGAGAGGTTTTCCCATGTTTAAACAAAATAATCTGTAATATCTTCATAAACTACTGAATATACTTTCTTACCAGTGAGATTGAAGTTATATATATTTATCTATATATTTGCGCTTATATATTTAAATGTATATATGCAGTTGTTGGTATTTATGCTAACAAAAAGACTGTATAAAATAGCCTATATCTCTACAAAAATAAATAATGCAATGAATAGGCCTATATGATTTTCCCAATTGCTCTCAAAAATACACTTTCTTATCTCCTTTTCTATGATTATAACATAATTTAGCAAACAATCTTGGGTTAATTTTGCATCTCTCATTTTGTGATTTGGCTAATGCATTACAGTCGTGCTGCATAGAGTTCAGATTTCTATAATGCTTTATAACAACTCAATCCAATGCTCAGAATTACCGTAATTACCAAACGACAAACGAGTCTTTTCTGAGCTGTTTATAGACTCAGAAATGATTAGTAACTATAATGATGCCCAAAATGGATCAGTATGTGGCTTTTTTGATAATGACAGCAATTCACTTTTTTTTAAATCACACAAAATCACGTCAAAGAAAGCGTGCGAGTTGAACTGTAGCTTAAACTGTTGAAGCCGCTGCGATTTCGGATGCTTTTATATAAAGTCGAGCAATAATTCAGTTTCCAACTTTGATATGAAGTTAAAGAAATCACGTTTCAAAGTCAGAAACTCTGAGGTGAGTGCAGAATTTGTGTTTAAAGCGACATTGTTATCAATATTAGTTTCTATTGACAATTCACATTTTCTTTCACATGGCACGAGTGAAATCGAAGTTTGGCAATACAATCAGATACCATAATGCTCCATATATAGCTCTGTGACATTTCTGGTGTAATATAATATAGATTTAGTCTATGATATAGCTAATTCATACAGATTTGTCTGTACATGTAACAAACATAGAGGTTTTCTTCATAGCAAAATGGGAAAAAAGAAAGAAATGGGCAACTTCCATTTGCTCGAGGATGCAACTCGCTCATTCACTCATGCAAACACACACACTCATTTAATGAATCCACACACTCGTTAAATCATTTGTTACACAGTGGCTGTCAGTGCAGGTTGAGTGCTTGCTGGGGAGGGGAGGAGATGTACCGTAGTACACTTCAAGCCGCCATAGTGAAGCCTGTAGCCACCCAAAACACCCTGACCCTGTAAAACAATCAGCGTTTCTTCACCAGAATCTTCGGTTATTTCACAATACAAATACTACACTGATATATAATAATGCCTTATACACTATCTACACTACTTCGGAGTGGCTAAGTACTTTTTTCAAGCATGTTCTTTTGCTAATTACAGTGTCGGTTGCACCGATAGACTCTCACTCGATGCTTTGCTGTCAAACAGCGAGTCGCACACCCTGCCAGCCTTGTTTTTGGCACATATTGTGACATTATTTGGCAGGGGGATAGCTAGGAACGAATAAAAACATGGAGGAGGTTGATGAGACAAAACAAACACACAACGGACAGATCTTTGTGCAGAGGAACCCGCTTAAAGTCAACGTGAAATGATGTTCGCAAACCATTTTGCTTCCGTAATGCAAGCATTCAGGAAGATGAACAAAACATTTGATTGGGCGTTGAAAAATTAAGAGTTGTTTCAGAAGTTTCCGGGAGCTATTTTTATATTTTGATTATAAAAACAATCGGAATAACATGCGCTGGTCGTTTACATTTCACGTTGACTTTAAACTTCACATTTCATAGTTCACATTATAGTATTAACTCATTATTAATTCACATTTGACCAATCTGCAGACCGAAAGAATCGAGTTCAAACCATGAAAATCTTTCTCAAGGTTGTCAGTCTTTACCAGAGCAGAAGTATTTCACAGCATCTCTGGTGTAGTTTTGAACTCCGATTCCCATCCTTTTCTGGATCCTCTTCCTCAAAACATATAAATAAAGACAAATCAAGCCCAACCCACCCGCTTCTCCTGATTGGGTGAGAGTGGTGATTGACAGATGATGTAGGAAAGCTACAGCAGACGGGGCATTGAACAAATACCCACTGACATCAACAGTGCACTTCATTGAACAGTAAAGTGTGGATCACGTCCATCATGAACGAGAGTAACGCCAAGAGCGATGTTTGGCCAGTGAAAGCTTGGCAGACCAGTAGAACGGCATTTTCTGTTGGACGAACGAAGCTGGTTGATTGAAGGGAATTCTGGGATATTGCTTGGGACACACTGGGGAAGGAGGGCAAATGGGGTGGGATGACGTCGACTCGTTTCTTAAGAGTAGATGGTGATGACCTCACGACCTCCACCACGCACGAGGAGGACCCGGTTGAGACCTTCGGTTAAAACCTCCATGAATTCCATGTCTGATTGACAGAGTCAAGGAAACGAGAACTGTTAAAGATATGAATCAGACATACAGATGCGTACTACTCACACTACTTTTGCAGTATGCACTATTTATGGTGAACAGTATGTAAAAATTTGGTTTTTGAAAGAAGTGTCATGCTCACCAAGGCTGTATTTACTTGGTCAAAATACCGTAAAACAGTAATATTGTGAAATATTACTACAATTTCAAATAGTTGGTTTCTGTTTGAATATACTGTAAAATGTAATATATTCCTGTGATGCGCAGCTGTATTTTCTGCATCATTACTCGAGTCTTCAGTGTCGCATGATCTTCAGAAATCATAATAATATGCTGATTTGCTGCATAAGAAACATATTACATATTATTAGTGCTATTATTATTAATGTTGAATTTTTTTGTGGAAACTGGGATACGTTTTTATTTTCAGCACAGCATTTTAAAAATCACTTGAGTAATTAATGCATCCTTTCTGGTTAGAAGCACTAATTTCCTTCATTAAATTAACTTTTGAACAGTGGTGTATTTGCATATTTTCCCATAATGCAATGGATTCGATGTGACCATTTAAAATCTTTCTTGACTCATCTTGTTTTTTGCACATCTTATTGTTTTTTGCACATCTTATTGTTTTGCACTTTTTATTTCATTGCACATTTTACTTTATTTCTTTTTTTACCATATGTATGCCCTTGTGTTATGTTACTTTATATAATTTGTATTCTTATTATTTTGCACTGTCCACTGAGCGGACCTGATTCGATTACATTTCACTTCTAATTTACCCTGTATAACTTATTATGTGACAAATAAAGAAACCTTGAACCTTGAACCTTGACTCAGTGGTTTGGTTAACCAAAAATGCTAAATTTTTACACCAAACTGCAATAAAAAATAATGAAAATTATGAATACTAAAAATGCTCAGGATACAGTTCTCGTCGCCGCTCTTGTTTTTGGGCGGTCCGGGCATGTTGAGCAGGACTAGTCTGGCCTCCTGGGATTTCTTAACAATGACTTCGTTGAGTCTGAGTGCAGTGTGCATGCGCCTCACGTTGAACTGGTTTCTGAAAACAAAACCATCATCAACACTAAGCTCATAAACATTCATCTACATCAGCGAGTGTGAATGTGTGCATCGCTGTCAGAGATACTCACAGATTTTCCCACTCTCTGTGGCGTGACAGAGAAAGAATGAAAGACGAGTAAATGTGTGCAATGCAAAACTGAACCTAAATTCAAACCTTAGCAAATATATGAAGAGCTCTTTTCCAAAACGCTATAAATCCATTTTAATAGTTTTCATGAAAATGAAATTTTTACCTAGACCATACATTTTTGTTAATATTCAATTTATCATGTTAAATGGTCTGTTGGCTCAGTCTGAACATGTTAAACAATGATTGTTAAACCCCCGGTCCACACCATACACACCGAATGAGTCTCGAACCCGGGTTTCCAGGGAGGCGGGCGCTCTAACAAGGAAAAGGCTACAGCTTTTAGCGTCAGTCGCTAGAGCGCCTCTTTGTGAGGTCAGGAGTGAGGTACATTTTAAACAAGGAAATATAGTGATTTGGCATGAAACATTGATGGAGCAGTGAATAGGTTCAGTACACAGCAAATGGCATTACGAACTCATTTTTTTTTTATTTGGCATTTATCGCGTTTTGGAAAAGAGCTCTTCATATGTTTAAATAGGTGACTTTTTGGCACATGCTGCACTCACGGTTTCATGTTGAAGAGGTCTTTGATGGCCTCTGGTGTCGTAGCTCCCACAGGTTTGGCCTGCTCTCCATCAGACTTGGCTTCGGTCCATGTCATCTGAACAGCTGTGCCGGGGGTCAGGGCGTCTGCGCTGGGGGACAGCGGTGTGGCCGGGGTCGGCGGGTTGGTACTCTTGTCATGAATGAGCTGTTCCTGTTGGGACGGGGGCACAGGGACAGACTGAGAGGGCAGGACCGGCACATACGCACGTATGGAGAACGTCAGGGCAAAAGAGAAGGAAAAGAAAACGTCAATGATAAGAGTTTACAGAGTTTCAGATGATAAATCATAGTAATAATAAATCATAAATTATTATGAAATCAAAAATATACAAATTAAATAATCACAACAATAATAACAAATGAGATTATGAACATAAGGAAAATTACAATGCCTTATTATGAATTTAAAATAATTAATATAAATATTTATTATGATTATTTTCATTTGAATTATATTATATCAGATATATTACAATCACAATAAAACTGACAATGCATTATAATGAATAACATTAAATAAATCATAATGAAATTATAATTAATAAATATAAAATAATAAGTAATTTTTGATTTACAATGAATTAACACAGAGATGGAGAGAGAGAGAGAGAGAGAGAGAGAGAGAGAGAGAGAGAGAGAGAGAGAGAGAGAGAGAGAGAGAGAGAGAGAGAGAGAGAGAGAGAGAGAGAGAGAGAGAGAGAGAGAGAGAGAGAGAGAGAGAGAGAGAGAGAGAGAGAGAGAGAGAGAGAGAGAGAGAGAGAGAGAGAGAGAGAGAGAGAGAGAGAGAGAGAGAGAGATGGAGAGAGAGAGAGAGAGAGAGAGAGAGAGAGAGAGAGAGAGAGAGAGAGAGAGAGAGAGAGAGAGAGAGAGAGAGATGAGAGAGAGAGAGAGAGAGAGAGAGAGAGAGAGAGAGAGAGAGAGAGAGATGAGAGATACAGAGGAGAAAGAGAGGCAGAGAGATTATTGGCTTGTAAAATGAATGCTGTATATATATGATTTCTGTGATATCTGAGGACACGATTATTACAGGCACTGAATGAAATGAGCACTGCTGGCTGGGCTCGTGCTGTACCTCCTCTTCTGGTTTCTCCTCTTTGCTGCTGGCCGCCGGTTCCTCTGTCACACTCAGCTGGGTCGTGACGGCGGCCGGGTTCTTACGGCGGATCGACCCGCGAGAGCTGTCAGTGATGCTCTGGATCTGAAGAGAGAGGAACGATGAGGCCCCGCCCACAAGCACTGATGTCATGCATAATGAGCTTCAACATGCAGCCTTGCAGTTCAACTGTATGTCTATCCTGTGATGTGATATTATTATATTAATGAGGTGTTTCCATAAAGTACAGAGAAATACATAAAGTATTATAACTCTTTAAAATGAAAAGTATTCAGCCAGAAATAAAAACATTGCTGCATTTCTGCTTTCTAAAATGGACTGATCGCTTTTGTTATTACCATAACTTTGATGCACAGGTTTGTAGAGCAGCATGTTTGATCATAAGTACAGGTTGATGGTGAATGTTTGAGGACGGACATGTACCTCACGTTCACGCTCAGTCTTGGTGAGGTTGATCTGTTTCAGGATCTGAGATCTCTGCTCCATCACCAGGGTCTTCTCATATGTGTACGCTGAGATATCACTGTCATGCTGAAGATACAGAACGGTACAGAAACAGTGAGAAAACAAGGACAATACAGTCTGTAATTAAGGAATAGCTGATCCAAATATACTTTTTTGTCATAATCTGCAGCTACTTTTTCTGAAAATGAAATTTTTCTACAAAAAAAACCAAAACAAAAAAAACAAGCAACACAAAAGTAGCTGAAAATGATGACATTTCTTTCTATATATATATAATTACAACATATATAATGCATTATAACTATATATATATATAAATACATTATAAAAAATATATATTTAAATTAAATATATTTATATTTGTTTATGTATAATATAATACATACAAATAAATATTATTTTTGAGTAACTTTTAGTACAATATTTAGGCAAAATTTTAACTGAATAAATTATTTGCCATAATTGTTCAAATGATCAAATTAAATTTAACATATTACATATACATATTATTAAACATGTTATACTACATGTTTACTACAGCATCATTTTCTGCCCCAGCTTTTTTAAATATTGATTTAAATATTAAATATACCTCTCTATTAATTTCTGACCTTGATTTGCTCACCTTCCTTTCACACAAACACTGTAAACCTCATCCTGTTTCTCTTTTGAACACTACAGTACAAGTACAGCGCTGAGCGGGTGCATTACCATCTCCACCACCTCCACCGCGGCGTCTATGCGCAGGTGATACAGGAAGGTGGTCAGATCCTTCTTCATCTGGATGCTGTTATCGTCCATCTGGGCCACAGTGAAGATGCGCATCTTGCACTTCCTCCAAACCTACAGAGCATCATCCACAGATGTCAACACGAGCTGCGGTGCCTTAACTATAACGTCCTTCTGACAGAAACGCAGAGTTCAAGCATGTACCTTGTGCTGGCGGAGGAGGAAGGGCAGCAGCATCAGCATGCCTCCATCATGAACGATCCACCACACGTCAATGTGACCCTCGGTGAAACGCTCTCCGCTTGACGGGAAGGCCGAGACGTTCTTGGGCACCAGCAGGGCTTTACTGGCAGCGGTGGTTTCTCTTACCAGCTCTGTGATGAAGACACGTTTATATTTATTATTATCACTTATGAATACAGTGTATCATTTCTGAAGGATCATGTGACACTGAAGACACTGTAATGATGCTGAAAATTCAGCTTCGCATCACAGGAATATATTACTTTGTTATATATATTCAAATAGAAAACTGTTATATTAAAGTGTAATAATATTTCACAATGTTGCAGTTTTTACTGTATTTAACAACCCCATTAGACACTTCTTAAAAAATGCAATTAAATACAAAATAAACGAATTAAAAATGTTTACGAATCCCAAACTTTTGAACGGTAATATGTACAATATATAATATATACATAATATATAATATTTATATTCATATATCTACAGGAGCATGAAAAAATATATATTAACAATATAAATAACTAAATATATATATATATATATATAAATATATATACACATATAATTGTTTTTATGTGACCCTGGAGCACAAAAGCAGTCATAAGCAGCACAGGTATATTTGTAGCAATAGCCAACAATACATTGTATGCGTCAAAATTATTGATTTTTCTTTTATGCTAAAAATCATTAAGATATTAAGTAAAGATCATGTTCCATGAAGATATTTTGTACATTTCCAACTGTAAATATATCAAAACCTAAATTTTGATTAGTAATATGCATTGCTAAGAACTTCATTTGGACAACTTTAAAGGTGATTTTCTCAATATTTAGATTTTTTGGCAAATAGTTGTATCTCGGCTAAATATTGTCCTTTCCTAACACACCATACACCAATGGAAAGCTTGTTTATTCAGCTGGATTTTTCTGTCTTTCTAGATGTATAAATCTCAATTTCAATACATTGACCTGTATGGTCCAGGGTGGGGTCACATATTTAATTTACTGGATTATCCAAAAAGGGCAATATCATTTGGATATGCACTATATAAACCATTTTCTTGTTGAAGTTTCTGTAAAAGTCATTATACTGTCACATATACAATTACTTCGATTGCATTTACACAGAATCAATACTCGAGAAGGATCAGCTGATAATTAAACACTTGTATTCAGCAGCACTGTCTATTTCTGTAACTATTTTGGGAACCATTATAAATCAGATGAATTAAATCATCACAAGTGAACATCTGTGGTGTGAGACGTGAAGCTGCACCTGCTCAGTCTGTCTGCTTTACCGCTTCATAGTTTAGATGTGATAACACAGAACAGACCGGCACGAACACATACGATGCAATGACTCTAACAGCTGCTGTTCAACCTTACATACCGACTCAAGAGGTGTACATCACATCTCACAAAGCCAGAGGAAAATCATACAGCTCAGTTATGTGTTATATAGCAACTTTGTCTCAGATATATTCCTTAGGAAACATTCAAATAGGCACAAATGAGTCAATAGTTATCATACAGTGAGAGTCCAGAGCTATGTAATGAATGAGAAAAGCAGCTCGGATCATTTGACGAGAAATGCTCGAGTTTATATTGAGATGTCTGTCTTTTGAGTGCAGACTTTGGTATTTCTGAACAAAGTTTTGAACCTATAAACCCAGGAGAAACATCTCCAAAGTCCATTTCATCTCAATGCTGTTTGGGATTAACAATACACGAGATCTCATTTGTGATTCTTTCCAACACTCTTAAAGATAAAAGTACATGTCCAAGTTTGATGTCATAGAAGAAACATTTTTGGTTCCTTTCCAGGAAACGGTTCTTAAAAATAAGAAAGAAAAAAACAACAACACTTTTTTTCTTATACTCTTAAAATGAATTGATTTTTAATGACATTTCAAGCTTCCCTAAAACGTGATTTGAACTGTTGAACTGTTCACTGAAAGGTATTTTTTTCCATGTCATCACTGTGAAAACCACCTTTTGAAACCTTATTTTTTAAGAGTGTAGTGTGAAGAACATATTTTTCAAAATCTAAAGACCTCTTGTTCACTATAAAGAACCTTGTGAGGAAAGTAAAGGTTCAACGGTTGTTAAAGGTTCTTCATAGAACCTTTAAACGAGAAGAAATGTCTCTCACCAATGAAGTTTCTCCAGCCCTTGTGATCCTCGGCCTGCTTCCAGTTGCGCGGCCAGCAGGCCAGAACGGTGTTGTGTTGAAGACCTCCCAACCCTCCGGCCTGGATCAAATGTGACGTGGCGTCCCTCATGTTAGAAGAAATGACCACCTGACAGAAACCCTTCACCTTCTCCGCCTCCATGAGCTTCCTCAGAGACTTTGAGACACAAAACAAAATGAGGAATTACATTAACTCATAAATCAAGATGAAGTTCCAGCGTATGCTGTCTGAGCAGGTTCCCTGTGAATGTCACCTGTTCGGCCTGCTGTCCTTGAGGATAGTTTTCCAGGTAGGTTCCCTCCAGAGCGGTGCCCACGATGGTCAGACCCTTCCCAGCCTTCAGCTGACTGGTCAGAGACAGCAAACGCGGCTGCTCCACGTTCAGCTCCGAATCCACGCTGAGCAGGACTAATATCTGAGGCCTGAGGAGGAGGAAAAAACAGGAGAGAATAGTGTGCAATAAGACCAGTAACATAAATACTGTACCTTTAAAATTCAGCTAAATATAAATATATAATGCATACATATCGAAATAATTAAAAACATCAATACGAAGAAACATATATAAATAAAAATACATACATACATGTATAAAATAAGTATATATTTATTATTTGTATAAAAACAATACATATTTACATATTACACAAGTATAATCATATGAATATGCATATTACATAAATAATACACACATACAAACTTAAATCAAATATATTTGATGTAATTATATCAATAGTTCATTAATAGTTGCATTAGCAGTTTTGATTTTAAGTTTAGTTTTTAACGTTACAGTAATTTTTGCTGTGTTTAAAAAAAGTCTATTTAGCTTTAATTTATTTATATTTCAGTCTTCATTAGTCATTTTAGTTCTTCAATTTATTTTACTCCAGTTAGCTGACAAAAACATTGCCATTTAAAGTTTTTATTTTTAAGTTTAACTTTTCATTTAATATATTTATTTTATTTTAGCCTGTTTCTATTGATGAACAATTAATCTAAATATATAAAGGATACAATTATATACAGTATTTATAACAGTATTATTCTAATTCATATATATGTGATTTGTATTTTTCATTACCTCCAGTTCTTGGTGTGCGGTGGTGCCTCTTCCAGCCTCATGAGGGCGAAGCGGGCCGCGCTGAGAGACAGACCTCTTATTCCATCACCCCATTCCTTTTCTGCCCTGTTAGCACACACACGCACGCACACACACACACACAGACACGCACGCACGCACGCACACACACACACACACACAGACACGCACGAACGCACGCACACACACACACACACACACACAGACACGCAGACACGCATGCACACACACACACACACACACACACAGACACGCACGAACGCACGCACACACACACACACACACACACACACACACACACACACACACACACACACACACACACACACACACACACACACACACACACACACACACACACACACAGACAGGCAGACAGACACAGACAGACACACAGACACAGACACACACACACACACACACACACACACACACACACACACACACCACACACACACAGGTGAGTAGTAGATGCACACAGGGATACCTTTTTGGGGTTTTCTTACAATTAATTTCACATTGGCTGCATATGACATTATTTATTACTTATCAGAGCTGTTGAATTTGTTAGTCCAAGCCAAGTCAGCATGCATGTAAGATGTAATCTGATGTATACCGGATGAAATCCTTGAACATGAAGTAGAGATGTTTGCTCTAACTGTTGCTATACATTTACAGAAGAAATTAATTCATGTCTTGTTAATTTTTCCCAACATTAATGCATACTGCCATATAAATGAAGTATTCATGGAAGTATGAAATAAATTGTCAATTCTATAAATAACAACAATCCTTACATTATTTTTTTTGATCACTGTCTGATTCCTGAACAGAACAAATTAAACTCCATTAACTGGCAAGTCTAATAAGACATTTGTGTGTATTAAGACCTGATGTGAGATCCACCAATAACAGAGGTTCCCAAATATTTGAATTGGCTAAAATGAATAGAGAGTATCTTGAGCTTTTCTGTAAGTGCTCGTGCCTATGTCTGCAGTATATTGTATATGTCTATTGTTTTGCATACTATTTTTCGTATTGTATGCAAAACCTTGATGACCTACTGTTTTGATGGGTCCTGTATCCCACAATGCAATGCACACAATTTGACCTTGCAGTTTGACTCATTTTTTGACTCAGATTTGTCTAAAATGATGACGATGACATATGCACACTGCTATCTGTTTATATACTGCGCAGTATGCAGTAAGAACTCAAATCCACACACGGCTCAGACTCAATAGTCCTGCCGCCAATTTTCTCCTCGTCTTTAATTTCCGGCGACAGACTCGGGTCACTGTTCGCCTTGACTCTGGAAGTGTTTCCAAAGGAAAGGCACTAAACTAATCAAATCCTGGAGCAGATTTCAGCTGTTCTCGGCCAGCCGGATTACGAGGGATCTTAAAATCCTGACAGGTCAAATTCTAATCCATCTCTTGGTTTTCCCCCGACTCCGGGTCACAATCCACTTACCCTCGGAACTCGATATATTTGTAGATACAGCTGGCGATTCCCATGGCAATGATGGCATAGTACCAAGAACAGATGAACATGAGCGAGAGACAAAGGCTCATGCCAAGGAAGGATAGAGTCCTGTTGGAAAAGAGGAAGGCAAAGGTTCAGTAAAGCCACAGTAAACGGTAAGACATGCGCTCTGAAGCTCACCAGTGGTAGAACTTGAATCGCGGTCTCCAGTTGGGCGTTCTGAGCAGAGTCTGAACAGCACAGGCCAGATTCACAAACATGTAGCACATGAGGAAAAACCTGCAAACACACACAGAGAAACAGACCACACTTAAAATCTCTGACTGTTATAGTAAGAAAATATCAAATTAAATAACATTTATTGAAAACGAAATAGCCCAAACACAGTTTCCAAGCAACATGAAGATGTTTTTCTGTTTAGCGTTGATCGTTAATACAGAAATATTGTTAACTAAAACTAAACCATAAGCTACTAAAAATCTGTTTGTTTATTTAAATAAAATATTGTTATTTAAGTAATATTTAAATACTATTATAGTGTTTAATAATATTTAGAATTAGCTTTTATTTTCATATTTTCTATTTAATTTTAGTAAAATTTTAAATTATTTTGTTAAATAGGCTATAATTTGTGTTTATTAAATATATGAATATAAATATGTATATTGTATATATAATATAATATGAATACAATTTAATTTAACATAATTACATTAGTAGTTAATTCATATTTATATGAATAATTTTAATCTTTGTTTTACATTTCAGTTATTTAGTTATGTGTGTGTATTGCTTTTATATTTCTATTTACCTTGAATGTATTTACAATTTGTTTTTATTATTATTATTATAATTTTTTAATTCTTCAACATATTTTATTCCAGTAATCTGGAACATGACAAATGAATCATGGCAACATTTCTAATTAATATTTAAGTTTTGGTTTCATGTAATATTTTATATTTATATTTTAGCTTTATTTCAACTAACATTTTTTATAATAGTTTTAATTTCAGGTAACAATAACAACACTGATGATAAAACTGTATTATCTAATGCAATGACATTCAGTACTTTTTATGTGTGATTTAAATGTGCAAACATTTTTTGAGGCTGTTATATCTGTATATATCTGTATCTTGTGTATCTTGTCTCTTACATGGAGAGAATCGGAGCGACGTTATCCAGAGAAGCGATGAGTATTCCACTCTCACAGATACATGCGGTCAGGAGCAACGCCCAGGTGGGCTCCCCGTTTGCTTTTCCATGACCAAACACCTGCACACACACACACACGCACGCACGCACACACACACACACACACACACACACACACACACACACACACACACACACACACACACACACACACACACACACACACACACACACACGCACACGCGCATCACGCACACACACACACAGACACACACACACACACACACACACACACACACACACACACACACACACACACACACACACACACACACACACACACACACACACACACACACACACACACACACACGCACACACACACGCACACACACACACACACACACACACACACACACACACACACACACACACACACACACACACACACACACAACACACACACACACACACACACACACACACACACAGTGACACACACACACAACACACACACACACACACACACACACACACACACACACACACACAATGCCCATGAAGAGCTAAACACAAGGTCAGCGCTGGCAGCTCTTGGCCAGAATATGAATCTGACTAAACACTCATCACACGTGTGCACACTCACCCTGAGGAACGGCACGATGCCGTCTCGAGCGATGGCCTGCATGAGACGCGGAGCGCCCGTCAAGCTCTGAAGCCCCGCACCGCAGGTGGAGAAGAAGGAACCGATGACGATGACCCAGGGCGACGGCCACGCCAGTGTCCCGATCACCAGATTCCCCCTGACCGCCTCACCAAACCTGAGATGCACAAACATACACAAAGAATTGTGCTTCCACTCAATAGTTTGGGGTTTTATTCAGCCAGGATGCATTCAACTAATCAAATGACAGTAAAGACATTTATGATGTTACAAAAGATTTCTATTTCAAATAAATCCTCTTCTTTTGAACTTTCCATTCATCAAAGAATCCTGAAAATACAAATATATCACAGTTTCCACAAAAATATTGGGCAGCACAACTGTTTTCAACATTGATAATAATCAGAAATGTTTCTTGATATTATTATGATTTCTGAAGATCATGTGACACTGAAGACTGGAGTAATGATGCTGAAAATTCAGCTTCGATCACAACAATAAACTACATTTACCAAATAAAAACAGTTACTTTAAACTGTAGTAATATTTCACATTACTGTTTTTGGTCAAGTAAATGCAGTCTTGGTGAGAACAAGAGACTTTATAAAAAACATGAATAACCTGACCAACCCTAAAGATTTAGCGTGCTGTATTTTTCATAACTCATGTGACACGAGACAGATAAAACACATAACACACTTATCCCTCAGCACCGTTCCCTCGATGCAGGCACCAAACAGAATCACGCTGGACATGTCTGCATACTTCCGTTAAAGAACATCGTTATATGATAAACATGTAACTGTATCAGCAGCTTTGATTGTTTCAAAGTCTCCACAGAGTGATTACTAGGCTTGCATCATGTATAGCTATTAGAAAAGACTGACTCGTTTAAGTGAATCGGTTCACTTGGACCGTTCGCTCCAATGCACTGCTTCAATAACTTACCACTACCACACAGGATTCGTTTGTAATAAACTTCATTTAGCCAGAGACTCTATGCAAACTGTGTTGATTAAATCCCTAAAATGAGTCATGTGATGTTTGATCACTAGTATGCATCATAATAAGCTGTCTCGCAGGAGGGTGTATCAGACTGTGTTTCTCTACGAGAGGATACAGATGATGGAGGTGGTGGTGATGGCCAGGATGGTGCCGATGGGAATGGACTTCTGGGCATCCTGCAAATCCCCAGATCGGTTTGATCCCGCCATGATACCTGTTCAAAACAAGACAGAGAACCGAATGGGGAATGTTTCCTTCCCACATCATTCCCGGGTTTTTCATATGCACTGTAAAAAATACATCAAAAGTTGGGCAAACTTAAAAAGCTTAAGACAAGCAGCTTCAGCAGATTTGTGAGTTTTCTCAACTTCTTCTTTTAAGTTTATACAACAAAACTTTGACAAAACCCAGAAATGTCCTAAAAAATAAGCTGAGAACACTCAAACATCTACTGAAGCTGGTTGTCTTAAATGTTTTACGTTTGCCCAACTTTTTTTTCTTTACTTTTACTTTTTAGTCATTTAGCAGACGCTTTAATCCAAAGCGACTTACAAATAAGTTAAAAATTATAAGTTAAAAGTCTATAAATACTATATATACATTTAAGAAAATGGAGAAATTAAATCAAATGACAAATGCATACAACAACATTTCAAAACTAAACATTTAAATGAAAACAAAAAATAAAGCTAAAAACATTTCAAAATATTAAAACAACAAAAGGTATGAGTATAAAAATGATTCTAAGCCAAACACCCATAATGTTATTTTTCAATGTAGTTTTGATGACTTGTATTAAAAGATTTGGAAAATCCAGACTTTTAATAAACTTTTAAAAAGAAATGTTGATTTATGGCATGTAAAGTTCCATTTTAACTTTTAGATTGCAAAAAAATATTTATTCATAGTGCAAAAATGTATTCTTTATATTTAAAAAATGGTTCCAAAAAGAGAGTGTCCTCAGGAAAATGGTTATTTTGCGATATCGTTGTGAAAAGCGTCCCTTTATTTTAAGAGCGTAAACTATTCTGATGCATTCTGACACACAAGGGTAATTTCACAATCATAAATGATGGAGGAGCAGGCTGTCAAGAGAAGACTCTACCTGTCACGGAGGGGAAGTAGATGCCCACCAGCATGGTGAAGAAGGAGGTGACGTCTGCCACCATGTAGCGGTTGGTGTTGGTCGGGATGGAATCGGGTTCGACTGCGGCGGGTAATCCCACTTTCTCAATAAAAGAGCCCTTATCCAGATAATTCCCAAAGAGATTCTCTGGAAGAGAGAAATAGAGCAACACAGCGAGAGAAGATGAGAAATGTGTACATTTATTTATCATCAGTGTTAGAGATCATTAACACTAAATATGAGCAATATTAATAGCAATGGTAAGCAGACACAGAGGAAAGGTTTGAATTTGAAAAAATTAACTTTACTTTAATATCCTCATACAAAAGTGAATATCTTCTGTAGGTTTACTAGTATTCATAAGTTTGGGGGCAGTTTTAATGTTTAGGAAAGAAGTCTCTTAAGCTCATCATTCAACATGGCAAAAAAAAAAATTCTAACCACAAAAATACTTTAAATATATGTTGTTTAAACAGTGAAGCTCAATTAAAATGTATTTTGGAAATTGAAATTTCATACAGCGAAATACATTTCAATTAATTTCAGGGGCAAGAAAATACATTTCCAGTCTTACAGTAGCCTATGTTAAGGCTCTGCTCTATTCATTGTTTATTTAAATGTGTTATATGTTCATACGTGTTATAGGCAATACAAATACTTTCTTCAGTGGTGACACACTGCCGCTCAAAAGTTTGGGATAAGTATGATTTTTAATGTTTTTTAAGAGAGTCTCTTCTGCTCATGAAGGCTGTATTAATTCGATCAAAAATACATAAGAAACTGTAATATTGTGAAATCTTATTGCAATTTCTAATATTGCTTTCTTAGTTTAATATACTTTAAAATGTAATTTATTTCTGTGATGCAGCTGTATTTTCAGCATCATTCCTCCAGTCTTCAGTGTCACATGATCTTCAGAAATCATAATAATATACTGATTTAAACTGAAACGGCTTCATATTGTTTTTTGAAAATGTGATATTTTTTCTTTGATTCTTTGGTGAATACAAAGTTAAAAAGAGCAAATTGTTCAAAATATAAATATTTTCTAGCTATATAAGTCTTTACTATGACTTTTTACTCATTTAACACATCCCTCCTGAATAAAAGTATTAATTTCTTTAAAAAGAAAGAAAAATGTACTGACCCCAAACTTTTGAATAGACTTGTATCTTCTAGCACAGAATTCCTTTTTTTTAAATAAATGCTGTTTTTTTAAACATTTTATTAATCAGAGAATCCTAAAAAATATCACATGTCCCAAATTATTATGTTTTTAAATGAAGCAGCATAACGGTTTCCAACACTGATTATAAATCAGCATATTAGAATAATTTCTGAAGATCATGTGACACTGAAGACTGGAGGAATGATGCTGAAAGTTCAGATTGATCACAGAAATACATTTTAAAATATATTAAAAAAGAAAACTGTTATTTTAAATTGCAATAATATTTCAAAAATATTTTGCATGTATTTTTGATCAAATAGATACAGCCTTGATGAGCAGAAGAAACATAAAAAACATAAAAATCTCACTGATCCCAAACGTTTGCGTTTGTTTTGAATGTGTTTTCTTGCACTGAAATACATGGAGGGCATATGTTTAAATGCTTTAAAAATACATTTATACATTCATTAATATATTTTCAACAAAATGACCAAAAATACTTTGGTAGAAATTAAATTTGCATACATATATTTTGAAAAATATTTTATAACAAAAAATATTTTTGGCCATTTCTTTTAATGCATATTCTAAAATATACAAAATAATTTGAAAATATGTATTTTGCTGTATGGGTATATTATTAAAACCTGTAATGCTGTGAAATATTTGTATAATTTCAAATAACTATTTTCTACTTTACAATATTTAAAAAAAAAAAATTATTTTATTTCTATGATCAAATCTGAATTTCCTTCAGAAACCATTCTAATAAGTTATCTGCTGCTCAAGAAACATTTATTATTGTGAATGTTGAAAACAGTTGAGTCTTTGATGAATAGAAAGTTAAAAATAACAGCATTTATTAGATTTTAATAAAATGTATTAGATTTTAATAAAAATTATTATAATTATTATTATTAAAATTATAAATGTCACTTTTAATATATTTGCAATGCATTTTTTGCAGAATAAGTGTTCATTTATGTATTTCTTTCCAAAAAACAAAAACTCTTACTGACACCAAACACATGGTTATGACTATGATGTGATCTTGTGGCAGTATTTACCGCGTAGAATGCCACTCATAACTCCGGGGATCCCCTGCATTTCTGTGATGTTGTTGTTGATGAAATAGCTGTCGCAGGTGGCGTTCAGGAACTCGGAGTCGCAGAAGAGCCGCCAGAGTTTGGTGGTGACCGTGGCGTTTTCTCTCTCGATGACCTTCGCGCACACATCGAAGCCTTTCCAAATCAGAGTCCGGTTTCCCAGCACACACACTCTGTGGAAATCAATTCAGACTCAATCGTTTCTAAAGGATAAAAACCCCAGCTTCAATCAGATATTAGGAGTTGAGCGATATGTGTTGTTCAGGGCCGATGCCGATTATTACAGATCAAGTAGACGGCTAGGGCTGCACGGTTAATCGAATGTCATGCGTATCAGTGAAGCACGGTTTTATGATCAGCAGTAAATCTCCATTCAAAGGTCAGAGGGCGCGCTCACGCTGAAACTCATAATATGCCCCGCAGACGAAAGATAACTCGGTCTCATAACATTTACATGACTCGATTTAATGTGTACATACCCGGTACAACCATGTTTGCACATTCTTCTTGCACATCCCTGTTTATATCATTATTTATTAAGTCCACAGTATACTGTATTGCACATTTTATTTCATTGCACATTTTACCCTTTTTTTTATTTTTATTTTAACCTATATTTATATATATTCTCTTGTGTTATGTTTCATTTTTATTTTCATTTTTTTGCACCGTCCATTGAGCGGACCTGTCCTGATTTACATTTCACCACTGATTATACCCTGTATAATTGAGTATGTGACGAATAAAAGAAACTTGAGGTAATGCACGTCGTTTCAGGGTTGTGGCTAGAAGGATATCTCTGCTGCAGCAAGCTAACAATGAAGGTGTAAGTTTACTGGCAAGCTACGCCAAACCGCTTTAATAATAGCAGACCGGTTTAATTGTAAAGTAAAAGCTGCTCCATCTGAACCCGCTTCTGTATACCATCGAGCCTTTACCCGGCGAGTTTGAGTCGTTTATAATGTGCATTTCAAAAAAGCACCATGTGCCAAACATCTTTCCAAGCATGAGAAGCATTTAAGAATCCCACATTTAATGTTTTTATTCCATCGTGCAGTCCTACCAACAACCGATATTTTTGTCTGGTGTACAAATTTAAATTAATGTCAAAAAAAGGCTCTGACAATAACGTTCTTTCAATTATATTATTGGCAAATCAGTTTAGAAAATTACCGATACCGATAACCATACAAATCCGTAGTATCGGCCCCGATAATTGGCCCGGTTAATACTCGGTTGACCCCTGTTAGATATATCTGATATATGTGATTGTAATATTTGAGGCACATACGGGAAGACCGGAGGATCGAAGGCGGTTTTGATCACTCCGGCGTAGACGGCGAGGATCGAGCAGATGACGCAGGCGAGGAAGACGAGCGCCAGCTTGTTCACGTACTGCACTCCTACAAACACCACAATGGCCATGAAGCTGAGCACCAGCGTGCCGTAAACACGCATGTTGTTCAGCATGGCGGCTTCGGCCTCGGCTCCCTCCAGACCCTCCATCTTAAAAACGGCCGCTTGTGGCACGATGTACACCTGAGATAGGAGGAGAAATCAATTCAAAGGATACAAGGGAATCACAAACAACTAAATTAATTAGGTCTGCCAATCAATATTCAGTGATAAAATACGTTTCCTCAGACTTTATGGACTTTCATGTTTAGGCATTTCGTTGATCTGCTGTCCTCATATTTCACCTTTTGCTTCTTAAACTGCCTCTCTGAGAATAAATTACCCATAAAAGTGTATGTCAAATATAATTTTAACTAACAACTTCTGAAGCCATATGCCTTCTGCCATTTTAAATGTATATTATATCATAAATATATACTGTAACTGCTTTTCTGACAAAAAAAAAATGGTTCAGATCATCATTTCAATCCAAACAATATCCAAATGGACTATATTTGACATGAATCTTTCCAACAAGACTTAAAAGGTTATTTTATAGTTATTTTTTAAGTTATATACTTGTTTATAACAGAATCTGAACAGTCAAATATAACCCAGAAACAAGATCGGGGAGGGTTAAAGGTGAGAAAATCAGAAAATGATAAAAATAAACCTCATCAAACAAACAAGATGAATCTAAAAATAAGCTAAAACTACAAAAAGAGCCAAAGAGGGACGAAATAATGAGAGATGAGAGAGATTCACGACAGTAAAACGGACTAGCGTGAGTTTAGTTCTACAAGCGCTAATTAAACTAGTCAAGCGTGGGATTAATCCTGCAAATGGACTGCCGTTAGTTCTTATTAGAGACCTGACCGAAATTATATTCAATGCCATCAACGTTTGGGTGCATTTCACCACTCTAAGCACAATACACTGCATCGGTCATTAAACCTTCATACTTTCCCCTTTATAAGTATAGAAGTGAGAAATGATTGGGAACCTTATGCAATCTGCCAAGACTATGTCTGGGTCATAATTTACCCCAAAAAAGAAATATATCGGGGGGTGAGAACCAGAAGGGCTTCACGTAAGTGATATTTTTGGTGAAATGGAGATGTATATATCAAATGAAAGCTCTTAATGAGCTCTTTCTACTGGAAAATGTGTATTATAAACAATTAACATCAGTACACAAAATCAAACTATGCTACTATTTTTTTTGGTAACTTTTGTTTCGGCTGTCCTGTAAAGTTTTCACTTACGAATGTTATATTTAGTGCTGTCAAACGATTAATCACGATTAATCACATATAAAATAAAAGTTTGTGTTCACATAATAAATGTGTGTACTGTGTATAATAATTATGTACATGTAAATACACACCTATGCATGCATATATTTATGAACAATTTGTTTGTATAAATAAAATATTTATATTTATAGATAATATAAATGATATATAATTATAAATATATATTCACATGTTCATATTTCTTAAATATATATATATATGTGTTTTTATTTATATATACATACTATTTATACACAGTATACATTTACATTTTACATTTATTACATTTACATTTTACATTTATTACATTTACATTTTACATTTATTATGTAAACACAAACTTTTATTTAGTATGCGCGATTAATCGCGAAAAATATAATTTATGGAAAATATTTTTTTTCAGGACATTTTCACATGACCCAGATATTTCTCAGAAGTTTCACCCATTTTATGCCATTAAATAAATACTGTATAATATTAAATAAAAAATCGGTAAGCCATATAAATAAAAAAGACTTAAAACAATAATTTATATAATAAAAAAGCATCTCATCTAAATGATCTCTAAACTAAAATATTCTTTAAATAATTTATCCAAAATTAATGAAAACATTCACATGGCCAGAATTTGTATTTATTTATAAGTTTCACCCATTTTTGCCATTAAATAAATATTATATAATAGCATTAAATTGTTTTAAATATCTTTAAAAATGGTATATAATATTATCAATGATTTTCTTTCTATATTTAAAAAGTTTAAATATTGACATATTTATGATTATTTAAATGTTTTGGGTGTTGCTCCCTCAGGATTCAGTGCCCTTCATAGACTGCGTGAGCTGCATGTGGGAAGCAAATAAGTGCTGTTCAATCGCTGAAGCACACACACATATGATTAGCTAGTCGCTATGGTGACCTGTTCATTTTTATAATATCGGCTGGGTTAAATACGGCTTTAATCTCAAAGCGCCGGCTCACTTTAAATAGACGCTTTAGTGTCCTTCTGAACCGTAGGCTGGATGAAATTCTGGCTCAAATCAGTATGTCGCAGACCTGACGATCTCTGAAGATTTAACATGGACACGGAGCTAAGCCTATGTTCCCCCGGAGGACAGAATTAACCCAAGTCAGACACACCGGAGCCCGACCAGCAAGGCAATATGAAATACACGAGCAGCCGAAAACACGAGATGAGCGAAGCTCGAAGGACACACTAGCAGCACAATTAAACGCAGAGTCTGCATAATGACTTAATTACTCGCTCTAAGAGGAGAGGAGGACCAGAGAGAGAGATACAATGAAAGACTGATGAACAAGAATCAACTTTTTAAAATCTAGACTCATATGATTTCAGTGTTTATGCGTATCATCCTGACGACTGTGATGTCTTGATCAAGTTGAATGACTTTAGAACGGGTCCTTCGCTGCCAGTGATGTTGTGTGCGTGCTTTTAAAGAATAAAAGTCTTTTGATCAAATTATTTCAGTTCAGACTTATGTCATTCCAATTCCATATTTAGACTGTGCTTCTCTCACGGAGAACAAAAAGAGGTTTAGCTGAATGTCCATGCTGCACAACATAATACAGTGACCGGTGCGCCAACACTAAAACATCATAAAAGTACTCCAAACTTATGCTTTGTGTTCAAATGTTTTCTGAAGCCGTGCAAGAGTTGTGAGGAAACCCTTTTTCAGGTTCAAGCACCCTTTCATCAAGACCAAACCAGAAAGCTGTTCTTTTAAAGCGGTTGTCAGTTTTGGTTCCCATTGACTTGAAGTGTATTTTTTGTAAGTAAACGGGAATCATAACAGTTTGGGTTTCCAACATTCTTCAAAATATTATTTTATTAACTTACCATTAAGATGAATACATGCTGTGTATAAGTATTGTTCGTGTTAACTAATATAGTTTCATGTTAACTAATGAATCCTTATTGTAAATTGTTACCACATGCCATATATAATCTTTAAAATACTGCATGTTCTGTGATGCACCAAGTTTTAATATGCAGAAGCATGAATGGGATTTGACTTGGAGGGCAAGTTGTATGGACTACTTCATTTATTCACTTTATTTCATGGCGCTCCGGAACAAAACATGCTTTCAATAAACCAAAAAGTGCCCTGTGAACATTCAAAGTTTTTGTTTATTTGGTTGATACAGGTTTGGAATGACATGATAATGAGTAATTGACAGGATTTGCCTTTTGAATTATTACTCTAAATATTCTTGTTTATGTCTAACATTGGATACATGACAATTACGTGTTAAAAACCAGGCTGAAATCTCTTGCCCTCAGACGTACCTTCAGGCGAAAATCAATTGATAGGAGTCAAACTTTTCATTCATCATTGCTTTGGCACAAAATACATTCAATGACTGCATCTTTAAAATAACAGAATTATTTTCTTATTAAGACACAATCATCGCCAAAACTTCATTCACATACTTAAAGAAAAATAATAACTTACGTTCAAAACATTTCTACAGCAATACTATACTGAAACATATCTAAATCTTAAAAACGGTTCGGTCTAAAAAAAAGTGTCAGTCTTGTACTATAGTGCAAACATGAATCATGTCACAAATACTGCAGTGATTTGTATAAATGAAGCAAAAGAAAATAATGTGTAATGCTATGTCTCGTAGTTCATTATTTGGCAAAGTGCATTTGTTTTGGCACTAAGTGCATTTTTAACATGACATGTGCTGCTGTGCCAAACTGAAACGGCAGTAGAGGCGGCGCAATTATAAGGACGCTTGAATAATCCCGCCCACTCTATAGTGGTACTAAACTGCAGTGGAAATGCAAACCGAGCCGTGCCGAACCGTACCGTACCATGCAGTGGAAACGCGGTGATTCGACACACTCATAAAGCACAGAGGTTGTGGATCTCACCAGCAGGATCTCGATGCAGCCCAGGATGTACATGGCTCCAGCAAAGGTGGTGCCCAAGTAGAAGCAGATGCCTACAGCTCCACCAAACTCAGGGCCCAGAGAGCGAGAGATCATGTAATAGGAGCCGCCCGCTGTTGATGCAAACAGAAAACCCTCTCAGGAACCTTGCATTTGAGGAAGTGACGATCTGCTGGGATATTACTGAAGCATTCTGATGTTGACGGCTCAGAAAAATAGCACAATACAACCCACAATTACAACTTTCTTTTTCGTGCAAAATATTAAGCATGCTTATAAAGAGGATAACTATAGAGATAATTGCAGCGTATTGCCGACGAACAACAGACGGGGAACCGAACCCGGCAATTTCATCTCACCTCTGCTCTCCTCCAATCAGGAGATGAGATCGAGGCGGTCATTAGGACAGGACACGCTCGGCCAATTATAAATACATAAATACAGCTTTGAAGATATTGCTGTCTGCTCATTGCTCTGAGTTATTGTTGCTACGGTTACCGCTTCCTGTTGCCAAGACGACCCAGATGCACATGTTAAGCTCTGGCACGTTACCTGGCACGACGCCGTTCGTGGCGATGGCACTCATGGAGATGGCAGTGAGCATCGTCTAGAAGAAAACACAAAGGGGAGAGAAAACAAGTGGATTAGGCGAATAAGCATATTTTAAATGCATTAGATGTATAATAATGCCAGGATGATACATCCATGTCTAACAACTTCCAACAAAAATGTGATTATGATACTAGAAAATCATGCATCATGATTTTAATCAACAAGTCTGATGAATCCTTCACCATCTGCTTCACTGGTGAACTGTAGGTTTCATTACTTTGACACAAGATGGAGGGATGGATGGATAGATCATCTTTTAAACAGCAAAGCAGGAGACTGTGAAAGCAGGAGGTCTATAGTTGAGTCAGATCGCCTCGATTAATGTAATTTAGTAGAAACTGAAAGTCCCAGAATAAATCCGATCTCGTTCGAATCCTCATCTGTCTCTTTAAAGGACGAGATGTCTCTTTATATTGCTGCACTGAGCCAAAGCAATTGTAAAACGTCCCGGAGATTAAAGTCGTCTTTAAATCAGCACCAAACTGTCTCCAGACATGCAAATGCATTTATTTAGGAGGAAAGGGAAAAGCTGATGCTGTCAGACTGCTTCTTTAGAAAGTTACATGCAACATACAGACAGAAACAAATACGTGCTTCAATTAAAAGAAAAAGAGTTAGAAAAAGACTCTACTCTATATTTGTAGGTGCTTTTTTTGTGTTTCTCATTATTTGCCTAAAAACACTCTTTAAACCGTGATAAAATCACTGTCACACACAAGACGTCTTGCGTGAACACACATCACTGCCAGTGAGACGTGACAGACGCATACACGTGAATACACAACAGAGCAAATCAAGAACTGTGTGAATGATTGCTCCACAAAAACTTTAAATGGAGAGCAAATACATACTTCTTCTGAAGTCTCCTCCTTCTCAGATGTTTCTCCTGAGAAAAACACCCCAGTAATCTCAGGAGAAACATCTGAGATAGTCCATGAGCTACGATAGAGCAACCTTTGAACAATACATTCTGAGAGGATTCATGTGTTTCAGTTCATTAGGCTTTAATCAGTGATTAATCAGCAGTGTTCTCTCTCAGACGGGTTTGATAAGACACTAATTGAGACTAAGTGTTTTATCTTGACTATAACCAAGACCCATGTGAGATCTGGTCCATTTCCACACACGCACGCACGCACGCACACGCACGCACACACGCACGCACGCACGCACTAACACACGCACGCACGCGCACGCACGCACGCGCACGCGCACACGCACGCACGCACGCACACACACACGCACGCACACGCACACACACACACACACACACACACACACACACACACACACACACACACACACACACACACACACACACACACACACACACACACACACACACACACATCACAGAACTCAATATGCTAATCACATGCTGGCTGCAGCCTCTGATTGGACGATGTCGGGCACCGGCTGCTTGAACTAGTTTTCCCAGCCAATCACACCATCTGTGTCAGAGCGAGCCAATAATATGAGACAGAGACTATGACAACCAACCCAAAGGCTTAGAGAAACAACTGCGAATTAATAAATGGCCCATTTTCTGACAGATTACATATAGCTGATATTTAATGAGGGATTCATGACATAGAGTTATTGTTTAGCAGTATCTATAAGTAGTTTTCATTCATGCTATAATGAAAATCTTGAACATAAGTGTTTATGAAAATGAAAACAAACTTCTGTATAAATCACTCAATTCAGTGAAATGCAGTAATTTACATAACAATGTTTAACAAAAACAAAATCTACATTTCAGTCAGAATTTTGTTCTGCTTTTTTCATAAATAAGACCCATTGCCTTTAAAAACAAACAGGTAATAAAATGAACTCTGAATTCACGTCAGGTGCAATTAAACTAACTAATTACACTTCACCATCAATGCATTATACATGTTGATCGAGCGGTTATTAAATGTGAAGTGCACATAGACTACTGTTCAAAAGATCAAGATTTATTCATGTTTATGTTCATCAACGCTGCATTTATTTGAACAACAAATACAGCAAAAACAGTAATAATGTGAAATATTATTATGATTTAAAATAACTGGTTTCTATTTGAATATATGGTATTGTAAAATGATATTTATTCCTGTGATGCGCAGCTGTATTTTCATTATTACTCCAGTCTTCAGTGTCTCGTGATCTTCAGAAATCATAATAATATGCTGATTTGCTGCTCAAGACACATTTCTGATTATTATCAATGGTGAAAACAGTTGTGCTGCTTGATATTTGAATGAAAACTGTAATACATTTTATTTTTCAGGATGAATAGAAAGTTCATTTATCTGAAACAGAAACCTTGTAACATTATAAATGCCTTTACAGTCACTTTTGATCAATTAAATGAAATGAAAGCACTAATTTCCTTATTTATTTTTTTAAATGGTACTGTACACACAAAATGAAATGATTAATTTAAGTATGTGTCTCCTCACTGGTGCCGGTGATATTTGGCCCCTCGAGAGAACACATTTACATAATCAAATGACACATGAGAAAATGAATTTAATACAGCTGAGCTCAGAAAACAGACGTGCAGAATAAAGATGGAGAAGCACATCTGAGTGTGGAACCTCATAAAGCTGTAAATGTTTGCATAATCAACATTTCTCTCATTTTGGCCTCCCTTTTCTGGAGCTTGAGCAATGCATTCTGGGATTGCCTTGCCTGCTTTAAGAATTCGGCCAATTCTCGTTCGGTTTTGGACCAGTGCCACTGTCTCAGTAAGTGTTAATTTGATTACATCTACATCACTGAATACACAACAGTCATCTCATATTCATGCATTAATGCATTCCCATGAATAATTCGATCATTTCACGACCGTCATGATCCATAAATAACCAAAACGCTGTCTGTCATCCGCCTGTCAATATTTCCGTGCCTGACGACTTTTTGAAAGTGGATCAATGCTGTTGTTTGTATCCTTTAATGATTAATTTCTGCATTTCTAACGGCTTCAGTCTGTCTTAAAGAGGCGAGCGTGATGCATGAAAGAATCCGCGTTCTCTCCTCCTCTCCATCTGTTGCCATGAGACCGAACGCCATGAAAAGCAGGCAATGAGCTGGTAATTTCAGATGACATCAATAGCGTCTCGCTCCTTCTAATTATGATGCATGCAGATGTTGAGGTGTCATTCGCACCCCCCTGGACCGCTGCTGATTCTGCTGACGGTGTGGACGGTCAGATAAATCACACAAACAGAGTCAAAGTCATCGAGATGCACCAAGCACACGTCATCTACACATCTGCAGAACGTCTCTGAGGCCGCTTTAACCTCGATTTAAAGCCTTCGTTATCTTTGAGCGTCTCTAAAGGCCGGGGCTTTTCACATAATGTGCTTGGGTTTAAATGAGAAAACCTCAGGGTTTAATGTATGCGTTTAATTAACGTTGCTGTCAATTAAACTGCCTGATGCCTTTTATGATGTTCAACATGTTAAGAGCGAATCTCACTAAACCTGCAGCCTATAGCAAAAGTGTTATTAAGTAAAGTTAGCAAACACTTTCTGTTAATTGAAATAAAGATGAAATTGAATAAAATACATTATTAGATTGAAAACCGAATAATTAATATGAAATTTGAAGTTGAAACAGTAAACTAAAATGAAAAAAAAATAATTAATGGTGCTTGCCATATATGGCAAGGCAACATTATTGTTATCCGTCATACTTGTTATTATTCTTCCACTTTTTTTTCGGCGCGCTACTCCTCCCGCAGTTTTTGTCACAGAGCCATGAATGAGGTGTCAAAACGAGCGCTTAGCTAAGTGCTAAATCATGCCAATAAAATGCTACAAACTCCATAGTAACCATCTGTGACAACTACCAACCACCTAGTAACACCATAGCAACCACCCAGATTACCCTAGCAACCGCCTAGCAACGCCCTAGCAACCACCCAGAACACCCTAGCAACCACCTAGCAACACCCTAGCAACCACCCAGAACACCCTAGCAACCGCCTAGCAACCACCCAGAACACCCTAGCAACCACCTAGCAACCAACCGGGTGGTGTTTTTTGCCACTGCAAGCACCATTTCACATTTTCTTCTGGAAATGTACATTCTAGTTGTAATTGTAATTGTACTAATTACTGTACAATTGTGATTAAATCATTTAAATTATAATGTATTTGAAGATTTTATTTGCAAAAACAGATAACTTTTAATTTTCTAAAATCATGTTTTTTACTATGTTATCATGTTTTTATTGTGTTAGTTAGCTAGTATTTATTTAGTTATTTTTATAATCATAATAACCCAACTGCAGTTTGATTGAGATTAATTGGGATGCACAAAACACAAACCTTTTAAAATCGAGTAATCTGTCATCTGTTTTTGCAAATTAATTCTTCATTTGTTGCACTGCATTTAATTGATGCTTATTAAAACACATATTCACTGACACTTAATTTGCTTCCTTTGAACAATTACCACAATTAAAATGAAAATCATGATAATCTAATGAGAGCCCTCCATATATAAACACTCAAAAGTAAAACATTTGGACAGATTACACAATGAAAACCGCGAGGAAACATGCTTATTGTCACAAAAATAACGCAGTGCATTATCTAACCGGCCTATATATCTGATCAATATTGTTTTTCTTTTTCATTCAGCTATTTTTAGCTCCAAACACACTTGAGGCGAAGAAATCCTTCAAAACAAGGCTAATAATGCAAAATGAGATGCTAATAATACAATCAAAATAAAAACTCAACAACACGAGAAAATAGTGTTTGCAACATTTTGAAATAAACATATTCTTCTCCACTCTTGACATCAAATGTAGATAAATTGATGCATATTTAGTGAGCACAATCTATAAGCATCATTAATACAGTTTCCATTAGCTTCTCTGCTGTCGGCTTATTAGTCATAATCAGAAAACACTACACATGTGTACTCACATAAATCAGCATGCTGACCTAAAAAACAGCAGCATTTGTGTGTTTAGTGATCACCTGTGGCACGACGACATACAGTCAGGTCCATAAATATTGGGACATCGACACAATTCTAACATTTTTGGCTCTATACACCACCACAATGGATTTCAAATGAAACGAACAAGATGTGCTTTAACTGCAGACTGTCAGCTTTAATTATTTACATCCAAATCAGGTGAACGGTGTAGGAATTACAACAGTTTGCATATGTGCCTCCCACTTGTTAAGGGACCAAAAGTAATGGGACAGAATAATAATCATAAATCAAACTTTCACTTTTTAATACTTGGTTGCAAATCCTTTGCAGTCAATTACAGTCTGAAGTCTGGAACGCATAGACATCAGCAGACGCTGGGTTTCATCCCTGGTGATGCTCTGCCAGGCCTCTACTGCAACCGTCTTCAGCTCCTGCTTGTTCTTGGGGCATTTTCCCTTCAGTTTTGTCTTCAGCAAGTGAAATGCATGCTCAATCGGATTCAGGTCAGGTGATTGACTTGGCCATTGCATAACAGTCCACTTCTTTCCCTTCAAAAACTCTTTGGTTGCTTTTGCAGTATGCTTTGGGTCATTGTCCATCTGCACTGTGAAGCGCCGTCCAATGAGTTCTGAAGCATTTGGCTAAATATGAGCAGATAATATTGCCCGAAACACTTCAGAATTCATCCTGCTGCTTTTGTCAGCAGTCACATCATCAATAAATACAAGAGAACCAGTTCCACTGGCAGCCATACATGCCCACGCCATGACACTACCACCACCATGCTTCACTGATGAGGTGGTCTGCTTAGGATCATGAGCAGTTCCTTTCCTTCTCCATACTCTTCTCTTCCCATCACTCTGGTACAAGTTGATCTTGGTCTCATCTGTCCATAGGATGTTGTTCCAGAACTGTGAAGGCTTTTTTAGATGTCGTTTGGCAAACTCTAATCTGGCCTTCCTGTTTTTGAGGCTCACCAATGGTTTACATCTTGTGGTGAACCCTCTGTATTCACTCTGGTGAAGTCTTCTCTTGATTGTTGACTTTGACACACATACACCTACCTCCTGGAGAGTGTTCTTGATCTGGCCAACTGTTGTGAAGGGTGTTTTCTTCACCAGGGAAAGAATTCTTCGGTCATCCACCACAGTTGTTTTCCGTGGTCTTCCGGGTCTTTTGGTGTTGCTGAGCTCACCGGTGCGTTCCTTCTTTTTAAGAATGTTCCAAACAGTTGTTTTGGCCACGCCTAATGTTTTCTCTCTGATGGGTTTGTTTTGTTTTTTCAGCCTAATGATGGCATGCTTCACTGATAGTGACAGCTCTTTGGATCTCATCTTGACAGTTGACAGCAACAGATTCTGAATGCAAATAGCACACTTGAAATGAACTCTGGACCTTTTATCTGCTCATTGTAATTGGGATAGTGAGGGAATAACACACACCTGGCCATGGAACAGCTGAGAAGCCAATTGTCCCATTACTTTTGGTCCCTTAACAAGTGGGAGGCACATATGCAAACTGTTGTAATTCCTACACCGTTCACCTGATTTGGATGTAAATACCCTCAAATTAAAGCTGACAGTCTGCAGTTAAAACATCTTTATTTGAAATCCATTGTGGTGGTGTATAGAGCCAAAAATGTTAGAATTGTGTCGATGTCCCAATATTTATGGACCTGACTGTATAGACGAGTCACTCTATGAGAGTAGTATTGTAGTGTGCTATTCCCAACTCAATCACACCATGTGTATGTATGAGAGCGAGTGAAAGAGAGATGAAGAAAGAGAAAATAGTGAATTCCTGAGCTCATGATAAAAATAGCACTTCCGCGGCCACGGGCGCTGGAGAAACTAGGTTGCACATGCAAACATACACATCACATTAATGAGCTGAGCGTGTATGCTGAAGCGCATGCTTGCTCGGTGACACGTACATATGTGCAGCAGGAGGCCAAACACATGCATGTTAATCAGCCGGTCTTTGACAATGTGATGCATGCAAATGTGGGACATGTAACTTCAAAATCAACGGAAATGAGATGCTTGCATCAGCTGTGTGCACGTGGATGTATGATGCCTTTATTATTCACTGTAAATGCAATGATTCATAAAGACTGAAAATATTCAGATAAGGTCAATCTAGCTAAACCTGTTAAGAACAATGTAACAGAATCAAAAACAGTATTCTTATTGTTAACTCAAATTAAAACTATTAAAATGTTTGATAATTCAAATAAACCTGAAATAAAATAGAAATATTTAAATTTAGATGAGAAAATAAACAAATATGTAAACAAACCAAAATACAAAAATAAGTTTAAGTTGAAGTACTAAACACTGAAATAAAACTAATAATTACTAACTAATACTGAAAAAACATACAACTATTCAGAAAACTATTTAGAAATGTTAAAAAACTACAAATTGGTGCATAAATAATTATTATGCATAACAATTAATAAAACTTGAAACGACTAAATTAAAACTAAAACTGGATTTTTTTTTACTATTTAAAAAAAAAAATAGTACCCTAACCCTAACCCAAAATTTAACCAAAATTTTAATTTTAACTAAAAGCTAATTCAAAATATTAATAAAAATGAATAGCTAATTACTATATTGATTATGATTTGCAAAACAAAAATGAACCTTAATTGTAATACCATTAAGATGTTTCAAATTGTGTAATTTTCATCAAAGTTAAGTCCATTTTCATCTCAGATTTCTATTGCATGCTGTGTGACTGACCGTGGAGCAGCACATGAGCACGATGATGAAGGACTCGATGACGCCGCCGATGCCCACCATCCAGGTCATCCTGAGAAACAGAATCACACCCAGGATGTTCTGCAGGCAGGGCAGGTAGACACCCATCAGCGTTCCCATCCGCGGAGCCTGTGGAGACACGCACGCACGCACGCACGCACGCACACAAACACACGCACGCACGCACACACACACACACCACACAAACCACACGCACGCACGCACGCACACACAAACCACACGCACACGCGCACGCACACACACACACACACGCACGCACGCACGCACGCACGCACGCACACACACCACACAAACCACACGCGCACGCACACGCACGCACACACACACACACACACACACACACACACATCAGTCTGTTAGTACAACATCAGATTAGATCTGTTCTGCTGATCAGGTTCATGTTTTCATCTCGCTGTTCAGCAAACATAAGATGTTCTGTTCTCTCAACTGTAAAAACAATAATGCAACTGTTCTGATAAACAGA
>CM050419.1:33726775-33921775 GCA_027564155.1 Gymnocypris eckloni scoliostomus
AGGTAAGATACGCCTCACTTCTCAGAATAACAATACAGCTGTGCTCCTGAAAGCATGTTCCAGTCCATTCCCTGCCTCAGCATCCATGAATAACAGCAAAACACACCCAGAAGATACTAAACCTCCTCTCTCATCCACTTTCATGGCATCGCTCGAATTATGAGAGGAGCGAGTGAGACGTGTCCAATCAGCAATTAGAAATAAAAACATGCTGTCGCCACAGAAACGCTGGAGTTTGGGTCGAGATTTAATATCAGACAGATAATATACAGACACAGTGTTCCAGACGCTCATAAACATCTTGAGAAACTACTGTATATAATTATCTGCAGAGGAGCTGGTAAAACAATCACAGCAGTACTGGAATATCATGTAATAATTAATTGTTTAATAATGCAAAAACTTATACAGATAATAATACTACATGACAACATTAAATATTATTTCATACCTAATGTAAATATTATATTATATTTTACATAATAATAATCCGTTTTCATTTAAATGTAACATTTGAGTAATTTGCTAAAGCAAGTATTTTGTTATTTTGAATAATTTCATAGTTAATATATAATAATGAATTAAATATATACTATACTATAATATAATATAATATAATAATATGCCTTTTAGCAAAAGTCTATTAAAGTGTAGCAGTTATTTTAGTATCACTGATATGCTATTATAATTTTTGTTTATATTTATATTATTTACTTTTATATTTTCTGTTTTCATTTAAATTTAAAGTTTGAGTAATTTAGTTTTTTGTTTTCATTTTAATCATAATAAAGTTAATATAGAATAGAATAGAATATTTGACTAATTTAGTTTTTGGTTTTAATTTTTAATCAGAATAAAGTTAATATAGAATAGAATAGAATATTTGACTAATTTAGTTATTTTTTGTTTTCATTTTTAATCATAATAAAGTTAATATAGAATAGAATATTTGACTAATTTAGTTATTTTTTTGTTTTCATTTTTAATCATAATAAAGTTAATATAGAATAGAATAGAATATTTGACTAATTTAGTTATTATTTTGTTTTCATTTTTAATCATAATAAAGTTAATATAGAATAGAATAGAATAGAATATTTGACTAAATGTTGTTGCATTCCTTTAATGTTTTTGTCAACAATTGCTTTTCAAAAGATTTATTTCGGCTTTTCTCATGCCGTCTTCTTGTTAACTCTATTATCCTTTAGGACAGAAGGAAGTCTAGTTTTGTTGAACGAAAGCCCTGCTAGCCTGGGAATAGACCTCAACACCAACACTAACTCTTACAGAAATCAATAAAGGAGAGTTTTTTCTCATTCAAAGTTTGGGGTTGTGTTCAGTTGAACTGCAGGAACACATTTGAAAACTAGCGTTCCCACTGCAGTCTGAACAGACAAGCCTTTAATTCGGCACATATAAACCCCGGAGAATGATGAGAATATAAATGAAGTGCTCTTCTCCTCCTGAAGATTACCAACACAGTCCTGTGACAGCTTCTGGAAGACCCACACAATACAGTCATTTATCCACCAAACAGAACTAAATATCAGTCTTTTTGTATTATTAGTATTGGTTGCTAAAGCAAGTGATTATATGCATGATTTTCACAAAGTGGATGATACAAGTATTATAAACTTATAGTATATTGATGAAATCATGGAAGAACCGGAGACATGTCTCTTGAGACTCTTTTGACTTGAGCCAGTAAGAAAGATCTGGCAACCCGCCAGGACAACATAGTAACTGGACAGAAAAGCACTTAGACAACCAATCAGAATGCCTTAGCAACCACATAGCAACACCCTGGCATCCAATCACAGCATCTTTATGTGACTTTGACTAGTAAACAACCACCTAGTAATGACAACAGTGTTATTTGTTATTTATGCTGTTGCAGGATTACAGCTTTTAGTTGTAAAATTTCAGGTTTTATTTGAATTATAAGTTTTTGTCATTTTGTTATGTGTTTTGTTATTTTTATTAACTTGTGAAAATATTTCTATGTAGCTTAAATGTATTTTTATTTAAGATTTGAGTTTTAGTAATTTTAGAGCTTCGATCTTAACTTATTCTGCCTAGGCAACATTTCTAATTTCTGTTTAAGTTTAATTTTTCACATAATATTTTTTATTTATTTTCATTTATATCATTTATTTTTCATTTATAATTTACGGAAATAATTTTGAATGGCAATGGCAACACCCTAGCACTATGACAGAATATTTTTTCATCTAATATTTATATTTTATTTCATATTAATTAACAACAACAAAAAAAAGATTTTTAATTGCTTCAGTTTTATTTAACAACAACAACATCCCTGCTAGCAAACATCCTCAATACCTTAGCAACCACATAGCAACACCCTGGCGACACCGTAGCATTATGGCAGCACGTTTTACATATCGTTGCATAGTTTTGCATATTCATATATATGCTATTTACATTATCAAAACAATATTAACATGTTACTCCAAGGTACTTTAAAGAACACCGTGATATTACCACAGTAGGCTACTTTACATATATGAGATGTTTATCTGGGATATTTCAGTATCTGGCATCATTTAGTCAAAAGTGTGGCATCGACACCACGCGGGCTGAAATGAGCTCTCAGAAGCTGGAGCAGGTGCCTAATCAAACTTTCTCGTCCCGAGTGTGTGTGTGTGTTTCTGATTTCCCACAGGCTGCTTCCAGCCGGAGAGATTCTCAGGTAAAGGCAGCGTAGAGCAGATGCCCAGCGGCCTCCTGGGACGTGACTGTGAGCCTCAGGTGTCTCGCTCCCACTGCTGGATATCGACAGCTGCTCCAGCTATAAATGCACCGCGGACAGCACCACCTGCCCAGCTGCAGCGACAACATGTGAAACCGGTAGATAATGGATCCCTCTTTAGGAATGACAGAGCAGTTTTCAAACAACTGATCTTTTGAAAGCCTGAGAAGTGACAGATTTAAAGAGACAGTGCACCCAAAAAACTGTCCTGGCATAATTTACTCACTCTCATGTCATTGCAAACCAGCATGACTTGCCTTTATCTGTGACACACAAAAAAGTAGATATTCTGAAGCAGGGCTGTAACCTTGACTGTACCCCCAGTAGAGAGGTCTGAGAGTGCTCGTCAATGTCAAAATAATTGAGATGAGCAATCAAATCAAAGTAGGTGGGATTTACTGTTCACAGAAGCAGAGAGTGAAGTCCAGCGCAAAGTTTCAATTTAATGTTGAAAGAGAGCGAAGTGTATTGAAAGAAGCAATAACTGTTTTATGATAGAAATGTTAAAAGACCAACAGTAATACTCCGATTGCTAAAATCAATTCTCAAATATGCCCCTTTTGAAATTAAAATGGTATAATTTATGTAATTCATATAATTCCTTATTGAAAAGTTTTGCACTTTCGACATATTAGGCATACAAATAAAAGTGCATGTGCGCATATTTGAAAATATAATTTTACAAATGGCTAAAAATGATTACATCCCTACGGAGCAAGAAAAATAATAAATCATGTGCACGATTTACTAAAACGTACACACGATTACTATTTCGTTCCCTCGATTTGCTAAATCGTGAGCATGATTTAATCATTAGTTCCCACGATTTATAAATCGTGAGCACAATTTATAAATTGAGGAACATGAAATAGTATAGATTTATAAATTATAATTATAGATTTAACCTATTTTTTTCCCTGCATGTCTTGTGCGGGGCTCCGTACATCCCAACTTGAACTACACATAGAATTCCTTTACTGTTATATTTCTTTATGTTTAATGAAAAACATTTGTTAAGTCTCTAACTCTAAATGATCCATATTTGTATTTAAGATATTGCATGTATTTACATTTACTGGATTACAATAAGGCCTAAAACGAGCATTAAAATCAGTGTACAAACACCACGGTTCAATCGTTTGTTTTATATTTTTAAAAGAAGTATCTTATGCTCACCAAGGCTGCACTTATTTGATCAAAAATACAGTAAAATAGTAATATTGTGAAATTTTTCTATTGTAATATATTGTAAAATATAATTTATTTCTGTGATCAAAGCTGAATTTTCAGCATCATTACAGTCCCATTAGTGCTTCAGAAATGATTCAAATATTTACAAAAATTGACTAATTATCAATGTTGAAAATTTTCAGCATCATTACAGTCCCATTAGTGCTTCAGAAATTATTCTAATATTTTAAACAATTTACTAATTATCAATGTTGATTTTTTTTGATTTTTTTGCTACTTCACATTTTTGTGTAAACTGACATGCATTATATTTTCAGGATCCTTTGATAAATATAAAGTAAAAACAGCTTTGATTTGAAATAGAATCTTTTGTAACATTATAAACGACTTCGCTGTCACTTTCGATCAATTTAATGCTTCCTTGCTGAATAATAGAATTCATTTCTTTCTTACTGTGTTCTTGCTTTCCTCTGGCGGTAACAAGCATCAGTACTCAAGGGCGTGATCGAGTTTCCCTCAAATGTCTGTCATTAAAGCAGACGTTATGATTCAGAGAGCTGCTATACACATGTTAACAGTTTCTCACTACAGTAATGAGATTCTTCAGCTATGGGGGAAATGGGTTTAATTGCCATGAAAATAATGTTGCAACACAAAAACACATAATGGATCAAATATTATTTTCTCAAAACATGATTCTGGCATGAATATGTTCCTACTGTGTATTTTGCACGCCATCAGGATTGACAAACAAACTGATAACCGACGCCAGAGAGGCAGAAGAGCAGAGGAGAAAAGCGAGGAGCTTGTAATAGTCTCCTCTCGCTTGGCTGCCTGAACAGGAGCTGACAGCGTTAATGTGACTTAGTTCAGACGGGGTGAATTATTAAAAACCACAGCAATGGCAGCGGAAGGAAAAGGGCAGCAAATATCCCTGTCAGCCCAACACGGATTACTGTGTGTACGCCAGCATGTTCAGAAATTACTCAAATAACTGCTCTGCGCCCCCGTCCCTCAGAGTTTGACATGAATTAGCATTTTTCCCGTGACTCTCTCTGTGTGTGTGTTCATGTAGCGAGCGTTGGCTTTCGGTCCACAGAGAGCATATGGCAATGTAACGACCACATGCCCGGAACATCTGATAACCTCTCGTTATGAGGCAAAAACGACTTCATAGCTCATCTTACATCATCCTTCAGGAGAAAAATAACATGTTCATGCATGCAGTCAGCCCACATCAACGCAGTAAGACTGAAATATTCACTTCCAACCAATTATCAGCACAAGCAGTCACAGAAACACAACATTAATGGCGAATTGTGCCATTTCTAACCGAACTGCACACATTACTAGATTTTTACATCGGCTGAACGAATTGGTGTAGAGTTTAATCATCTTATTGTTTTGCACTTTTTATTTCATTGCAAAAAGTCATTTTATTCTTATTTCTCCATTTTCTTACCAAAACTGATAAAGTATTGTCTTATAAAATGTACTCCAATAATCTTTATTTACAACTTGATCAAATCATTCATGTCAACAGCGGTTGCACTCAAGGTGTAAATATGTAATGTTATGAGTTTGTTCAGATGTGCACTATAGTGATTTTAACTTGATATATTGCCTAAAAACGCTGTTACATGCTAAAGCTGAAAAAAAAACAATAAGATAAAGTGATGCCAAAGACAGTCATCTGACACATTTCTGCATAGTTCATTTTGTGTGTTCAGTGCTTTAATAGTAAATAGTAAAACTAGTAAATAGTAAACAGTTAAAATGAGCAAAGTACACATTACCTACAATTCCTGCCGGCCCGAGACTCGAACTCCCAACCGTTCGATTACGAGTCCGACTCTCTAACCATTAGGCCACAACTTCCCTATTTAATGCATCTTTGCTCAATAAAATACAACTTTGAACAGTATCGTATATGCCACTGTAGATGTGACTTCTGTGGCATTTTTGCAATCTAAAGACGTCTTTAGAATGAGAGTTCCAGTCATCTGAATCCTGGCGTGTGACTGGTAATGAACGGACCCCGTGTGTGTGTTACATGAGGACATTTGCTGTTGGAGATGAGCGGATTGACCCTCTCAAAATGGAGGCTGATTGGAGAGCAGATGCTTTACAAGACGAGCTTATTAAGTTGAAACGCAGTGTGAAACAAGAGGAAGATTATCCCTCTCCTCCATCGTGTTGAGAGCACAAATCCAATTCCATCTCGGTTCTCGATTTTACTCTAATTTCTCTCCCACTCGCTTTCCCCGTACAGCTGAGCGAGGGTGTACAACAGTACGACAGGGTTTCATCTTCACTATGCATTTATTGTTTTGGCTTTCTTTTACTAATAATAGAAAAGCAAATGCTATAATACTTTTTTGTATACTGTTTACTTTTTTGTAACCGTTCTAGCTAATAATTTATTATTATATAGAGATGGTAAACTAATGAAGAGATTAATGCATTCCGGCACTCTCAACCTTGTCAAAATAAAAGTCCTCACACCATAACAATTTCCACAAACGGCGTAACAAAAAAATCGGCAGATATATCGGTTGACTACTAATTATAATCGCATATAGAAAATACAAAAAATAATATTGCACTACTTCAGTTTCTGAGTAATTTGCTGCAAAAATTATGCTTTTAATTTAATACTTACATCTGTTTATATTATATTGGTGCAAATTAAAGAATAACATTTTAATATTAATTAAAATAATAAATTGTATCAATGTGTTACATGACACCAAAATATGACTTCACTTGCATCTGCACAAGTAAGACTCACAGAAGTTGCTTATATGCAGACGTTTTATGGATTTTTAAAAATGATACTTTAATATAAATCAGAGTTGGAAGCAAATTTGCACACGACAGACTGAGAAACAGACCGGGAAAGGCCAGCACCATGAGGGAGGTTATGAGGCTGATCGAGGACACTCTCTAACGAGCACGCTCTCTCTGGGATGGCGAGGGACCAAGCGAGATCAGGTCACAGGTCAAAAGAGCAAGACAGAGCTGAGAGCTGTCATTTACACACGGGAGTGAGTCACATCCGAGATCTCGCTATGTTTAGACGCTCTGTCTTGCAGCAGCCAATTAATTAACACCTGTAGCAATCGAGAGCTAGACGGAAATGTGTGATATCCTCTGCTTTGAGAGCATGCCGTAAGCGTGTGTGTCTACCTGGACAGGTTTCTTGCGCGAGCCTTCGTTGTTTTCCGCCTCCTCGTGTTCTTTGCTGCCCTGAGGAAGGTTTGAGTAGTTGGCGAGACTGCTGAGAAGAGACGATACCATGGGAATTGTGTCCATCTCCTCCTGTAGAGTAAACACACACACATACAGAACAAATATTGTAAGCATTAAATAATTCAAGCAGCTTCTGAGGAACGTCTAAAATGTCATGTTTACATGGACAGGTAACAAATGACTAGCCCAGAGGACAATATTTGCTCAGATTTAATAGCTGTTGAGACCCTCAGTTGTGCTTCGTTCTCATGTTTTGATTAAAAAGCATCATCTGAAAAAATTGAGAAAAAACAAAAACTGAAACAAAAAAGCCACTAGTTCTAGAGTACAGAGCTTTGAAATGGCTGCATACATCAGCTCAGATCATTTGATCTAGTGAGAAACTCATGAGGAAAATGCTACAATGATTTCAGCAATTCGCATTTTAGTAGAACCACATTTTTTTGCATTCTACAGAGAAAGAGTAACTAGTATGCTAGCATTCACTGGCCGTTGAAAATTGTATTTGCATTTACATCAATGTATACAGATACAATAGAAGAATTGCTTGAGATCTCATAGAGATATTTTAATTGATAACTTTATTTTATTGTGGTGTAAATTGCAATTGTTTAGATCTTTTCCAAAACTTTAGAAGATACACATTCTAGGAGAAACAATAGAGACATAAATGTAAAACAAAATATCATTTTAGACTTTTCTTGCATCTACCTCCAGATGAACATTGACATTTTCTCCTAACATTAAGATTTTAGTTTAAAATCATATAAATGCACAAATTAAGTCCTATTAACTAATCAACATTTCAATATATTTTTGAAAGTTCAGTTTTTTGCATTGAAATGCATGTTTTATTATTAAAAAATAATCTACACATTTCAGATTTTTTTATTTAAATCTCTGTTTCATTTTTTAAATGTAAAATACATTTACCGTTGGCCTGCAGCCTTCGGTCAAGTTTGATTTTGTCACCTTGAATTAAAAAGTTTGGGCATCTCTGACTTAATTATATGAATAAACATGAGGCCATAAAGGCCGTTTCGAGTATTTTTAGATGCATACAGCATGTGTTTCATGCTTCTTTTGGACTTACATGCTGTTATCATCCACCTGCAGAGTTCAATGTCCTTCAAACGCTAATTATCCTTATTAATTACTGTCAGACTCCGATCCATTAATCACTAATGTTTGCCGCGCGTGTACCTCACTGTCTAGCTCTAATGAGAGCTGAAATGTGCCGCAGTTGCAGGTTTATCATTTAACGTGCATGCGTTCGTGTGTACCTCAAACAGAGCCATGTTCTTGCCGTCATATTGCTGGCTCTTGTCTGGGTCGGTGCTGTTGATGAAAGGACTGCTCTCCTTGGGGTTACCATCTCCTGTTAGCAAGAAACACAAATAAACCATCAGCGTGACAGCAGATGCCACACAACTCCAGGGGGCTTTATGAAGCAAAATCTGCTGTGATGATTCCAGCACTTCACGTTTCAGTTGCACATTTTAGGTCATGCATGCATACTGTTACATATGGCAGAAATTGAATTCACATGTATGCATTTGACAGATGCTTTTATCCAAAGTGACTTGCACTGCATTACAGCTCATGCATTCCCTAGGAATCAAACCCATATTGCCAGTGCCGTGCTCGAATGTTTGAGCTGCAAGAAATGCCATTAGTTTACATGATTCTTCTACTAAAACAGTAAATATTACCGGTAAGGATACTAGTAAAGTGGACAGCGATGCATCCAGGTCTCACGGAGTGTTTGAGATGAGCTGTATCTGTACAGGTAAGGTGCGTTCGGTTCATTCACCTGGGATCTTGGATCAGAGGGCAGATATTTTTAGTGCCTGGATGACAGTTCGAGTGGTGATTGGGTCTCTGGACTCTCTCACACCACCGGAGAGGAATTTAAAGAGGTGCACTCTACACACGCTGCTTTAAAAAGGGTCGCAAAGAAAGTCTCAAGTCTCAGACCTCTACAGCCTAATGTACAATGTTCATTCGATTTGATTATTCCCATATGCTTTACCTGAAAAGTTACCCGAGCGTGTATTTTGAATTACACTCTGCATTGTCAAGTTAAAGAAGTGTAATGGAACTTAATTTGGAAAAGGTACTGGTAATTTTCTGCCTGGACATTATAACGTGAAATTAATTTTTACAAAAAAAAATTGACAAGCTAATGTTATTACTAGTGCATAAGATGTATATGCTGACAACAACAGTTTAACATGATTAGCTACCAAAACGAGTCATCTAAAACTTCAGAAATGTACGTTGGATCATCTCCACGTTTCAACACATCATCTCCCTGATCCTCAACACTGGTGCACCGCGGGCTGCGTCCTCAGCCCACTCCTGTACTCCCCTGTACACACCGACGCACAGCTGTACAGCCACACAGCTCAATGTCATCGTCAAATTTGCTGATGACACAGCGGTGATAGGCCTGATCACCGACAACGATGAGACGGCCTACAGAGAGGAGGTGAGTACCCTGACTAAATGGTGTCAGGAGAACCACCTCTCCTCAACATCGACAAGACCAAGGAGCTGGTGGTGGATTACAGGAGACAGAGCAGAGAACACACACCCATCACCATCGACAAGACACCTGTGGAGCGGGTGACCAGCTTTAAGTTCCTCGGCGTTCACATCACTGAGGATCTCACATGGTCTGCTCACACAGATGCAGTGCTGAAGAAGGCACATCAGCGTCTCTTCTTCCTGAGACGGCTGAGGAAGTTTGGAACGAGCCCCAGAATCCTCAGGTCCTTCTACACCTGCACTGTGGAGAGCATCCTGACCGCTGTATCACCGCCTGGTATGGAAACAGCACCGCTGGCAACCGCAGGGCTCTGCAAAGGGTCGTGCGAACTGCCCGCCACATTGTTGGAGGTGAGCTTCCTCCCTCCAGGATATCTACACCAGGCGGTGTACAAGGAAAGCCCGGAGGATTATCAAAGACTCCAGCCACCCGTCCCACAGACTGCTCTCTCTGCTGCCCTCAGGAGACGTCTCCGCAGCATCCGATCGCGCACTAGCCGACTGAGGGACAGCTTTTTCCTCAGGCTATCAGGCTAATGAACAGTCACAAATAACTCACCTACATCACACTCCCACTCACACAACATGCCATGCACTGCACTTTAACACCGTTCAACTGGACTACGCACACACTGCACTAACACAACCTATCTGCTATCACTGGACACCATACGATGCACATCCACGACACTGCATATGAATAATCTGTTGCACCTTTGCACATCTATCTGCTGCTCAACCAATCTGCTGTTAATTTATAATCTGTTGCACCTCACATTATTACTATGTATAGACCACATTATGTATAGATACTGTACATAATGTAGATGTGCCCATATTGTATAATGTGTCGTTGATAATTGAGTATGTCTCTATAGTACACTAAGCGTACTGAGTATATGTATGTGTATTTTGCACATTGTCTTCTGTACAGTCTGTAAATATGTACTGTCCATATGTAAATTGCTGTTGTTTTTTGCACTGTCTGTCCATATGTAAATTGCTGTTGTTGTTTTTTGCACTGTCTGTCCATATGTAAATTGTTGTTGTTTTGCACTGTCTGGAGCACTGTAAATGCTCAGTGCAGTTTTTTTGTCTGTCCATATGTAAATTGTCTGTTGTTTTTCTGCACTGTCTGGAGCACGCTCATAAGAATTTCACTCACCAAGGCACTTGTGCTGTGGTGATGTGACAATAAAAGTGATTTGATTTGATTTGATTTGATTTGATTTGATTTGATTTGATTTGGATGATTATTGTCCTTCGTGACTGGAATGTTCCAGAAAGCACTGGAATATTAGTATTCTAATTATCAGTTTAATTAGAGTATTCCAGAATGTTCCCATCCTGACAAAAGCAAAAATATCTAAAAAATAATACATGCAAAATTTGTACAAAAACTCATCTGTTCTAAACCAATGTTTCATAATTAATGACAGAAGTTCTCAAATTTACCTGATTTACCAAAATATTGATACTAAGTGGAAATGTATAGTACAGTAATAATTAGCAGCACAGAATTACAGAAGAGCCATAAAAAAATAAGTGAAACAAATGTACATTATTTTATGCATTTTTCTACAGATCTTTTCTTACATTACCTGTCTATCATTCTATTTTTCTGTTATATTGCTCTCGATGTTTTAAAGTAATTATTAATCAAAGTATAATAGGTTAATCAAAAGGTTTAAAAGCACAATTATTTCCATTTATCATCTGTAAATGCTGAAATTACCTCATGCCCTCTTGTTTACAAGTCTGAATATGGCTATTTATTTTAAATGCAAAACCATTTTTAATAAAAAAAGATTTGTTCTTTTTGTTTGTCTATTTAACTCTATTCAAGTTGAACCATAATATAAAACACATAGTGCAAAAAACACTGTCTAATTGTGTGTTTTAATATTCAACCTTTGCTTGTTTCGTTTGAAACATTAACACCAATGGCGTTTCATGTATTTTTATTTTTGTTACTATCTTTGTGTTATGCTGTTGTAATTATTTGTGATGGTCAACCCCTAGGTACATATTGTGGGGGGTGGGTGGGGGGGTATACATTCCCTCAGGCCCGCGGCCTTACAGACTGTCCGCGGTACGGTGAGATTTAGCTCAAAGCAGCGTGACAGACTGACAGCCGTACTGAAATACTCCAGACGCCGAAGCATCACTCAAGAGATGACAGCAGACAGCCGCTACATCGCAGTCAGAGCGAGGAGATCAGCTGTCAGAAATCAGACAGGGACTGGAGGACTAACCTGTAATCAGCACTTGGTTACAGGAACTGCCTTTATGAAATATCACGGCTGACTTAATGTCAGATAAAAGGCTTAAAGGGAAAATCAGATGCTTCAGTTTTGCATTTTATGATGAGAAAGAGCTGTGCAGAACACATTAATATTGTTGTGTGCTTTAATGACATCACCCAAACATGAACACATACAACAGTAGAACATGCAAACCATATCTAAATAATATATGCAAGTACAGTTAAACCCTAGATAGATAGATATAGAGAGAGATAGAGAGAGAGACAGAGAGAGAGACAGAGAGAGCTGGATGGATGGATGGATGGATGGATGGATGGATGGATGGATGGATGGATGGATGGATGGATGGATGGATGGATGGATGGATGGATGGATGGATGGATGGATGGATGGATGGATGGATCGATAGATAGATAGATAGATAGATAGATAGAGAGGAGAGAGAGAGAGAGATAGATAGAGAGCGAGAGAGAGAGAGAGAGAGAGAGAGAGAGAGAGAGATAGAGAGAGAGAGAGAGAGAGAGAGAGATAGAGATAGATAGAGGAGAGATAGATAGATAGATAGATGAGAGCGAGAGAGAGAGATAGAGAGCGAGAGAGAGAGAGAGAGAGAGAGAGAGAGAGAGAGAGAGAGAGAGAGAGAGAGAGAGAGAGAGAGATAGATAGATAGATAGATAGATAGATAGATAGATAGATAGATAGATAGATAGATAGATAGATAGATAGATAGATGAATGAAAGACAGGTAGAATGTTAGATGTATGAAAGGATGGATAAACAGAATGAAACAGAGAGATGGAACAATAGAACTATAGATAGAATGATAGATAGATCACGCTTCAGATCAGATATGTATTGTACTGTACTGTACTCAGTCACACGTCCAGTGAGTAATTACACGTCTAGTGTCGTCATTAGCGGAGGTGATGTCATGACTTCAGCAGGATGAAGCATGGGAAACGCATTCGTTACGGAGCGTTATCTGAATCCACCTCTAACGCATCCGTCCGGTCCAATCACACAAACGGGAACGGGTTTGACTGACTGTGATCAATGGGAGCTTCCATGCTTCATGTGTGTAACTGACTCGCTGTCAGCTCTAATATTTCTTTCTAACACACTCTGCTGAGTGACACCGATGGGCCGTCTGGAAACAGATGATTACGTCCAGAAAATAATGCTTTGTTTGGTCATGCTTGCTGGCTTTTCTCTTTCAAAAAAGAACTGACACATGGGAGTGTGTTTCTGTGGCAAAGTAATATCAGAGTTCAGCGCCCAGCCCTGTCTGACAGAATGAAGAGCCTCTGCTATGATGAGCCATCGAACACAGATCTGCTCTTTCATTGGCTCAAACATTGTGACACATTGTCAGGGATTCATCAGTGTTGGTTACAGAGGACAATGTTTCACAGGGGCCTATAAATAGCAATGACTGGCAAAAACTCAAAGCAGTCTGAGTCTCAGACGTAGCACACAAAAATAGCACAAGCTTTCTCAAAAACCTCAGTCTGATTGCTTGGCTTCATAGTGCACAGTTTGTATTGCCAGCTTCCAGGTCTGAGACACAAGACAATATTTACACATTTGGCAGACGATGCATTCAAACTCGTATCTTAGTGTTGACAGCATCTACAGAGAGAGAGAACGAAAATGATGGGGATAAACGTGCTATTCAAAGCATTCGTAGAGACTCATACAGGTTTGGCATGACATGAGGGTGAATCAATTATTACACTTTTTGGGTGAACTATATCATTAAATGCAGATTTACCTGCCGCTAAAGTTTCACAAAAGAGCATATGCATTAGGTGCTTAATTAAAAATATTCAAATTCATGTTAAACCAATAAATTACTTGATAACATTAATACCACAAAAAAGCATGTGGAGAAATCCATGAAATAAATGCATGCGGAGAAAAATGTAATGCAGCCTAAAATATAAAAATGTAATCTTTAAATATAACTGTATAACTATATCTCATATTAATTATATTATTATACTTTTAAATATAAATTGTATTCATTATTTTTACATTAGATTATTAATACAAAAATTACACATTTTAAAATAACTGAAATAATATTTTTTATTAATAATATAATTAAATTATTATATTTAATATAAATTTAAGACTATGGTTCAAACTGTGATGCATGCAATTAAGTAATTGATAATTTTAATATTGCAAAATGCATGTGAAGGCATACTTATATGCATCTAGACATATTTATATGTATATGTGTACATATATATATATATGATTTATTATTTTAAATTATTATAATAAAATGTAATTTAAAATCACAGTGGCGTTCAGTTGTACTCGTCTCATTAATATGATCACTTCATGACTTCAAAGCAGGATAAGCAGCAATATTTGTAAAAATCTATTTGTTATATTATTATTATTGTTTTTTTATTGTTCAACTGCGCTAATTAATACGATCACTTCAAAGCAGAAAAACTGCCAAAAGCCTTGCTAAAGGAGACATCGCCACTTTCCCAAAAGTGTGGCGTGACCTTCTCCTGCCAAGACCAACACAAGCTTGCAGCAGGACCGACCTCGCCATAGCAGGACCGGGTCTTGCGTCTCTCTCTCTCTCTATCAGGAGGTTTTATCGCTCTCTGACTAGACTCTTCAGCTAGCAGGGATCTGAATAGCAGACCCGCCATCTGTTGCCCTTGACTTCTGATCACAGACCGGTTTGATCTTTCCTCTCATTATGTTTGGTGAAGCACCGGAGAGAAGCTCTGGTCCTGCAGGAGCACAAATCTGTCCAAACATCTCCGGGGTTTGTGTGCTGTGAGCGTTAATAAGACGCTCCGCTGCGGTGCATCTGAGCAGACGCTGGCCTGTGCTCGTGGATCGATGTTTCATCACGGCTGAGGAGTGTTTTAGAGAGGTTTTGTGACTAACGGCTGTACACTTCAGCTCACTGATAATGATTCATGTGGCAGAGGTGGCCTGAACCGCTCACAGGACCAGAGCATGAGAGTAAGAGCTCGAGGAAGATGCGTCAGAAACTACACTTTTACCGTTTCTGTACAGTGCTTTACTGTATGTCTGTGCAAAGCTGGAAAGAGTGCTTACTGGCTGGTCTAAGACAAACAGCTGCAAGGCCCTAGGATATTCTGGTTAAATGTAATATATTTGTAATTAATTATACATATAAACAACATGAAAATGTTTAGTCTTTTTAACTTCAGTGACAAATACATCAGTGCTGTGAATAAGTTCAAATGATTTCAAAAACAGCAATATTATTGCAATTTTAAATAGCTGTTTTCTATTTGAATATATGTTAAAATGTACTTTATTGATCAAAGCTGTATTTTCAGCATCATTACTCCAGTCTTCAGTGTCACGTGATCCTTCAGAAATCATTATAATATACTGATTTTCTGCTCAAAAACATTACTTATTATCATCATCAGTTGAAAACGGTTTTTTTCAGGATTCTTTGAAGAATAGAAAGTTACAAAGCTACCTTTTGTAATGACACAAATATAATTTTTAATCAATTTAATGCATCCTTGCTGAATAAAACATTAATTTATGATTTAAGTATCATATTATTGACCCAAATAATGGTAATATATGTTGAACATTGTCAAAAATATTAAATATATTATATCGCTCAGCTGTACCACAAACGCTGCAGGACTGAAGGTTATTACTTAGTATTAGTGTTATACTCTAACGATGAGCAACAGTAATAGTGACGCTTGTCTTAGCAAACAGCACTAATGAGACCAAACGAGAGGAAAAGAGAGGGGAAGTCTGATTCTGAAGGGCTCGCTGTTGGCTCATCAGGTCTGATTGAAGTGGGCTGTTGAATCGTCTCGTCGGGTCGGGACAGGAGAGGAACACTGCAGGTGTTCAGCTCCACAGATGAGAAACACACACAGACACACAGACACACAGAGACACAGACACACAGAGACAGACACACAGAGACAGACACACAGAGACACAGACACACAGAGACAGACACAGAGACAGACACAGAGACAGACACAGAGACAGACACAGAGACAGACACAGACACGCACACACACACACACACAGACACAGACACAGACACACAGACACAGACACACAGAGACAGACACAGAGACAGACACAGACACACAGACACAGACACACAGACACAGACACACGCACACAGACACAGACACACGCACACAGACACAGACACACAGAGACAGACACAGAGACAGACACAGACACACAGACACAGACACATGCACACAGACACAGAGACAGACACACACACACACAGACACAGACACAGACACAGACACACACACACACACACACACACACACACACACACACACACACACACACTCTGCCCTGAGGAACGACCTCTGCTTCGGCCCGTCGCGGGTAACAGAGATTGCTCTTCTGAGCCGATGACACAAGTCTATCTCTGACTCTCTACACTTTTCCCTCTACAGACATCAACACGTCTCTGCTGGTAATTGCTGACAGCTCTGACGTGCTCACAGAGTAAAAAAGAGAAAGCAGAAATAAACCTCAAAGAGCAATGTAAAAGAGTGAAGACGTGAGATCTGCTCTGAAGAACAGGTAACTATAGTGGCTTACTGACGAAACCTTCCAACAGATTCATCATGCTGTCAAAGTAAGACGCATGTGATCAAACTACAACATTATACAGTGCTGTATGCTGCCTTTAACTGGAGTTTTATATTAAGATATATTATATTTATGAGATGAGCATGCATGAACAGCACTAAAAGCCATAATAACCTCTGGGACTTTCTTTGAGGCTTGTTCAGGAAAATCTCGACAGCAAAAGCTACTCACTTCTTTTCAAGTTTTAATTGAGACTGTTGACAGTTTCTATACATTTTGTGCTTCGCTGTCAACAGAGAAAAGCAATAAAACTTTATAAAAATTTAATTTAGATGATTTATGAGGCAACAGTAGAAAAACTACATTACCCATCATTCACTACGGCAGCAGAACAATGATAAAATACATATGCTTTACATAAAATCAATTACATGCATCTAATCTCTTCTTATTTTGAATACAGTGAAAGTAGGTTTTGAAATAAATTTTCCACAAAAAATCCTAGTAAAGTTGACAAATAATCACAAAGAATTGTCAAGTAACACATTAAATGAGTAGAAAAACAGAGAAATAGAATGTTCTTGCAAAACCTACTCCAATTTACAACTTTGAAAAACGTGGAATCAATATTAAATTGCAAAACATGTCTATTTAATGCCTAATTTTAATAATTTGTAATAATTTCTGAACTCTTAAGTAGTCAGAATTTCCCATGCAAACCCTAGAGGTGCACGATGAATGATATTAAACTTTAAATCCATTTGTAAATTATGTTTAAATGTATATTACACAAAAGAAAAACCCTGTTCTTAGTTATGTTTAATTTTCCAAGAAAAATAAAACAAAATCTTTAAACAAGATACATTACTTGAGAAGCAATGTTGCATTATTGCATTGGCAGATTTGTATTCTTATATTTATTTATTTTATAAATTTTAAACAAGTATGAACATGTTTAAAACAAATTTAAATTTTTAACACGTTTAAATAAAATCCAGTGCAGTTAGACAAAATACTCTTAAATTGAAGATGCAATCCATAAAAAATATTCATAATATCTTATAAAGTGTAGCTTCTCAAGTAAGTTCATCTCATTTTAAGGACATTTTAACATTTTTAATAAGGATTTTCTTAATTGGAAACTAGTCAAAAAAGGCACATTAAAAACTAATTTTGCACCTGAAAGTTAAGTTTAGATCATATTCAACAAATCCAACTGGTCTGATCAGTTTTGCATGTGTTCATATGCAGTTATTTTTCTCGTAATACGTGCATGTGTATATTTTATGGCTTTATTTGTGTACTGATGTTGGCTTCTCTGGCAGATGTCTGCAGGTCTCAGTGAGCAGCGGCTCTATTAAGCTTTTAAAAGCACCAATTCTCAGTGTGTGTGTGTGTGTGTGTGTGTGTGTGTGTGTGTGAGTGTGTGTGTGTACGAGGGTAAACGGCACATTTTGTAATAAGTCTGGTACTTCAAAAGGACTATTTGAGTCATGTGGAATGGTCTCGCCTCGCTCCATTTGTAGTCTAACAATATCACCTTTTATTGTACAGAGACGAGGACGGAGCCTGACAGCCGGGGCGAGAACACGGGGCCACAGAGATTTAGGATCAAACGGCTGGAAAATCAAGCCAATGAGGAATAAAGTTGCAGATTGAAACGTATTGAATGCATTTAGCTACTGAAGCAATTCAACAGTCCAGCTGAAAAACAAACCGGCAAAACAGTTAAACGTGCTAAACATAAAGGGAAGTTCTAGTGGGAAATATATATTATTCTATTTCCAAGCCGAAAAAGCTGCACTGAATGTATTTAGCTTATTTTCAAGAGTATTCTGTTTAAAAGATGACTAGAACAGGCTAAACAGGTACATGTGCTACACATTCAGCAAAAGAGTGCTGCAGCGCCTTTATTTTTTATTTCATTGTTGGGTTTTAGACCATTTTACATGCATTTTTTTAATTATTATATTTTTATTTATTGTGTTTCTCTAACAAACAAGTAATGTGGTGGTATCAGATGGTAGTACAGTGTGCTTTGATACATGCCATGCATGTGATTAAATACCATATTCAAATACCATGGTATTTACATTCCCACAACGTGCTTCAAAGAAGAACATGGTTTTACCATGAGACAAAAGACACCATAGTATTTTGCTAAAATTATGTCCTTTAAGCGTGAGTTACATTGAAATGGTGAAAACATGCATTAGTTCAATGTTATTCCCCAAAATGTCACAGCTAGTGTAAAATTAATGATTTTTAATAAATAAACTATTAATAGGTTTTCAATAAATCTCCTGAAAAACATGTCCAATTAAACATAAAAAGTAAGTAAATAAATAAATAAATATTTATGTCCTTTAATAAAAAAAATAGTAACATAAATAAATAAATAATTAAACAAGTATATGCAAGTATATAAGTATATTCTCTACTTATACTATGCAAACACTGTACTATATTATTGATTTATTAATTCATTCCATTTTTGTTTTTCTTTTAGATTTTGAGTTGGACATGTTTTTCATGAGACTACAAGCAGATTAATGCAAATAGTGCAGAAATGCACATTTGTCCAGGGTTAGTATTTAGTTGCTATGTAGATGGTGATGTAGATATTCTATTCACTGCTTGTATTGACTCTGTCACTGTTATCACGGACTGTATGAGTCGTAATGCACGAGCACAACACGGATAAATGCAGCTGGACGTCATGCACCTCATGCATCATTCGGATGAGAAGCGATCGAACCTCTCCATTCAAACCATGACACAGTTACTGGAGATTTCTGGACTAATTCATCAGGATTAACTAGCTAATAGGATTTGTTCAAGATAGCGTCTAACGATCAAGATAATATGGAGAAGGTAAAACTGCTGTGTGTAACCTAGATATGAGGAACTCCTGTTATCAGGAGATAACTTTACACCAGTGTCAGCGGCTCAGATCGCTCGCTTCTGTTTGAGGTTTAGCTAATTAGCTCCGAAGCACCAGTTAGATATTTTCTCAAAGCTTCTGACTGCTGAAATCACCAAAATGCAAGAGTCTTCTAGCCGAAGGCAAGCTTGAATGTGCACTAAGCAACATCTTGGCCTTAGATATTACACTGACACATACTGATGTAGATGCAGAATAAAGCAGACGTTTTCAGGTTCATTGAGCCACTGATTGACTTCTCAAGAGAGTAGACATCAATTCAATCAACTGATTTAAATCACTTTAAATAAATAAGGAGCAGTTCACTCATAAATGAACATTTGCTGAAAATGTACTCGAGTTTGTTTCTTCATCAGATTTGGAGAAATGTAGCATTTAATCACTTTCTCACCAATGGATCATCTGCAGTGAATGGGTGCCGTCAGAATGAGAGTCCAAACAGCTGATAATAACATCACAATAATCCAAAAGTAATCCACACCACTCCAGTCCATCTGTTAATGTCTTGTGTGTTTGTAAGAGACAAATCCATTATTAAAATGTTTTCACTTTGAACTGTTGATTCTGGCTAATATCCACAATATTGCATTCTCCAGTGAGAAAGTCATCTAGTCTGAATCAGGAGAGAAATCTGCACAGATCAAGCACCATTTAGAAGCCAACACCTTCCAAAAGAGATCTAAACAAATATGCAGGTGGATTTCGATGTAAGAGACAACAGGAGATGGACTTTTTCACTGGAGGAAGCGTAATTATGGATTTATTATGGACTTGTATTTTAGAAAAAATCAATGGTTTGAAGTTAAAAACATCTTAATTATGGATTTGTTTCTCAAAAACACAGCTTTTCACATCACAAGACGTTAACTGATGGACTGGAGCGGTGTGGATTATTTGTGATGTTATTATCAGCTGTTTGGACTCATTCTGACGGCACCCATTCACTGCAGAGGATCCATTGGTGAGCAAGTGATGCAATGCTGCATTTCTTCAAATATGATGAAGAAAATAACTAATCTACATCTTGGATAGACTGAGAGTGAGTGAATTTAAAATTACATTTTTCGGGAGGAAAATTCCTTTAATACACAACCGCACGCATCTGATCTTGGAAGTTAAGCAGGGCTTCTTGGCTTGGTTAGTATTTGTTTGCTTGAATTTTCCTTTTAAATATTTCATTAAAATGAAATGACATCACCAACCACTTCTTTTCCAAGCATCTGTCATATAGAGATAACATCAATTCCGGATGGATAAAATCCTGTCCTACCTTTTTTCATTGATAATCTTGTTTGGATTTTTGGAATTGTGTCACATTATGGGATGTTATGAGGATTCTAATTCCACAGGATTCCCACATCATTTCTAATAAAGTGGTGTTTGGACTCGTGTGACTGTATTCATCTACCTTTCATCTGATCAATTATTATGCATGCCGTCACTGGTTTCCTGCTTATTTCACAGGCAATAACAAACAGACACTCCAGAACATGAACACATACACACACAATGAGAATCAAATCAAAGGGAGACATCACAGACACCACGTGCTGTTACAGAGGACACACAATGAAACGGAAGACAAAAAGATAAAACTAAACACACACGGATCAATGACGTGACTCTTTTTCTTTGTTTTGTGTCCAGAATGATGATGAAAATAAAACAGAATTCAATATAACATCTTTGATTAAGCAAATTAATGGTTGATATTTTTGTGAAAAATCATTTTAAAAAAGCATGCAAAAACAAAGATCTTAAAAATAAAATAACGAAGTGGCTTTGTTTTAAATTAGTTTTGTAGCCAACATTCAAGCTACTTTGTTTTTATGTGACACAAAGTACACAATAAAACCTGTCTTTTTTAAATTACATTTTCATAATCTTGGACATCACATTTGCCATTCAAATTATGAAAAACTATTATAGAGAGAGAAAGAGTCAGATATACTTAAATACATAAATACAGATCAGTTTTCTGATGCAAACACATCATATCAATGCAAATAGTGCCTTCTAAACTACTCTAAGCTATTTCTGAACTACTATACTAAGCTACTATTGAACTATTTTTGGACATCCTATTTGTCATTGACCCATAAATGGAAAAACAACAACACAAACAGAAAATATGTGAACTTATAGTACAACACAAACAGAAAATATGTGAACTTATAGTACAACACAAACAGAAAATATGTGAACTTATAGTACATGGAACTTTTCTTTCACGAAAAGTCCAAGACAATGAAGAACACACGACTACATACAGCCACACGTCACATGTTTTGCGTGTCGCACGCACAACGGCAGCAGTCTGCCGTCTCTCACCTTTCTTGGGTGGACAGGTGGTGTTGACCACTGGAGAAAAACGCACACAACACACATGACTTTAGTACATCGTCACGCAGCATTCATCTACACACATCAAAGACAACACAAGTATCATCAACATTGAAGTGACTGTAAAATAATGAATCTCACACATTAATGTAAAATCATAATGGAGGTTAGTAAACGTGTTGAAGGGATAGATCACCCCAAAATAAAAAATTGGGCTCATCCTCAAGCCATCCAAGATGAAGTTAGTTTCTTCATCAGAACAGATTTGAAGACCCCAATCCATCAATTATCAATATTATGGATAAATGACTTTATTTAGTTGGAAGCAACAGTTTCAAAGTTAAAAACGTCTTTTGATTTGTTTCTTACAATCACGCAGCTTTTGTCCTCACGAGACATTAACTGATGGACTGGAGCGGTGTGGATTACTTGTGATGTTCTTATCAGCTGTTTGGACTCTCATTCTGACGGCACCCATTCACTGCAGAGGATCCATTGCTGAGCAAGTAAAGCAATGTCAAGTCAAGCCACCTTTATTTATATAGAGCTTTATACAATACTGATTGTGTCAAAGCAGCTGTACAGTTTCAAACATAAAAATAGTTTTTCTATATTGCAAGAGGACAATAACAAAGGGTCATTTTCCAGCTAAAGTCAATTCATGATTCAGTCATCATCTAGTTCAGCTCTCTTCCAATAGTGTCTCTCTGTGCAATCAGTCAAGCATCCCTAACTAAGCAAGCCGAAGGCGACAGTGGCAAAGACCCAAAACTCCATCGGTGCCGGAAACGGAGAAAAACCTTGAGAGAAACCAGGCTCGGTGGGGGGGCAGTTTGTGCAGAGGACTTGTCTGGTTCCTGTGGTCTAGTGCTGATGCTACGTTTGTAATCCAATGCTGCCATTTCTCCAAAACTGATGAAGAAACTCATCTACATCTCGGATGGCCAGAGAGTGAGTAAATTCTTACCCTAAAGTGTATTTGCAATATAATGTTCAATAACAAAATATCAGTGTTGGCATGTGCACAATGAAAATCACCCAGCTCTATTGACCTTTCAGCTCATGGTACAAATGACAGAATTGAATGAGGTGAAGCGTCGCCCGTCTCACATGAGACTACGATGAACAGCATTTGAAAGGTGAACCAGCTTCACGTCTCTTTTGTGATTCCTCCCTGCATAAGCCTCAGGTGCTCGACGCATGGCTGGAAAAGTGCGTAAATCTTACGGGGGGTCAGTTATTCAGCTAAATATTGCATCATATGACCTTTATCTTTCGCTGGAGGATTCACTCGAGGGGTACAGCTCCCCAAGACAGATAAATAACATCACTCGCATGTGTGTTCATGATTTCTGAAACATGCATTTGTGCATATTTGCTTTGTCCAGCACATGCAGAAACCCCAGTGACAAGAACTTCCACTAACCATCTAACGATTCAGCAAAATCAGAGTCAGTTTCTTTCCATAACATCACAGGTTACTCAGCTGTCTGATACGTCTAAAGAAACTAGATCTGGATTTGATTTAGCCTTATGATATTCTAGATAAATCACAAAATATATATATCTTTTTTAAATTCAGAGGAACCTGCACCAAACAGCCCTTGTTGTCAGAGAGATACAAAATATTTCATGCTAGAAGTAAAACAGATTGAAACTAATTTAATTAATCTATATATTTCGTTCACTAATTTATTTTTAAATAAAATACTAAATGGAGACTTAGTGACTAGATAAATAAATTGCTCATTTGGAAATTAGTAACAAGTAATTAAAACAGTGTTGTTTAAAATATATATATATATATATATATATATATTCAATATTTGTATCAATAAACAAACTAATATTAGATTCATTACACTTAAATTTAGACTTAAAATTAAAAGTAAAAAAATAATTAAAATTAGACATATTTACTTGGAAACTAACTGAAATAAATTAAAGTTGAAGTACTAAAATTCCCGAAGCTATAACTGAAATAAAAATGTGTAAAAACAAAACTTAAATGACAAGCACATAACAAAATTACTAAAACTAAAATTGTAATGTTTCCTTGGTAACTAATTTAAATACATGAGCTTAAATTACTAAAATATATTTTTTAAATAAACATGACAGATAACATACATTTATTAAAACTTCAAAATATTAATATATCCTAAAAAAAACATTGAGCTGAATAAGTAACAAAATATTTTTTTGGGAAATTAATTAGTAAGCACAAAACTAGCATGCTTATATGGTCTTTACAAACTTAATTAGTTTGGATTATTTATCCAAAAAATAAAATACAATTAAAAATAGAATAGAATTCATATTGAACTTTTTTAATTGACAAAATGAATTGTGATAAATGCAGTGTCACCGAAATCACCGGTAATATTTGAAATACTCAATACATCCCCCAGTCCCACACACATACACACGTTCAGACCCCCCCCGCGTGCAGCGAGCTGAACTCTCCCATGATGGTCTGCGGCAGGGATTCAGAAGAGCTTTAGCTCCAGCACTCAGCTCCTGTCAGCGAGGCACTTCAGCTCCTCCGTCCCTCCTGACCCGTCTCAATATTCACTAGGGTCTTTGTGGTAATCAAGCGGCTCTCAGAAGCCCGGCTTATCTCCACAGTCCCGGTCTCTGCTCTCATTCTCTCGTTCGCTCCGGCAGCAGCAGGTAATGACAAAGGAACTGTCTCTGCTGCACATGAATGAAGCGAAGCGCTCACATCAAACCGAGCCGCTTCCACCTCCAATACTTCAAGCCTCTTTTAGGGCAGCTCTATTGTTTCACCTCAGAGTCGGTGACGGTGACGTGGCTCTTTCTTTGTGCGTCACACAATGAAGTGCTGTTTTGCCCTAAAAGACTGCCAGGGCATGGGAAGCACACTATAAACCTGCCATCATTTTCAGAGACGACGAGTGTGAACTCCGGGTGAAGTGTGTGATTTCTGCGCTGCTGGTCCCAGCACAAACTCATGCTGCAGCTGAGGCAGAAAATAACATGTCAGTTTGTGGAGAGGTGTGTCATTACAGTTCCAGGCGGTCAGGTTTATGACTTTCACCTGGTGAATGATAAAACATGTGACAGACTTACACAGCCGTACACTAAAGGAGGAAATCAAACCAAAGACCAGAGACTCTTCTGATGTATACCAGTAAACAGCCCCTTAGTAACTACTCAGAACACCCTAGCAACCAGCTACTGTATACAAATGAGGTTCGTGCATCATTCTGTATTTAACACCCTTTAAATGCCAATTCAGTTCTGGAATGTTAATTAAAGCAAACTGGATGAATAATTGCATGAAATTGAATGTAACGAAGTAGCATTCCAATTCAAACGACAAACCTGAAACAAAAACTCATTTTTTTTTTTTTTTAAACAGACAGACACAGACAGACAGACAGACAGACAGACAGACAGATAGATAGACCGAGAGAGAGAGACCGAGAGAGAGAGAGACCGAGAGAGAGAAAGACAGAGAGAGAGAAAGATAGATAGATAGATAGATAGATAGATAGATAGATAGATAGATAGATAGATAGATAGATAGATAGATAGATAGATAGATAGATAGATAGATAGATAGATAGATAGATAGATAGATAGATAGATAGATAGATAGATTTTGCTCCAAATGTTTAAGGCAGATATTACAGCTTCTGTTTAAATGTCAAAGGCTTGTGGATCTCAGGAGAGTGAAGCGATCAGCTGACAGCTCAATATTTCACTGGTCAGTCATGTGACACGTTTGATTGGTCAACAGAGGACAGACTAGTGCCTTATATCGATCAGTGTGTGTTTGTGAGGCAGAATAGACACACATGCTGAATAAAACATGAAACTTGACTCATAGCAAGTCAAGAGATGCTGATGTGACAGATGTGTTGGCAGACACACACACACACACACACGCACGCACGCACACACACACACACACACACACACACACACACACACACACTTCCTCCCCACCACGCATTTTATTTGCACCACATCTAGTGACAGATGGGAAGGGCATTAAGTTGTTGAGGCCGGAAAGCCGGAGCGATCCATCAGAATAGTCCTGTAATGCAAACACTCAGAGCGGCGGTGTATTGCATAACTCTTCCTCAGAGCCGAGCGCATCAGAGAGCGAGCGCGTTTACCTCCGACAGACATGCAGCGCTCATGCAAACTCAAACTCAAACTCGGTCTCATAACATCAACATGACTCCATCTAAAAATCAGTAAGATATTCACTATTCTCCACCATCCGTATTGCTGCTATGTTTATACCCTGTACAACCTGTTTGCACATTCTTCTTGCACATCCCTGCTTATATTAGTATTATTTATTAAGTCTACATTATACTGTCCTGCACATGTTATTTTATTGCACATTTTATTCTTTATTTTTTATTCTTATTTTATTTTGATTTGAGATGCTGATTAAACAGCATGATTATTGCACAGATGTGCCTTAGGCTGGACACAATAAAAGGCATTTATTCATACAAATATCTGGTTGACATGATTGTGCATGAATTGTGGTATAACTTTTGTGTCTGTGGTTAAAACAAGATGTCCACACACTGAGTAGTTGGTGCCCTGATGTAATCATATTTTTTCTCCGCCATCTTGATACTTATAATGAAATGGTGGCGTGTGTCATCTTATCTGTACTGATGTACTGATGTGTGTTCACTGCGCAGACTCATGACTGTTTGACTTTAAGCGGCACTGCACAGAATGGTCAGTGTGTGACATTAAAGTACCGTGAGAGCGATAAGAGAGTAGACGGATCTTATGATTTCGAATGGCTCTCGCAGTACACACTGACTGCTGAAAAAATCTCCAAACAAATCGCTCTTTTTATTTAAATATAGCTAAAATAGCTCCTTGTCGCAAGAAATCTATAAAAGTCGCAGCAACAATGAAAAAGTAGCTAAATTTGGCGACAAAATCCCCAAATGGGCAACACTGGCAGCGTTGCATCACAATCACACAGGTGAACTCATGCACAAACACACAGGTGACGTCCTGAGGGGCGTTTTCACTTCTCGTCCTCATCCCGAGTGAATATGTCTAAAACTGCTCAACACGGCTTCTGTCTAGATGGAAATCATATTTCCGGAAAACACTCTGAAAATCTAATTTGCTGCTACCAAGGTCTTAAGGTTTTGAGAAAGTCAAAATGATCATACATAAGGTTGTGAAACAAATAAAACAATAGCAAAAGACAAACCCCCCACAAAACCCATTTTGACAGATTTTGGCAGCAATTCATTTGTAATTCTGAATATGTAGTATATGACTCTCATGAGACTTTTCTCAGAACAAGGATTATCATCCAGACAAAACAAACACATGGCTGATCAAACTGTCAGAGCATTTTCATGTCTTATAATCCTATTCTCCTTTTCAAAATCCAAATGAGTCACTACACCAAAATATATATAATATTACCCCAAAAATACCATGGTATTACCATGTTTTTGGATTACACTACCGTTCAAAAGTTGGAGTTAGTAAGATTTTATTTAAATAAATTAATACTTTTATTAAAGGATGCATTAAAATGAATGAAGAGGAGAAGAAATGTGTTGCACACAATGCATGACAGTGAGTTAATAAGACGCTACACATTAGATCGTGCATGTTTGACATCTTTTGAGCAGTAAATAACATGAAAAAGAGTCTTGGTGAGCAGAAGACTTTCAAAAACATACAAATCTTGCCAAACTCTCAAATTGTAATATAATTCTGACTTCAGTACATATGTCACAGTAGAACAGCTTTGCCATCACTGTTGCGAAGGCGTTGTGATGGAATTGAACATCAGAGCGTTGTGTAATGGCGTATCTGGGGCAGAACTCACCACTTCCACCCAGACGTTGCATAAGATGTCTCCACATCTACTGCGTTCAGCGCGGCACAGACAAAGCCTTCACTTATTGACATACTTCATTTAATTTACTCTGTTTAATTAGTCTTTTATTGGGCGCTGCATGTTTTTAAGTGCCAGCGGAGCGAGGTCTCAAACAATGAAGCTTCCTCGTGTCGCGTTCACTGGAGTTTCTTATGTACTCCAAAACATCTGCTCATTTCACCAGCTTGTTTTGAAAGGTTATCTTTCTTGAGCAGTATATTAGAATGATTTCTGAAGCCTTGCTGAGCATAAAAATCTTTCTTTCAAAACATTAAAAAAATATCTTAAACAGTAGTATAAACCATGACACTGAATGACTATCATATTCATATTTACATGAAGCGTTTCTGATTTCCTCATTTGATCAGTCTGTTTTTAAAGGTTATTCTGTTGGACATAAGTTGAAGGCTATTGGGCGGCTGAGGAACTTAAAAGGGCAATTGAAAACGACCCCACGAGACTTCACATGACCTCATCTATTCAAGTGTTTTTAATCAAATGCATCTATGTGATGCCCTGCTGCTTTAGATGTTTTTCCTTCTCAGATTCTGTCGCTCTCCCCTTTATATATTTCATGAACCGAGGCACTTTCTGCAGTGGACAGACCATCAGCCATCTGCGCCGAGCTCTTAAAGAGGTGTCTCATCTTTTCCCACGCACACGACAGATGTTCATGGTGTGATAAAGCTCGGATCGGATCCAAGCGCTCTTCCACAGGTCATGAAGGATATCTAGTGGATCAGAATCACAGGCTCTGTTAATGAAGTGTCAAAGTTTGCCCCGCTGGAAGTGATGTTTACTGAGCCGTTGCATTTTGGCTCTTAAATGTAATAAAAACCCTTGATATCGGAGATCGCACAGAGATTCAAGCCTTCCAATAAACCCAGAAAATGCAGATGACTTGTTAGTATTCTGTCATGTAATAGTGATTTAAACAAATGCTGGACATTAAGCATTGCACTTGGATGTGTAACGCATTTGTGTGAAATAATCCCAGACTTACAGTGCATTAAAGGAGGAACCCGAGATTTGAGAATATTTTCATGCAATGCTAAAAACATATATATATATATATATATATATTCATTCAGAAATTGCTAGTAAATTTAGCCAATAATGACAAAGAATAGGTTACACGTTGAATTAAACGTGACATTTAAAATTAGAAAGACTGAAATAGTATTGTCTTTGATTTTTTTTATCAGTTTAGAAATCAACTTGAATAGTAATATGCTTTCAGTCACTTAAACCAACTTAGAAACCTTATAGCAACATTATGCATGGGGAAAATATCTTACATTTTGAGAAAATGTACAAAATCTTATTCAAATGAAAGGCTAGAGATGCTGCACTGCATTGTTTGTTTACACTGCATGCATTATTTAGACTGTTATATCGTGTTTGATTTACTGTTTTTGTTCAAATATACAAACTAACAGCTTCTCAAGGGTTAATCCGCTCCGCCTGATTGTTTAAGGTTAACTGTCATTTGTATTGATATATTTTTCTTGTGATATTAATGTCTTTAACTAAGGTGCCCTACAGAGAACACACAATGACATGTTCAAGACACTTGCCAAGTTTCTCAACAGGTTAATCCTGCAAGTCTTGGCTGAAATTGCACTGTTAAATGCAAGACTTGGCCTAACAAGAGTCTTAAAATTAATAACTGCTGATTAATTATGCTTCAATCACACATCGTAATGATTCCAAGGAATATGACTGTGATTTTTAGCTGATTAACAAACACTGTGATTTTTTTCAAAGCTGTAAATAAAAGATAATTGGAGTCTGTTTAAAAAATACTATTAAAATATTTTTACATCATAATTTCATGTTTAATCCAAATGTTAACTTACAAATGTTAAATGTTAAATCCTACCCCAAATTTTACACTAAATACTGGATAATGAAACATCAACTTAGAGAAGAAAAACACAAATGAGATGTCTTTAATCTCTCAATTGTTTGTACTAAACAATAATGTAATTAATTGGACTTAATTAAGACTTATGTTTCCTGCGTTCAGATGTTTGAGGAGATCTCAGTTAAGATGAACTCGAGCATCATCTGAGCTGCTCTCCACATTCACACGTTACTGTTAGAGCATGAAAACTTGTGTCTCTTTACGTCTCTAAAGAAATCTTTGGAAAAACAAAGCTGATTGCTAAACAAAAGCTGCGTGAGAACTCCCTTACGTCTCCAGCTATGAAAGCACAACCTCGAAGCAGTGACATTGTTCCTCGGGGATAGTATGTGATCTGGACAAAGCCCTCCGTTGCTCTTCCTCAGTTCTTCTGCTGCTCCTGACACACAATCCTCCTGAATCTCTTCATCATGCGCTGCGGTAATTCTGGACAAATATTTACGGGTTTATAGATTGAGACGCGCTTTGACTGACTCCATTTCCATATTCCTCCTGCCACATTTGACCGAGTATCACAGCGAGAGAAATGAAAGAGAAAACACACAATGACTTGCTTTGACTTCTTGTGTAACTGAATAAATCAATATCATAATTGTTTAACGTTCATGACAACGTACAGCCTGTTGTGTATATAGTGTGATTATAGATTACTAGATTACAGAATATTAGATTTAAAAAAAAACAAACTGAAACAACAAATGTACAACTACAGGATTATAAAACCAAATATAAGATTTTGAAGTCAACATCAAATCAACACATTACATTCTTAATAAACCTTTCTTGTCTTTTTCTGCATGTTATTATAAAAAAGATCATTTTGGTCTGTATTATCTTTCATATAACTGTAATAACCACAAAAACAACTTCTGGCATAAAATGTGCACTTTTCAATTTCTTAAAAATAAGTCCCTCTGTCTATTTATTCTCACTGAATATCATGTTTCACTCTTTATACAAGTAAAATGAATAGCAAACACCTCATGTTGAATTAAAGCTATTCTGACCAAATATTTGAGGATGCATAAGATTAGAACTGAATATATGAATATGAAATCAAAATGTACTTTCTTAATAAACCATTCTGCTCTTATTGTTGTCAATTTTTGTGCATGTTATTCTATTATTTTATCTTTATCTTTCCTCTAAATGTAATAACCTAAACCAAACCATACCAATAAGATAACCAACACAACGTCAAGAATCGTTTCAGTTCCTTAAAAATAAAATCTGTCCATACTCACTGAATATCTGTTTCACTCAGAAATGTGTTACATTATAGAAGTAAAATGGGCTTGAAAACCAAATACATGATTTAATATTCAATATAAAACCAGCATTTGATAAAACTGCAAGTGTGCACTTATCTTATAATAAACTAAATGTTATTGTGCATCAGTAGATGCAGATATAGTTATCGTTATCATTATAGTTGTCATTCTTGCTGGGAACAGGTCTTTAGTGTTATCAATTTTTGTTCCTGTTATTCCAAATACGATTTTTTTTTTTATTATCTTTCATCCAAATGTAATAACCTCCTCCGCCTCCAAAACATCTTCAAGAACTCCTCTTCGTATTTATTGAGGCGTGCAGTGTGCACTTTCCAATTAAAATCAAGTGCATTTATTCTCACTGAACATTAGAAATACGGCATATTATATAGAAGTGAAATGGGTTGCAAACACCTTTCATGTCGTCTTCAAGCCCACAGTTGCTCTCTTTTCCCAAAGGTCATGTGCTTTGGGATGTGAACACAGTTATAGCCGTGACGGGTCAGGAACTATTTACCGGACCGGTTTTGTCGGGTTAAGGGCTTCTACGTTCAGCGGTCCTGTACAAAATCCTCGAGGCATACGTATAAATGGCATGTTAAAGAGCAGACTAGATGTACATTTTGACACAGTGATGCAGAGTTTTCAAACACAACACAGATCAGATCCTGTAGTACGTTGCCTCAACATGGAAGCCAGCAGCCTGACCTACTTAGTGCGGTGACGTCTGCTTGCATTGGGGGGATCTGGCAACCACGCAGCACAGCTCTCTCTCTCTCTCTCTCTCTCTCTCTCTGCTTTTTCTCGCCTGTTCGCTGTCTGTCTCACATCCGATGGGGCCAAGTCTTCCCACAAGACACCGCTGCCTCTAGCGCAGATGCTTTCATGCAGTCAAATGTTCACACAGGGATTTATACACGTGTAGTTTAAGCCATGCCTTAAAAATCTAGCAACTTGAAAGCCTCTCGCTCATATAAAATGCATGAAAAACATACCAAGCCAAACATCTCCTAATATAAAATGTTAGCATCAATAGATTACAGCTATATTACAAAACAATGACAAATTGTTCTGAAGCAAACGTAAGTGATGCTTGCATACTACTATACTACACAGGTGCTAGTGCACTTCTAGATGGTTCCTAGGGTGCTCTAGGTGTTTTAGGTCATATCTCTGTGAAATGTATTGGGTTGTTGTTTGTAGGTGTTTATTTTCAGGTCATATCGCTGACATATATATTAATAACTTGTAACTGCTATAAAGATTTCCAAAAAAAATTTATTTCCAAATTTTGTGGTTTCTGTAAAAACATTCTATATTTTATTTTAGTGGTTGAATAAAATGTAATAAATCAAATAGAATGTCTAATCAAATTAATGTAGAAAATTGTATCTATTTAACAAAGTCAACCAAAGTGCTGTGCAAAATTAAAAGACATACATAAAACAACTAGTCATATAAAACAAATCACAATTTATGACAAAGATAACCTCACACATCATCAAATATTTGACAGCATTTACTCCAGACCATAAGCCGTTTTAAAAATATGAGTCTTAAGTGAAGACTTCAAATCCTGAAAAGAGGAAGCTGATCTTATATACAATGGTAAATTGTTCCACAGCTTAGGCGCTGCTAAGTTTCAGGCGCGTCATAGGTACAGATAACAAAAAATAATTTGATGACCTTAAAAGGCCTGTTAGTCACATGGTACAAGAGGAGATCAGATAGCTAAGATGGTGCCAAACCTGCCATAGACTTATACACAAACAGAAGTACCTTAAACTGAATTCAAAACTTGATAGGAAGTCAATGACTGAGGCACAAACTGCTCTCACTGTTGCCCTCAGACTTTCCGCAATATGATATACTATCTGAGGGACAGCTTTTCCTCAGGCTATCAGGCTAATGAACAGTCACAAATAACTCACCTACATCACACTCCCACTCACACAACATGCCATGCACTGCACTTTAACACTGTTCAACTGACTACACGCACACACACTGCACTAACACAACCTATCTGCTATCACTGGACACCATACAATGCACATCCACGACACTGCATATGCATAATCTGTTGCACCTTTGCACATCTACCTGCTGCTCAACCAATCTGCTGTTAATTTATAATCTGTTGCACCTTCACATTATTACTATGTATAGACTACATAATGTATAGATAGTGTACATAATGTAGATGTGCACATACGGTGTATAATGTGTCGTTGATAATTAAGTATGTCTTTATAGTACACTATGTGTACTGAGTATATGTATGTGTATTTTGCACATTGTCTTCTGTACAGTCTGTAAATATGTACTGTCCATATGTAAATTATATTTTTTTTTTGCACTGTCTGGAGCACGCTCGTAAGAATTTCACTCACCAAGGCACTTGTGCTGTGACAATAAAAGTGATTTGATTTGTGATTTGAATGCAAACTAATCAAAAAATAATTTATTTAAAAGTGCCCTATGAAAAACATTAACTTTTGACAAAGTTTAGTGACACTCGATGTTATACAGCAATTTCAAATTTTCATGACTGGATTCTGTTCGTGTTTTCCACATCTCAGAAATCACAGGAGCCTAGACTCTGGATGTAGGCAGTCGAGACACACAATTCCCAGCAAGCACAGCGTAGGCCTGAGAGCTAATGTACACACACATGAACACTGACACATGTGAGAACGCACACAGTCTCACTGGAAAACACACTAATCTCATGTGATCCGCGCACCTCAGAGCCACGGGCCACATCTCAAACATCAGCTCAACCCGGCTTACAGTTCATATACGACTACAGATTGAGTGAATGTATCCCACTTAATTATCACAGATAAGCATGCATGTGCTTCTCGTTGGGTGCCTCGTCTCATTATTCTGAGCTCTCAGGATCATTGTATTAACGAAGCAATCAGAGCGATATCAGCCCTCAAAAGCTGGGTGTGAATCCTCTGATGTCGGATCTGACAGGACTTCTCCTCGTGAGGAACGACAGACGGTCATCATTAACGTCTGCCACTCTTCAAGGTCATCGGCAGTCATTCAGGAGGTAAAGTGGGCATGATTTCGCATGTCTTCACCAGCTGGCGTAAGACCACTTATTGGATGCTTTTTAAGAGGTCACCAGGTGCTTGTCAGAATCAAGGGTGTTTTAATTGCTTGAAATAGAGGTGGAGGGCCGATACGCCGCAGGAGTGGGTTCGATTACTGAGACCGACACAAGAATCGATCGTATCTAGACGGGCAGCGCGATGAGTTCCCTGCATCTCAATTTGCACACTATCAACTGTAAATAGTGTGCAAGATTAGAAGTGCATATTCAGTCAAACCAAAAATGATATATTTTGATATTTGTAACTAGAGGGTGCAGGACATAGTTCATTTATGTAAGTGAGGATAGCAAAATTGCTAACTGTGACATATAAAAAATTCTTCATAATGTGGACTACCAGTAACATTTATACAAGTTTTGGACCAAAAAAATATTCAGACACTTTGACCTGCCCATGTTTTTCAATAATTGCTAATGCTACCTTTTTACACCACAGACTGAACTAAATTAAGCATTGCTTGGTAATTGGTTGACCCACATTGGTCTTATCTAATTGTGTACCTACATTTAACAGCTATTCAATCTAATTCATTACATATCTTTCTATCAAAGTTATCTGATATTATAAAGATGATTTTGTTCTGACACAGTTTAACTCTGAGTTCTTGTCATATTTCATTACCATTTTCTAAACTATAGAGAATAAACTGTGATAATGTGACAAATGTTGAAGGTGTCTGAACAGTTTGGTTTGACTCTATAAATAGAATTGCACATTATTGCATAATATTCTGAAAACATTTCACCAAAAGTGAAAGTATTGTTGTGCTATTCCGATTTTTCAGGTGTGCATCTGTGTATGCTTATCCATTATTATTTCCCACATCATATGTTAAATATTGGATATACCATGGTAACAATATACATGGTAATTAAATTATACCATTGTACTTTTTTGGTAGTGAAGCATACATTATATTTCAAAGTACCACGGCACAATGATGGTGCATATTTATCATGGTACTGAAATTCTAGTACCATGGTATTTATGTAATAAAGCAAAGTAGGCCTACTTCAAAAAATACCATGGTAATATCACAGTAAGTGTCCAAAACCCATGGTAATACCCAGTGGAAAAAAGTGATATAACCATTGATCATTGGTTGCGAACTGAATTCATTTCATATTCATGTGCCATGATATTTCTGCTATCTTTTGACTTTTCAGGAGAATATTGCATTTGCATTTATGCATTTAGCAGACGCTTTTATCCAAAGAGACTTCAGGCTATAAATTTTTTGTCAGTATGTGTGTGTCCCCTGGGAATTGAACACACAACCTTTTGTGCTCGACCACTGAGCCACAGGAACACAAAATACTTCAAATATGGAAATACAGGAAAGTTAAAATATGATTTTTTTAATGTATGAACTTAAAAGTGAATTTAGCAACCTGATAATGCTTACAGGTCAATGCAAAGAGTATGCGACTATGGGAAGTATGTGGTATCAAGATGCTTTTTTGACATAGCATGTTCAAATAACAAGTGCATATTTTTGAGTTTATAGTCATAACCAATAGTTAAGTGCATGCATTTAGTGCACAGTATAAAATGTGAATTGGGCTTAATATTGTGCCTAAATGTCGACATTCAAAATGATCATGAGTCTTGAGATTGACAACATTAAAAACATCCAACACAGTCCAAAAAGAGCATGATGGGAATCATGGAGAACTTCAGAGAGACTGAATACTAACAATGAGCTTTCTCCAGGTATTATAGACAAGCTTGTTCTGCTTTAATTGACTGAAGATGAAAAACAGTCATTAGATGCTAAATTATGAACTTGTAATCATTATAAGCGGAGCACGGGGACGAACTAATGATGCAATGCCTGATATGAACCCTTTAAATGGCATTTCCGCCGAGTTTTTGTGAGAATCTCTGACAGATCGGGTGTCTCGAGCACTTAAAGTGTGAATTGATAAAAACAGCAGGTAAGGAGGAATGCAGAGTCATGTTGCCATGGTAACTGCCTGCTCACGAAGACAAAGACTACACCTCTTCACGAGCGAGAAGGCGGTCGGAGGCGATGAAGGCTGACACACAAACACAAATACATGCTCGCTTGCCAGCGCGGAGTTCACCTCAACGAACATGACTGTAGTGAGGGTGTGCGGCACACATTACATTTACATCAACAGTATGCATCTCAGATACGTTCAGTTTCCAAACGCAGACATCTCTGATGCTTGTGAAGGTGTTAAAAAGTTACTAGAACATGTTCAGACGATGTTTCTGTTTCAGAAGTGGCTTGGTAGCTCTTTTCCTGAAGATGTCTGAGCGAGATGTTTACCTTCATGGCAAAAATAAAAAAGTTATTCTGCATAAAGAAAACACGAAGCCTGTTTCAGGACCACATTTTCTGCATTGTGACATTATTTTTCTAATTAAGCACATTTTTCTCCAAAAAGTCATTAATGTGATAATAAATATGAAAAAATATATATTTAAATATAATATAAAATATTTGTTGTACTGACTTTAATCTGTTTAAATGAAAAATATTTTATTACAGTAGGAGAACCAGAATAATCATGTCAATTAAATGTATAATTAATTAAAAAACGTAAAACATCCAGATGTATAATAGTAATGAGAATATGGAAAGTAAAAAAAGCCTAATTGTCATAAAATAATGTCACATTGCAAAAATAAATAAAGAAAAGGCATAATTTACACAAATTAGAACCTTTTCTTTATGATTTATGATTTTAACTAGTCTTCTTAGCTGATTGTTCAAGATTACTACAGGTACATCTAGCACATCTAAAAAAAATGAATATTGTGAAAAAGTTCATTTTTTCTTGTAACTTCAAACATTATTTTTGTTTACATTTTTATGATTAAAGCTTACAGCTAATGAAAGTCAAAAATCAGTATCTCCAAATATTAGAATATTTACATTTGAGTTTCATTAAATGACCATCCATACAGTATAAATTATGGGTATTTCTTGTTATTTGAAACCACAATATTGGGGGAACACTGCTGACTTGGCAACGGTCCAGAAGACGATCATTGACACCCTCCACAAAGAGAGTAAGTCACAGAGGGTCATTACTGAAAGAAGTGGCTGTTCAAGGAGTGCTGTATCAAAGCATATTAAATGCAAAGTTGACTGGAAGGAAGATATTGGATAGGAAAATGTGCACAAGCAACAGAGATGACCGCAAGCTTGAGAATACTGTCAAAAAGCCGATTCAAACACTTGAGAGAGCTTGCTGGAACTGAAGCTGGAGTCCACAGTCAAAGACATCTACCAGGTCACCATGCTCAGACATCTTCAGGAAAAGAGTCTACCTGCCCACTTGAACCAGAAACATCGTCAATGACCTGCATCTTACCTGAACCAAAAGAGAACTGGACTGTTGCAGATGAGGTCCAAAGTCCTCTTTTCAGATGAAGGTAAATGTTACATTTCCTGAGCAGTGTCACGGGCCGATCACCTTCATGCGCGCGCATTGATGCAGTAATTCATGCAAAAGGAGGCCCAACCAAGTATTGAGTGCATAGAGATGAACATACTTTTCAGAAGCCTGACATTTCTGTTTAAAATTGTCTTTTTTATTGATCTTAAGTATGATTCTAATTTTCTGAGACACTGAATCTTGGGTTTTCATTATCTGTAAGCCATAATCATCAAAATGTCAAGAAATAAAGGCTTGAAATATTTCACTCTATGTATAATGAATCTATATAATATATGGGTTTCACTTTCTGAAATAAGTGACAAAAAATATTGACATTTTTCATGATACTCTAATGTTTTTAGATGTACCTGTATGCATCCATTTATATTCAGTCATTGATGATAATTCAGTGTCAGTTTAACAATATGTATCGATAACTAGAGTGCTCCATCTTGATCTGAAACCAGGAAATATTCACTGAAGCAACTGAACATTCGGTCTTGCTACAAATACGACGTTTGCATACTGAGCAGCTCATTGGACAGACAGTGGAGAGAGAAGAACAGCTCCTCATCTCTCCACACCTGAATCTGTCCGTTCACCTTCCGTCGGGATTAATGATGACAGCCCATGAAATGAGCTCCGGGCCACGGGAGCGTGGAGGTCAGAAACAGCACGAGATCAGATTAAACTCTGACCAGCCGAGCCGATCTAGAACCTGCTCCATCTACTCAAACATTAAAGGAGGCACGGCGGTAACCTTTACATACTGCGGCTGGTGCATTGATGGTTTGAGATGTAGATTGTGAGATTATACCATAGTATCAATGTAATTGTATGCTTGTTTGGTAGTGGAACACATATGATAAAGAAAACCATTACAAACCATTACATTATCATGGTAATTAAATTCATGTAGCATGGTATTTGCATAACACACCAAAGTACTTTGAAAAATACCATGGTAGTATCATAGCAAAGGTCAAAACTCATGATAGTACCATGGTATCTTCTGCAGTTGAGACATGCATGAAACCCATTACAAAGAGCACACATTCATAAAAGATTATTCATTTTCTTGACACATTTTAGACATTTTTAAGGATAGTTTTATCATGTTCAGAAAGCAAGGTATTTTCATGGTACATGAAAACCGTTAAATATAAAAAAATGGGTTACTTTATTTTAGGGTGTCCTTGTTACAATGTAATGCTACATTTAGGGACTGAGTAATATTAATAAACTACATGTACTTACTATATGGTTAGGTTTAGGATTAGGGATTTGATTTAGGGATACTTGCATGTAATTGTGCATATAATTGTTATTATAATATTGAGTACATGTAGCATGTGTAACAAGGACACCCTAAAATAAAGTATAACCAGAAAATATAACATGAACATGGTTCATTGTTTGTGTATGAACTGCATTATTCATATATTCATGTACTATGGTATTATCATGGTACTTCAAAGAAAAAAAGTTGTACTATGGTATATTTAGATGCATTTTGGAAAACATAAAATACTGTGGTATACTACCACAGTATGACACTAAACAGGACAAAAACATGGTATTTCCACAGTATATGCCTAAATGTAAATTCAAATATATGCAACATAAACACTGTTCATTCATTGTTTGTGAACTTAATCATTTATATATTCATGTACTACGGTATTACTTCAAAGAAAGAAAAAAACACCATAAGTACCATCGTACTACCATATATATATATATATTGTTTTGGACATTTACCATAGTAGTACCACACTATTTTTGGAGGAACTTTGTCATACATACTAAATACCATTCAAAAAATCAAACATGGTATAGCACCACAGTACATATTTTACAATGCCAAAAAACATGGTCCATGTCTAAAAACACCTCCGAATTACAAATATAGTGTACTGTATCAAAAAAACACAATCTCATTTTTTGTTAGTGACGGTCAATAATATTTCCTCTTCGTCTACAGCAGTAAAACACACATCCGTGCTCGAGCTCAGCATCAGATCGGCTCCGGGAACAGTGTTGTTTGTTTGGGAGCGCGTGGTGAAGATGCTGTGGGATTTGGAGGTGTTCTGTATGATCAGAGCGGCAGGCAGGTGGGGATCAGATGTGTTTGCAGAACTAAAGGGATTAGTGAACACTACAGAACAGATCCGTTTGATGTAGACACTCTCTCAGAGCCCGCGACACACACCGAGACCTGCACAGTCAAGCCACAACACATGAGTGCAGCTGGACTGTGCAAACTCACCGATATGATGCTACAACGTCTCAAGTAGTTGCCAGGGTGTTGCTATGCAGTTGCTAGGGTGTTCTTTTTAAACCTTTTTTAATGTCCAGAAGGTAAAAATTAGCATCTGACTGCAATTTTTTTTTTGAACTTTATTTTAATACTTAGTTTTAGAGTTCTGAACACATTACTAAATATTACGATGAGTTCAAGTAATGTCGGAAAGATCATATTTACAGGCTGAATGCACCATAAATCAGTAATTACAGTGGAAAACCCTGAAGTTTTTCAGGCGTCGGTGAGAAAAGATGTCACATACAATTAATGCAGATTCTATCTTGATGGTAAATTTGTTGAAATTAATGAAAACATATATATTTTTTATTTTTAAATAAAAACACCTAGGTTGCATATATAAAATATGATAGTATTGTACAATTATGATAGAATATATTCAATTTACAGCATCTTCATAAATTGAATTTGAAAAGCAAAAACACTGATGCACATTCTATTCATGTTGTAAAAGTTTATTATTATTTTTTTTAAGAAAAATCACAATCTAGTGCAACATTTACTAAATCTTCAATGTTCACGAAAGACCTATTAAAAAGGTTTTTCTACCACATCAGATGCTTCAATTCTCTGTTTTAAAAGTAAGGACAAGACTTGAATGTGTGAAATCCTTCAGCAGGTCTGGACGGTGAGATCAGAGCATCGAGCTTTACTCTGGCCAGTGTAATAAGAGCAGATATCTGGATGTTGTAGCCGGAGGATAAACCGGTAGAATTGATCTCGTATCTGGAAGGCTGTGAGAGGGTTCCCGGCGCTTTGGGATGCATCCAGACTGCTGGAGCGTAAGTGGATTTAAAGCTCAGTGTGTCAGTATGACGTGATGTAGTGCAGAACGGGGTTTGTGGAGTAAACATCAGCTGTCCTTACTGCAGGGCTAAATTAGAAGTGTATTTATGTAATTCTGCTCCGTTACACCGTATGATCTGATTGCACTTATAAATAACGTTCACTTTAATACATTCTATAAAGCTAAATACATCAGTAGTTAATGCACATTCAAAAACAGAAAGGTAAAGCAACTCTGAATCATATAAATTCACTTCTGAATGTCCGTAACTGAATTGTTAGGCATTATAATGTTAATTTGAAGTCAATATCCAAACATGGCATTTTTTGTCTATGCTTCAATTTATGTTATCAAACTTCACTATTTCCAAAATGCGGTGATCAATGCCTCAAGCACAAGTCAGAAATAGTGTTTTTACTATTACAATGACTTCCAATACCACTGTACATCTGCTCTGTATACATTTGGCAGATACTTTTATCCAAAGTGATTTACAAATCTACTGATTTGATCAGTTTATGGATGTCCTGGGAATCAAACCTGAGACTTCACCATCGCCAGCGCTATGATTTACCAGCTGAGATATAATAACGACAGAGTCTGCATTGTACAATCACAAAATATCTGGTTCTAGGATCAACACATCACGTAGTCGAGTTTGGACTCCTACTGTTGACAATTATTCATAAACTTCATCATTAAAGGACGAAAGTCCCATTTAACAAAAACAGAAGTGTAACTTCATTTGATATCTACTGTTGAAACATTTGTGGTCAGTAATCAAGAGAAGTGAGAGAAATTTAATACTTTTATTGGATGCATTAAATTGATGAAAAGTAAAAGTATAATGTGGCGAGGGGGGCGTGGGAAGGCGAAAGGCTGCAGCGGAAGAACGGGTTCGGAGACGAGCGGTGATAAGGAGGTCAAGTAAATAATGATTAACACCTGTATCTAATTCCAGTGATTGGGGAGAGAGAGAGGAAAGGGCCCCGCAGACCTGGGAGAGGGAGAGAGAGAGAGACCGAACATGAGCGCAGTCTGGCTGGAGGGATTGTCTTGGACAAAAACTGGAACGCCGACAACCGGCAGCATTTTGATTTCTATTTTGTTTGTTTTGTTAAAAAGTCATTAAAAGACACCTTTTGCTCGCCACCCCTGACTTCCTCGTCTTTCATCCTATTTTGAACCTTGTTACATATACATTTTAAAAACTATTTCAAATAAATGCTGTTCTTTTAAACTTTCTATTCATCAAATAATCCTGAAAAACAATGTAACACTGTTTCCACAAAAACATGAAGCAGCACAATTGTTTTCAAGATTAATAATAATCAGAAATGTTTCTTGAGCAGCAAATCAGCATATTATAATGATTTCTGAAGATCATGTGACACTGAAGACTGGAGTAATGATGCTGAAAACTCAGCTGCGAATCAATAAATTACATTTGAATATATATAGACATAGTTATTTTAAATTGTATTTTTTCACAATATCCTGTTTTAAAATAATGCAACATTGTGCCTGATTCGTGGGAATGTGACGGTGTCTGATTATTAGTGGATTCTTGTTTGATTCCTTTAGAATTGGATCTAAATGATGATAGAATTTGCTCCGTGTTCCTCTGGGATTTTTGGCCCTAAGGGTTCTTGTATATCAGAGCTTCCTAACTGTGAATTCACAAATAGACAGGTACCTTTATGCTCGTCCTAGAGCAAGCAGAGAGCACTTTCACCCTTTTAAAACATGAAACAGGGAACGTGACAGAGAATTGGATCCCGCTTTAGAGGACAGACAGCGAGTGACGGCTTCTTCAGCTTCTCCTGTCCCTCAAAATCAACCAAGGACATCACGAGAAAGAGAAGCACACAGAGAATATTCCCGCTCCTTCCCTCCAGTCTCACTCAGCATGATGGCTGTAAGTATTTGAAACATACTGTATGTTGAGGAAAGAGAGTCTTTGAAACATGACGGGGCACAATCACATCTGCTCACACACTCGAGTGGATTCCACACATATAATCACTGCAGCCGGCTCCTCACATACAGTGATGCCAGATCATATATTTACAATCTTCAGAGTTAACTAGAACTTGACTGGTATTTTACAGCATGTGAGATCATTCACAATCACACAGAAAATCCCCGAGTGGTTTGATTTGATTGTTGACTCGCTTGCAAGATATGAAAGACTTGAGATGCTGTTTGTGCATAAAATATGCCAAAAATATGTAAAAACCCTGTGAAATGGTTTCACAAACACAGTATTCTTGTTACATACTTTATACTTAATCCGGAAAAGCAACATTTGAGCATTTACGAAGATATTAATACCTATATTAACTGGAGAAACAAGATATTCAAGTATTTAATTTCAGATTTTTGTCATGCATGCATGTATAATAAACCTGTTTTTCTTGTGGGAACTACTGAAGTCTGACTGGAGATGCTTTAAGACTGACAGAAATAACTGAGTATAATAATAATAATTTCATCACTGAAACTCCTCCCAGCACGACCCAAATTATTCACACGCACCATTAGCTTTGACTGTACGCGCTCCCACAGATCAGTCTCCTTTATAGCACAGCCACATCTGAGAAACCAAGAAAAGAATACGTCTCTCAAAAGAAATCTGCAGTAGACATTAGATAACCCATGCTTTTCCTCCAGTGTACAAGAGTTTGTTTTTAAATCAAATTTCTGGAAATAAAATCCAATAATCGGAAATAATGTGCCATGTCATCAGAATCGAACTGAACTGAAAATCATGCTTAAAAAAAAAAGAAATATGTATGACTTATATTACAACCATCTGATTTCATACTTTTATTTTCATGGACAGATCTCACTCTATATATAATTTAAACTATACTGTAAATGTTTTCCATGCTATTCTTAATATATGAAAATAATTGTATAACCCAAAAGATGAAGATACATATTTATACAGCATGGTATGTATATTCTAATCTAACGTACTTTGATGAAATAATTAATTAATAAATACTAATTAAATTACATGTAAAATTATATAAAGTAAATTAAATATAATTAAACACACTCACACATAAATAATGAAATGCATAAAAATCCTGTTTTAAATGATTCTCTGAATTATACCACAAGGTTTGCATCACCAGTGCTCACACGACCCTGTATATAAATATATATTCATCTCTCAGTTATGCTTCTCAATGCTAAGCCCTGCTCCCTCATTAGGCTCCATGTGAAGTATGTGTGTGGCGTAATGGAGAGTTGGGCATCAGCTGATTTTGATCCTTCTCTCTCATGCTGGCCAATTACCCAGCATTCCTTTAATTCTCCTCCAGTAGCTCCCTCCCTCCCGTCCGTCTGTCATCCAGCTGTCCCCATACAGCACCGATTACTAACTGCTCTTATGGATTTAGACGGGACTATTTTTGACTCCTGCTGTGGGAGGACACACACTTCAGACTGGAGACATCTCTTTCCCATCCATCAGTGAACACATCTCTCAGCCGCTGATGATTAGCCGGTTATGTTCAGATGGATTCATGTGTTTGAGAGACTAACTAACTAAAAAACCCGAACAGAGATTTTAATGATGGCACTGAATTAATTATAACAGCGTGTGTAAATGCCATGTACTCAAATTTAGCATGCTAACATGTATCATGCATGTTAGCAAAAGCGAGCTAATGTATGCAAAGCAACAAAAATCATAAAAGTTACTAAACTAAATAATATGATATAAATACAACATAAAAAAATATTAAACCAAATATATGAATGAACAGATGAGTAAATATCACACAGGAACTGTATAGCACAGCATTGGTTTTGGTAAATAAAACTATTCAAATTGTTTTCAGTAATTGAAATAAAGTGAAGATAAAATATGAATGTTAGATGCAGAAAACAATGTTGCCTTGGAAATTCATTGAAATAAATGTGTTTAAGTTGAAGTGCTAAAATGACTAAAACAAATGTAAATTAAAGATATATATACATATTTATATATATATATATATATAAAATGCAAAAGCACATAAATATTAAAACGTAGTAAAAATTCATCTTAATAACTGAATATATGAATGACTAGCACCCTAGAAACAACATTATTATTAACTGAAATTAAAATAGTTTTCAGCAATTGTAATAAAGATGAAAAAAGTTAAAACTTCAAAATCTTAAACTTAAAATTCACCTAAATAAATGTGATAAAATGTAAAAGTTGAAGTGCTAAAATTAAGCTAAATATAAATATAAAAACCCCTACAACTAATAATATTACTCCATGCATTATCAATGAATTACTACATGCCTCTTATCTCTGAAACACACAGGCGGTATTATAGCCAGATATGTATGAGCTCAGTCTATGTTAGGAAGTCTGGGTTGCATGGCAGCTCATATTCACGAGATGTAGAGAAGTCTCCGCAGGAACACATCAAAACAACCGATGCATTCATGCCAATCATTCACTTAGCACACACCAATACAAAGAAAACATGTGAATATATAATTAAGCCAGTCCTGGTTTGCACACAGGCACACAATTCAAATCAGCGACACACTTCCAGCCAATTACACGCGCACGGATATCCACAACATACACACACACCTCCACTATCATCCACAGAAAAACTGAGTGATCAGACAGAGATAGAGAGAGAAGAAAAACAGCATTGTCCTGCGTCCAGACACGGCGCCGCCGCTGGGGAAATGATGCGGCACACTTAAACCCATCCACACCGACGCTTTCTTCCAATCGACTGGGAAGGAGGCGAAGGGAAGACGATGTTTTCCACTCCAACACTGAACGAGGTTAGCACAGAGACCCGCTGGCGCCCGTCCAGCGATGAGTAACCATGGAAATGAATATTAGCTCCATCTGAGGAGATGCAAATCGTTCTTGGAAGTGCATGTGCACCCACAAATGATGGAGGTGGATCGGTTCAGTGTCATTAGAGGTGCTTGCTAAGTTCTAAGGCTGCATCACTATACAATCAAGCAAAAGTCTAATTAAATACATGCATCCTGCAGAATTACATTGGAGAGAGTTAGAAGGAGGGAATAAAATCATATACAGGCCTACTGTTAGTCAGAAACTCAGAGGCAGCATGCCAAGGTGGGAAGGCATCAAGGTCCGTCCGAACCCAAATTCTGCTTCACTTCCAGTCTTCAGACGTACCATCTTCTGATTTAATTTGGAAGGCAGCATAGATTTACATTTATGCATTTAGCAGAAGCTTTTATCCAAAGCGACTTACAGTTGCATTCAGGTTATACATTTTTCATTAGTATGTGTGTTCCCTGGGAATCGAACCCACAACCTTTTGCGCTGCTGACGCAATGCTCTACCACTAAGCCACACAGGAACACTCATAGATGTATCCTTCACTGAATATCTCACAATTGTGCTTTCCATTCCGTGATGGTTGAAAAAATAAATAAAGATGGAGTCTGAAAGTTGCGTTTGGTGGTCAGTGTGTGTCTGACTACCTTTTTGCACTTTTGATGTTGTTTCGAGCACGAAATCAGCATTATAGCAATTCAATATTCGTTTAGTTATCATTAAAACTCGTTCTATTTTGTTGATCATTAAACGTCACGCTGCTTCAGAAGCCTGTCTGAAATCAGTTTCATGAGGTGCCTTCACACACAAATGCTACCTGATAGGGAAGCTATCCTTTCAATAAATACTACATTATATAAATAATACAAACATAACACTGGCATATAGCAGCCCCCTGGACTTGCACAGGCCAGTATATTTTCTTCAGTTTATTGCTGCTGTCAAGATCCACCCTGATCAAGTTGTCTTCAGGTTTGATTAAATTGGCCCGATTCGGTCCTGAATCCCAGCAGCTCACTCCCCTGACCACAGCATGCTCTCCGAAACCCTTCAGACATCCTAAAGCTACTTGCAAGCAAATGGGAAACTTGTTTTGGGCCCAAAATCCCAATATGATTAAACCACACCAGTCTAATCCAACTTAACTCCCATCATTTCTGGACTGGTTTGCTAGATTTGTATCAGAGGGAGAAAGAGAGGCGTGTGGGTGTTTGCAGTCATAAAGCATCGTTACAGAACCCTTCAGTAATTAGACCCGGGCTCCGTCAGACATTCAGAGCTTTAAATGACATCTGCGTGTTACACAACTGTACCAAACACTTTTTGTTCAGCTGTTCTAATGATGAGAGTGAATCATATCACATAACCTTGAAATGGAAAAGGTCCAGCTCATTCGCTGGAGACTCTGTGCAGAGCAGTGAGAAATAACGCCGGAAACACCGCTAGTAAAGACCTTACCAACAGAGCGGAGACATGATGACATTCCCATTACTCAAGAGCTGACTGATTTTACTACGGTAATCACTGCAGGCATCAAGTGTCACAGCACTTCCTGTGCAGCATGCGAGGGGAAGCACTACATCACTGTGATGTCATTTATTGTTTGGGCCACTTGTTTATTCACAGACCTTGTCGGCCACCTCATTATTCCCCTCTCTAGCCGTCTTATTTCCGCTCTATTCAGTTTGAAATGAGTCTCCTGCGCTCTTGAGCAAACGCATGCACTCGTCTTGGCCTTGATGGTGAGCAATGCAGTCGGCCGCTCTGTTGCGGCAGCGGTAACTATGGAGATAACACTGAGAAGAACTACAAAACATCTGTCCTACATCCTCGCACCTACAGCTACTGCAGCTCCGTGAAACACCACAGGAACATGTCCAGGGAATATTTCACCCCAAAACCAGAGGAAAGAACCAAGAAATTATAGTTTGCATAAATTAAACAAAGCCTATTTTAGGGTCATGTCATTATTTGTAACATTTTATGTAAATATATTCTTTCTCATTGACTCACATTACTGTAATACTGTATTTTTTTACTGTATTAGATGAAAAAAAAGTGTTGCTAATTTGCATTTAAAACAAAGACTTTGTAACAGATACATTTATGACAAATATTTACAATTTAAATAACATTTGATTGTAGTACAGGAATGTAGGATTTGAAAATAAAATATAACATATTAAGCTTCTTAACAAAATGACAAATCCAATTAAAAATAAATCTTATGGGTCATGCATCATATGGATAATGTATCATTGTCTAATTACAGCAATGCTATTTCTTGTCATGCAACATTAATGAGAATTTAGAGCAGAAATGTGCTCCAGTTATCTGTTGCTTTTGGAAATAAAATTAAAAACTCAAATCATAGTGGGCCATAAGCTTCTATACAAAATGACAAATATCAACACTTTCCACTAGAATTGTTTTAAATGTTGACATAATTAAATTCATTAGTATTCATTACCATCACCTTTACTGTAGGGCTCGTTTTTAATTAAAATAGACTTTTTCCCTTTCAAAGCCATTAATGTCTTCAAAGTCATTTGACGTGGATTATATGAGAGTGTGCCGTCTGAAGCTAATCACATCATATTGAATCACATTTAGACAGCAGCCCCAAAATGTATTATGACACTAAAAATGTCCGAATGTTACTGTAATATATAGAAAACATCAAACAAATGCTTGCAGGACTGTTTCTCTGTTAATCAGCTGGTGATTAATGTCAGTTTCACATTAACCATCAACCACAAATATTCATTGTAACACTAGACCAATAGTTTTATCATTTGAAACTGGAAGTGAAGTACATCAACGCAGTGACATTCATCCAGTTTAAGCGGTTCATTGCTCATTAAACACCGGGGCTCCTGTGACGCATTAGGAGAATCTCTGCTGAAACACTCACAGCCTTAACTAAACATTATTAAAGACCTTCAGCACACATAAAACACTGCAGTGAGAGAATGAGAGAGACGAGAGAGAAAAGAGACAGTCATTAACCCCTCGATGAAGAGGATCGGAGTAAGTGAGGAGAAAACAGAGACCCAGAGAGACCTAAAGAAGACATCGAATCAGTCTTTCTGAACTCTATCACATCCACTATACCACAATCTCTCTCAGAGTCATCTTTCTTCCCTTGAAATGTATTTCTTTGACTATTTCTGCTATAAATGTGAGGGTTTGATGAGGAACATCTCAGTTAAGATGCCTAGACATGATGTTAAATGTCTGTTTTTTGCTATACGGGACACTTTGCACAAATTCAATTCAAATAAATGCTTTTCTTTTGAACTTTTTATTATTAAAGAATTCTTAAAAAGCCCAATTTTCACGAAATATTTCAGCAGCATACCGTTTTCAACATTGATAATAATCAGAAATGTGTCTTGAGCAGTAAATCAGCATATTATTATGATTTATGAAGATCATGTGACACTGAAGACTGGAGTAATGATGCTGAAAATACAGCTGCGCATCACAGAAATAAATAACAATATACAATATATTACAATAGGGAACATTTATTTGAAATTGTAAAATATTTCACAATATTTCTGTAGTTCAATCAAATACTGTAAATGCAGTCTTAATAAGCATAAGACAAATGTAAAAACACCAAATGCGATCCAAAGAAAGCGTCACTATGTGTTAGGTACAGCTCAAAAAGCATCCGTATGTTGCCGTAAAACACTGTCTAGATCGTCAGCTCACCAGGTTTTGGAAAAGAGCTCCAGGCCTTCATAAGAGAAGCCTGACTGCATCACTGCATGACAACTGCATTAATCATCTGAGTTCACACTGTAAAACAGTGACTGATCGTCCCTGTGTCACTGTACAATCTGCACAGCATCGCGCTGACAAATAGCACAATAAGTGCTTATCTATGAAAGACTTGCCCACAGCCCTTCTGTCTATCGCTCCATCCTCACATGCATCACCCTGTTGATAAGCATCGAATGCTGCTTCACAGGGGAAGGTCAAGTGATGAAAAGAGAAACGTAATTACTAAAACTAGATTTTGCATTTTATAAGTGAAAACAATGCTCACTGGAATTACGCTACGGTGGTTGCTACAGTGTTGCTAAGCAGTTGCAATGAGTTCTAACATCACTAAGTGGTTGCTAGGGTTAATTATTTGTAAATATACAAATACATTTCTTACCAAAACAAATGCACTTGCACTAATCCAACTTAATTGAGTGAAATTCTAAATGTAGGAGCTGTATAAGCAATAGGAGGGGAGCAACAAACCTCTGTTACGTCCCATGAGTGAAGAGCCACTATTGTTACATGACAGCGATGAAGATTTATGCCATGCCGACCTGATAGATGAGATTATAGTGCACTAAAAGTCACACATCAGGGAACACTAGCTCAGCGACAGGTCAGGAGTCAGGATTGGAGAAATTTGAAAATTATGCCAAAAGTTAAATACACAGTTCCAGGTGTACTAAAATGCATCAATATTTATTTATTTATAGATATAAAGAGTTACATTTCACAGAATACATATATACACATGCACATATTGCCCTTTTACACATATATATATATATATGCCTTCTAATTTTGATCTTTTTATTAGCATGTACACCCTTCTAAATAAATGATTTGCCCATCAAGCCTGTAACAAAGTCTCTTGCAAATAATTAACAAAGCGGTATCTCATGAATATGCCTGAGCGGATGACGCAGATGCATCTGGAGGACGGATGCCTTTCATCTTAGTGTAGTGGGACAGCGAGATGCTCGCCTAAATCTCCTGATAATCCGCCTCAGCTTGTAATGAAAGGGATAAATCAGGACCCTGGACAGCGACTGATAGTGCGTCTGCCTGGCTGGATTCAGCACCACGGACAGAGGCACATCCACACGCCTGGATCTGACTCTGGCTTTGGGTTTACAGGGCATTATACAGACCTAACAGGTAGAAATCTGTGGCAGCACGAGGAGAAACACTATAGGTTGACTCGCTATAATCCACCGCTCTAGAGGACGACAACACACAGAAGGGCATGTCGGGAAATTACATTAAACACTCTCACCTAATCTGATTTGTGCCACATAACTGTGTGTGTGATGTATGTGCTGCGTGAAAAACTGCCTCCTGATATGATCAAAGAGTCTAAACACACACAACAGCCGCTGACGCCTGTTAAACACACTGATCTGATAGTCACATCTGAAAATAATTGAATGGCATTTCGTTGTCCAAAGATGGGAGCAGCAAGCGTTGACTAACCAGGCGAAGAACCACAATGATATGGTTACAGTAATGGAGATTTATGCAATGTTGACCAGACAGATGAGATTATACAGTCACGGCACTCTCCTACTGGGATCCTTCAGAGTGACAGAGTGAATCATAAAAAAAAACATTAAATAGAATAAAATATTTTGAATAAAACTTTAAATAAAATAAATAACATCAAATAAAATGAAAAATAATGAAATAAAATAAAAAAGGAAAATAATAAAATGAAAATAAATAAAAGAAAATATAAATTTAAAGAAATTAAATAAAATAAAAATTACAATAAAATACAAAATTAATAAAATATACAGGATCATTACAGTATTAGGTCACAGCATCCTCCAATTTGACTCCTTTAAAATGACAAGGATAAAAACATTTAATAAACAAATAATAAAAATATCATGAATAATAATATAATGCTAAAAAAAATCTACAATAAAAACCATGTCATTTTTTCCCACAGACCTTAAACAGCATTATGACGGCATCTACGTCTCTACCAGAGGAGTTATGACTGTGTGACGGTAGTGAGAGGTTCCCCTTCAATCGCAGCTTTCTGCATTTGTGTACCACACTTCAAAACACAAAGGCACACGGTGCGGCTCGCTACATGAACACACACAACTACAACCTCCTATTACTATTCCACTCACAGCAGCCATGCAGTAAGACAGGAGAGGACCTGTGGTGGGCAGCAACAGCCGAACCTGCGGCTCAAACCCTCCCTCCATCTGTATGGACCATTCCCGAGTCAGCGTGAGTGGGTGTGTGTGAGCGCTTGAGCGTGGATGAGAACGCCAGAGATTCCTCCACTCACCCTGGCTGTTGGCGGCCGCCTCTACCTCCTCGCATTCGGTCAGGTTGTTGACCATCCTGCCTCTCCGAATGCCCTCGCTCCCCCAAAACTCTCCTCCGCTCAGGGGAGAAAAGCAGAAGAACAGCCAAACGAGAAGATGTGCGAGACAAAGATGGAGCGATCTGCGCACCTGCCTTCCCCTGCCGAGAGACCAGAGGAAATGACCGGCTGATGGCACGAGAGATGCGCGCTTTTCTCCAGCGATTCTCTTCTTCTCGCGCTCTCCTCTCCTCTTCTCTCTTGGCTGTAGCGTGACTCCCTCCTTCTCTCTCTCTCTCTCGTAGGAGGAGGGTACGACAGCTCAGAGCGGCTGGAGTTTACTGGATGATGGATCTCTCTCTCTCTCTCTCTCTCTCTCTCACTCGTTTGCTCATGCTCATGGGTATCCATGCACACATGCTCTCTTGAAACAATATTCACAAAAAATACAATCAAAATAAATGAATAAATAAAATAAATATAAATATTGAGAAATTGTAAATATTGTATTGCATAAATAAAATAAATTAATATATAATAATAATATATAATAAGTATAATAATTCAATAATTAAAATGTAAAAAGTGTCTTGTTTTATCAAGTAAAAATATCTTGGCATCCTGAAAACCAAAGACACCTGAAAAGCTAAATTATATTAGATATTAAAGGAATATTCTGGGTTGATTATAACACCAAAAATGGCTACAATCTACGATGAGGCACCTGCAATGGAAATGAATGGCGCCGATCCAAATGTTTTAATACTCCATGTTTCAACAGCCAAACACGCGAACATGCATGTTAACATGAAATAAACACTCTTTTTCTCTGCAATGCTACATTAAAATTTTCACCTTCGTCACCATGACAACACAATAAACCCTTAAATAACTGTAAAAAAATTATGATATAAACAGCTTTACGGTTAGATATGGTTTGAGTCCTTCCTTTTTTTTGGTGGATGTTTTTTTTCGTGTAAATGCACACTCCTCTCCTGAGGAATCATCTATCTACTGTAGGTTGGTCAAAATCCTCTTTCAGTTATTCATGTCACCGAACAACTGAATTCTATGCCTGCAAATTTGTTTTGTAAAACACAATCGATGTGATCAGCGGTTCACATCAGCGGAGGCTTGGAGCAAACAGAGACGGGAAAGAATAGAGTGGAAAACAGAGATAGAAGGGACACCGATGCAAGCTGGAGTCTTTTATCCAAACACAGCATTCAGATTCTTGCCTGCATTGTCCAGCCAAAGAACAGAAGCACAGTTCAGAAGCTAATTCCAGGCAGCCTGCAGTTACACAAAATCTATTAGGTGAGCGAATTGCACGGCACGGAAGATGGCGAGAGAAAGAAAAAGGCATTTCGCCACGAGTCACAAAAACAATCCACATGCATTTGAAAGACATTAAAGCGTCTACATGAGAAACGGCCGCCGCCGGTGCAGACGCAGGGGATCATTTACAACTACCTACCACACACACACACACACACACACACACACACGCACACGCACACACACACGCACACACACACACACGATTTGTAATATCTGGAGAGCTCAGCAGCTCTTCTGAAGTGAGACTATACGTCTCATGTATTTGTGTACATGCTGGGTACACACACTTCAGCGTATGCAACTGAAGTGAGAATGAGATTGAAACTGAAGCGGTAACAAGATCACCTGGCTTGTTAATCTCAGGTGATTTCAGTCAAGGCACCGGTGTAATCTGCATTTTCATTTTCTACAGCAGGTAATGGATCCATAATCATGATGCCTGTTTACTTTTTATTGTTGTTGTTTTTTTGGTTTGGTTTGAATTAAAAAAATAAATGTTACCAAACACACTGCTAACAGCACTGCTAATGAGAGAAAGTTCAAAAAGTACCAAAAATAGGATCTTTATTTAAAAGGGTCAAGATATGAGGAATCAAATTTGCCTTGATCTTTTGGCATATAAGAGGTATTTGTACCATTAAAACATCCTGTGAGTTTCATAGCTTAAACATCCTCCTCATTATAAACAAATCATTAATTTAATCAAGCTCCGTTTGGATCTGAGGTGCATGATGACATCACAGGGGCACAAACATTTGCATAAACACCGCCTCCAGAGCAAGGCATCGACCAATAGTCTTCTTCTCACCGTAGGCCCCGCCCACACTGTATCACGCTGAATGTGAGTGTCGCGTCCCGTCAAAAGCAAATAGAGACTTCAATCCCTGCCACTGTCTTGTCTACACTGGACACAATATACAGATGTCACTTTCTGACACAGTCACATGTTCGAGTCTGTTATCAGGATAAGTGGAGTGAAAGAATGTTTGCTTTGATGTATTTGGTTTAAATCGTGTCTGAGGATTGTTCAGTGGATATCGTTTGTAAACGAGGCACAATGTCATGGAGAGTTCACAAAGAAACATTTGTTGAAATATGAAGCGGTACTGGATCTGAATCATAACGCTGGCCGGTTACTGACAGGCCTTAAAAGCCCTGCCCTTCAAAATCAGGTCATTTTAGACAGAGGGTCAGAATGAGGGTTGGAGATAATCATTTTACACATTTCTTTGTGCAAAGTTTTTTATTAACATTATAAGTAAACCTCAAGGAAAATATTAAAATAATAAAAACTATTTATGTCATGACCCGTTTAAAAACGATTTTGTTTTCAGCCAAAAGATCGATCAAAATAGGCAAACAATAGACAAACACTAATATTCTGCAAGCATTTCATATAAATCTAGAACTCTATAAGGCACAACACTCATCAGCTGAATTAGCGTACGCACACACGCACACACACACTGCACACTGAAGGACCGTCTGATGGAAGTTTGCGAGACGTTCTCTGAACATCGTGTGCCATTCGTTCTCAATTCCATGCCACCGTACAAGACGAGCCACTCGGGCGACTCAGCTGGAATGGGGCTATTTTTGGGCGGAGGGCTGTCAGGAAGACTCTGCCGTGTCTCAAATGGTCTGTGACCTGTAAGCACTCAATTACAAAAGCTGTCAGTGCTGGGCTATTCTGAACACACCTCTATGACACAGACAGCTCCGAGACCAAGTGTCTCGGCAGAGATGGAGAAGAAACGGGCACTGTACACAAGAACCTTACGTACGGCATGTTTTTTCATATGCATGCAAAAATCACCACCATGATGCTGTGGTGGATGCCATAGCGTCACCTGTTTGATCATCTATGAGGCAGACACTGTTCATTTGATCAAAGAGACAAGTAACAGCATATTTCCCAACAAGATCAATGATTCGAGAACTAATTTAAGTCTGCGGGACCAGTTTAGCAATAGCAGCAATGCTTACATAATGTTGCATGATAATGTACATTATGTACTTGAAATTATCCAATTATAGCTTTATTTATGGGCCAATTTAAAGATGTCATATCCACTTTTGGTGGCAACCAAAAACAGTAATTTAATAACACCAAAGGCAAAAAGATCATAAATATAGGAAAAAATAAATAAATGCATAATACATAAATATGTATTTATTTACATGAATAAAAAATCAATATAAATGATATTTTACATATTACATCTGCCAGATCCATACATTTATAATTATATATTTATAGACAAATCTACAATTCTAATAAATAATTGTTTTATTATATTACATTATTAATAATATCATAATGTTATTTCATATATTACATTATTATTCATATATAAATATAGATACAAATGCATATTAATGATATGATATTATAAGAAAAGTTGCCCATTCCTTTCAACCAATTGGCTGGCAGCTCAGGTCTTCATCTGCTCAGGCTGCGAACCAATCAAAATCGATATTTAGGGCCCTATCATGCACCCTGCGCAATGCGGTGCAAGTGTTTTTGCTAGTTTCAGCCCGAGGCAGTTCTCATTTTCCCGTCCTGCGCCACGTTGTTTAAATAGCAAATGCATTTGCGCTGATTTGTGCACTCATGGGCGTGCTGGTCTGAAAACGAGGTGTGTTCAGGCGCATTGTTGGCGCGTTACTATATTGAGGAACTGAAAATAGACTGCGCCATGGACCAACTCAAACCTGGTCTAAAGTCATTGGCAAAATATGTTTTTTTTTTTTTAAGAGCGTGTTAGTAGAAAACGCGCCTCTGGGCGTATCCACAACGCGCGTTCACTTTACTTACACAGGGACGCGCAGCAGCACACACACATGCCAAATATAAAAAAATACAGTGTAAAATAATATTATTGTGTAGGCTACATAAATATAAAAAAGTCATACATGTCATAATGCATAGTCATAGCGTGTATCAGAATTAGCATACCTATGTGCTCGCGCATGAGCAGATCCGTTAGCTCTCTGGAGACACGTTCAGTTTGTGCGCCTTTAAACTTCCACCGTTTAAATAGCGAATCCACCACGGAGCAAGAGCAACTCACTCTTAAAGGGAATGGGAGATGAGACTCTGATTGGTTTATTGCACGTTACGCCCCCCAAAACACCCATTAAGAGAATAGGGACAACCTGTTTAGACCATGCACCCGGAAAACCGACCGTTTAATCGCCGTTAAACTAGCAAAAGTGGATTCGGACATGTCCTGAGTGCACCTGCGCCGTGCGCTTTAGACCACGCACTTAGATCGTTAAAATAGGGCTTAAAGTGACACAGCCAATGACATTTATGACAGATAGAGCCAGAGAGGCGCAGTGCTCCAGGTGAGTTTGTCTCCCCAGGGGCTTTTTACCCAAGCACTGAGGATTGTGGGTCAGTAGTGTGAGTTGTTGTACACAGAGCAGGGCAGGATCAGGTGGCATCGTCACACAGCTGGGTTGGTTTGGGAGCAGAAGCACAGAGGTGGTACACACACACACACACACACACACACACACACACACACACACACACACACACACACACACACACACACACACACACACACACACACACACACACACACACACACACACACACACACACACACACACGGTGACAGAGCAATGACACAGGCCTGTTACATGACGCCGTTTACACACCTGACTGCCCTGCGGCGCTGACTCAGAGCAAGAGAGCACTTACACAAGGACATTACAGTAAATATGATAGCAAGACCTCTCGTGTGGCCACATTTATTCACACACTGTATAAACACATACAGACAGTCACAGTCTTCCCCCCCCCACATTTTTCACATTAATATTTGGAGAAAAATCTGGAATTTTGGAAATAACTCCACAAAGTTTGACATTTTAAAAATGGTTAGAAAAATCTAAACTGTTTACATTTTTAAATCACCTCTATTGGTTTATTGATTGTCACAAACAGTAGTTTAATAAACAAAAAATAAATATAAAAAGTGTGCATGTTTGGTGCATCGTTGCAATGCCAGAAAGCTCATTAAAGCTCTCATTACTGCGCACTGGTGCAAAGGCAGACAAGAAAGACCTCGGTGATTGAAACAACCTTCGAAGCCAATTTTAATTAGTGAGCGTCTGACAATAAAAGCTCAGGGTGCGAGTCTGGGATCCATTCTTTCCGGGTTGAGATTCTCTGAAGTCGATGACTAAGCAGCCATATTAGAGCTCAAGGCTGCTTCTTATTAATGAACACGCTGCCTGACAAACACTCCAAATACCGCAACGATGGGCGGCCATGTCGTGTGGAAATTGAATTAGAGCGCTGAGGAGGAGGGTGAGCTCAGTGAGGGGGAGTCAATGCCCACCTACCCTTGAGCCGCGGCCCTGGGAAATCAAACAAACAGAGTGTGATAAAGCAGCAAACAATCGTCCATCACAGCCCCCGCTATCACATCTGAGGATCAGAGAGAACACAGCATGATAGCTTCTCTCTAATGACTTTCCTCTTCATTAGATTCATCTGAGCTTCAGTCGCTTAGCACTCAAAGTCAGATAATGTTTGTGCCCGGAGCACAAAACCCCTTCATTAACCTTTAAAAGGACTCACACACACCCTGAGAAACTGGCATACGGATGCTGAAGTACTGAGAGAAGTTCAGTGTGAGAACTGCATCAAATTAGCTTATTCCACTCCAATCTTTCATCTAGCTGTCCGTCTGCTTACCTATCGGTGAGTTTAATCGCATGACGGAGATCCGTCTGCTTACCTATCGGTGAGTTTAATCGCATGACGGAGATCCGTCTGCGGTGCAAATGGTTTTCTCTGACGGGACCGCACTGAAATTGTCCTTCACTCTCTCAAACTAATCTAATCATGCTCTCGTGTTGCCGAGGACTGGCGATCTATGCTTGGTAAATGTTGGAGAGGCATGTGCGAGAGCTTCGTACGTGGTAAGGACTCTGTTTCATTACTTCCCTCTTGTATTGAAGAATTTACGGCATATTTATTGCACCCATGGATAATGTATGCCATGAATAGTCTACTATATTATCTATCAAAGAGGTCATATGAAGCGATTTCAAGTTTGGCTTTCTCTTTGGAGTGTTACAAGCTGATTGTGCACAGATAAGATCCCTGAAGTTGCAAAGACTAAAGTCTCAAAACCAAAGAGATATTCTTTATCAAAGTCCTCGCCCCCACATGTCTACGTCACGATGTGGAAATATTAGCGTACGGTGTGGTTTCAGTAACGCAGTAGTGTTGAAGCAGCCGTGTCAGGGAGAAGCTGTGTTTCTAGGAGAAAGCAAAAGCACTTTATTTGGCCTTTTTAAAGTAGATAATTTAGGAATCATTAAGATTACTTACAACAGAACAGCACAACCCAGATGTTATCACAACGCATTTTATGGACAACCATTGAGTGAACCTAGGACAGAAGGTAATTCTGACTTTGTTATGACAATCTGGGCTTCTGAATCAGCGACTGTATGATTAAATATCACGATTCATGATTTTATCACAATTCTTTGTCATGTTGGTTTTACTATTTTGCAAGTTGTATGAGCATTACAGCCAAACTAATTACCCTATTATTTACATTTACATTTATGCATTTAGCAGACGCTTTTATCCAAAGCGACTTACATTGCATTCAAGTTACAGTTTCTACATTGAATCAGCTCTTGCTTTCCCTGGGAATTGAACCCATGATCTACCAGTTGAGCTACAGGAAAGCTATTATAGAGACAAAGCCTTTCAAGGTAACACAATATAAAAAGAATGGCAGATATTTAGGTCAAAGAGGGCGACGATAGAATGAGAATGAGCTTTATTGGCCAGGTGTTTACACATACGAGGAGTTTGTTTTAGTGACAGAAGCTCCACAGTGCAACAGAATGACAACAACAGGACAAGACACAGACAACAAAAGAACAATATATAAATAGGCAATGTACAAAATAGCAAAAACACAATATACAATACAGACAATTATGTGTGAGGTCTGACATGTGCAAATTTGAAAAAAATAAGTGTGTGTGGTGAATAAATAATTGTATAATAGTGTTGTGTGTTCACGTTCAATGTCAAGTGTTCATGAGATGATTGCTTGGGGAAAGAAACTGTTTCTGTGTCTGGTCGTTCTGGTGCTCAGAGCTCTGTAGTGTCGACCAGACGGTAACAGTTCAACAGAGGGAGTGTGCTGGATGTGAGGGTCCAGAGTGATTTTGTCAGCCCTTTTGTTCACTCTGGATAAGTACAGTTCTTGGAGAATGGGGAGGGTTGTACCAATGATTCGCTCAGCAGTCCGGACTACCCTCCGTAGTCTTATGAGGTCAGATTTGGTATCTGAGCTGAACCAGACAGTTATTGACGTGCAGAGGACGGATTCAATGATGGCAGAGTAGAACTGTATCAGCAGCTCCTGTGGCAGGTTGAACTTCCTCTGCTAGAGAAGGACGTACAGCCTCTGCTGGGCCTTTTTCACAATGGACTCAATGTGATTGTCCCACTTTGGGTCCTGAGAAATTGTGGTGCCCAGGAATCTGAATGACTCCACTGCAGTCACAGTGCTGTTCATGATGGTGAGTGGGGAGAGAGCAGGGGGGTTTCTCCTGGAATCCACGATCATCTTCACGGTTTTGAGCATGTTAAGCTCCAAGTTGTTAAGACTGCACCAGACAGCCAGATCCTTAACTTCCTGTCTGTAAGCAGACTCGTCACCGTCCTGGATGGTGTGGTGTTGTCTGTAAACTTCAGGAGCTTGACAGAGGGGTCTTTGGATGTGCAGTCGTTCATGTACAGAGAGAAGAGCAGTGGGGAGAGAGCACAACCCTGAGGAGCTCCAGAGCTGATAATTTTCCTCACTAGCTGCTGCTTGTCTATAAGAAAGCTGTTGATCCACTGACAGACGGAGGTGGGGACGAAGAGCTGTATCAGTTTATTCTGAAGGGTGTCCGGGATGATGATGTTAAAGGCGGAGCTGAAGTCTCTACAAACAGGATCTTCACATAAGTCCCTGGTCTGTCCAGATGCTGCAGGATGAAGTGCAGTCCCATGTTGACTGCATCATTCACAGACCTGTTTGCTCTGTAGGCAAACCGCAGAGGGTCCAGTAAGGGTCCAGTGTTGTCCTTCAGATAAGCCAAAACCAGTCTTTCAAATGATTTCATGACCACAGTCGTCAGAGCCACAGGTTTGTAGTCACTAAGTCATGTAGTTTTGGGTTTCTTTGGGACGGGGATGATGGTGGAGCGTTTGAAGCATGAGGGGACTTCGCACAGCTCCAGGGATCTGTTGAAGATCTGTGTGAAGATGGGGGCCAGCTGGTCAGCACAAAGATACAAATCTTTTTAAATATAGACTGATTCCTAAAACAGCTGTATTAAAGTTATTCAGTCAAGAGTAGTAAGTGATTTTTCTCTATGTGTTTTGTTGTTTTATTAATGTTGTTTTGTTAAAGGAATAGTTCACCCCCCCAAAAAAAATGTCATCTGTCTGTCAATACTGTCATAGTGTTTTATTTTTATACCAGCTCAAAAGTTGTTTTAAACCTGAATGAGTTTCTTCTTCTGCTGAACAGAAATGCTATTTTGAGGAACTTGGAAAACCAAAACAGTTGCTGACCCACAGTGACTTCCATAGTATTTTTTCCTGCTATCAAACCCAATGTGGACCAGCAACTGTTTGGATATCCAAATTCTTCAAAATATATATTTGTGTGTGTGTGTGTGTGTGTGTGTGTGTGTGTGTGTTCAGCTCAAGAAAGAAATTACTACAGGTTTTGGACAATGTGACCGTGAGTAAATAATGACAGAAATTCAATTTTAGGGTGATCTATCCCTTTAATGACAGTCGCATGTGCAAGTATTTCGTACATGGTAAGAACTCTGTTTTATTAATGCTACCTCATCCTTGAGGCACACTGAAAAGCATCCTGTAAATGTAATGCACCCATGGATAATTTATGAGATGAATTCTGCAGCCCTATAAACACGTCTTTCTCCAAAGCAACTCGAGCTGCCCGTGAGAATTACTTAATGTTGTAAGATATAAAGGAGCATGAGAGTACCTGGAGGCGCTGACAGCAAACACAGCTGCTCCAAGTTCAGTGAATCTCTTCCCAGGCAAAGCGGTCCAGAGCGCAGCATCATCAAACGAGTTCTTCAGGCCTCATCCTCTCAAAAAGATCAAAGTCCAGATGGAGTGCTACGACACGGCCGACACTGCCTTGTGTACCTATTAAACACGCGATCAAAATCAAGTTTAATCCAATCTCCATCTTTCTCTTCATCTCAGCGCTGAAGAAAAGCTTCTTCCAGGCCTGCCGGTGCAGACAGGAGATGTGTGCCGAGTTTAAATCTGAGCTTGACAGAACTATAGCAGGCGTTTTCTGTCTGAAAAAGCCTTTGGGATGAGAGCTGATGAAGGCAGCGTTGAGAATCTGGATGCAACAAGAATACGATACGTCCTGACAGTTCAGGAAAACAGTGTGCTGACATCTCAGTGGTCGATTAAAGATACACTTCTGTTACAAGACAAACTGAACACTGCTTTAGTTTAATGTAATGAGGCTCCGCACCAGACTGAATTACAAAAATAGAATTAATTCCCATTAATTACAAACAGGTTTTCAAACACCATGACTGCAGTTGTTCAGACAAACATGATCTCTTCAGAAAGCTAACGAAACAAAACTAAAGAGAGAAGAAAAAAAGAGAAAGTAAGACACACTTTGCCTTTAAAGACAACATTAAAGTCTTCCACAATCATTTCCATCTCAAATGCGTAATTTTTTATTTTAAACAGAATTAAATTACTGTACTAAAATTTGGCCAGATTTTTTTAGCAACTGTTCTAAAAGCAAATTCTAACGCAAAAAAACAGTAATATAAATGTGTGCGCATTTGAATTAATAAAAAACTACATTAAACTATATTAATTTAATATGTATTCATAACTTTATATTTCTGAAGCACTTCAACACTTCTACTGGTTTATTTATTATTATATACATATATATATACACTTATATAAATGTAAATAAATAAACTGTGGAGGCCTGTTATATAATAAATAATATATATGAATATGTATACAATTTCTTTATAAATATACATTTTTAAGCATATCAATTAACTATACATATATTATAAATATTTATATATGGTTTATTATTGAAAATGTATTCACTATCTATTTATTTTCAAACATAAAACATTAGATATGTTATATATATATATATACAGTATATATATATAATTATAAAATATAAATAAAATGATATAAATGTATTAAATATATAATTTGAATGAATAAATAAATAAATGTATAGTATCATTTTTATCAGGAAAATGTGTTGAAGTGGGGCAATTTTGATTTCATGTTGACTTTAAGGTTTGTTATTCATTCAGACAGAAAAAAAGAGATTTAATCATTCTTATCCAACCATACAGACAAGAACTGAAATATCAGAGCTATCTATATCTGTTGATTGTTATTTGTTTCTATTTGTGTGAATTTTTCTACGGCTGGAAATAGACCACGGCGTGAGTCGACCCACTTTTCCCCTACAGAAAAGAGGGCAAGGAAAAGCGATACTCTGGGAGAAAAACTGAGCTGTCAGCGGAGGATCCGGAGAAGATCTAATGAACTTGTATTTGCATATGGCATTTACATGTAGAGCGGTAATAAAGGGCGTTTTTGGCCCTGGTTGAGCTCAGGGGGATGTGTAGTCATTATAAGCTCTCAGATATCTATACAAATGTGGCTCCTGTTCGGACAAGCAGACTAACCTGTGGCACGCAGGTATTTTGACCCGTCTTTATTCACATACTCACACAAACCGCACAGCGAATGCATGAAGAAACCCAAAGAGAACAGCTGTAGGGTGTTCGCTTGCATCGGGTTATGCATGCACTCTCGCGCGTCCAAACGTGTTATTTGCTAATTACACTAACCATCTCTTGAACGCTTCTTATCCAGTCACCCTATGCATTAGGACGCATTGCAATCAGCTATTTGTACAATTACTGTGTTTGGCAATTACATTTGGAGCTATACCAAGCATTGTGAAACCTTTTCCCTCAAGGTGCTGGAAAGGAGGGCAAATATCTGTGTCTCACAAACGCAGATGTGGATATATGGGGCAGGAACAGACTGTGTTTTTTACCGGATCAGACACAAGGGCAAATATTATGATAGCAGAGTAAACCAAGGTTTTTGAGACCAGAAGTCACAGTTTGACAGCAAATAAATTGCACAGCAGTTCAGGCAATTAGTATCGAGCTTGGTGGAGCTTATTCGGTAGAAAAAAGGATGATTTTGGCTTTGATCAAGGGCTAAAGAGTGACAAATTAAGACCCCGTAGTCAATTCTCTAACAAGGTGCCTATTTGAATTATAGTAACACAATGAGCCCAGTCTGAATAAAACTAATTACACTTACTAAAAAAAACAAAGAATTACAAAAAAGTAAGGTTTTTTGCAAACAGAAGTGCAATAGTACCATATTTATATAGGCATCATGTAAATTCATTTTAGTATAATAAACATTTTCAAAAAAATAAACTATACATACATTTACATGTAGATTTTGCGGACGCTTTTATCCAAAGCGACTTATAATTGGGGAATACATAAAGCGATTCATCTTGAAGAGGCAAACAGACAGAGGAAGTGCCAATAACACCAAGCCTCAGGGATTGTTCAAATAAATACAAGCTAGCAAGGGAAGGAGAGAAAGATAAAAGGAAAGATTCAGTTATTTATTTATTTTTTATGATGAAGTCAAGTAGTGTTGAAAGAGTGGATGTGGATTCGTAATAGTGAGTGGAAGTAGGCGGGGCTTCTGGAGGGGATGTAGATTCGTAATAGTGAGTGGAAGTAGGCGGGGCTTCTGGAGGGGATGTAGATTTGTAATAGTGAGTGGAAGTAGGCGGGGCTTCTGGAGGGGATGTAGATTCGTAATAGTGAGTGGAAGTAGGCGGGGCTTCTGGGGGGATGTAGATTCGTAATAGTGAGTGGAAGTAGGCGGGGCTTCTGGGGGATGTAGATTCGTAATAGTGAGTGGAAGTAGGCGGGGCTTCTGGAGGGATGTAGATTCGTAATAGTGAGTGGAAGTAGGGGGGCTTCTGGAGGGATGTAGATTCGTAATAGTGAGTGGAAGTAGGCGGGGCTTCTGGGGGGGATGTAGATTCGTAAAAGTGAGTGGAAGTAAGGCGGGGCTTCTGGAGGGATGTAGATTCGTAATAGTGAGTGGAAGTAGGCGGGGCTTCTGGAGGATGTAGATTCGTAATAGTGAGTGGAAGTAGGCGGGGCTTCTGGAGGGATGTAGATTCGTAATAGTGAGTGGAAGTAGGCGGGGCTTCTGGAGGGGATGTAGATTCGTAATAGTGAGTGGAAGTAGGCGGGGCTTCTGGAGGGATGTAGATTCGTAATAGTGAGTGGAAGTAGGCGGGGCTTCTGGAGGGGATGTAGATTCGTAATAGTGAGTGGAAGTAGGCGGGGCTTCTGGAGGGATGTAGATTCGTAATAGTGAGTGGAAGTAGGAGGGGCTTCTGGAGGGGATGTAGATTCGTAATAGTGAGTGGAAGTAGGCGGGGCTTCTGGAGGGGATGTAGATTCGTAATAGTGAGTGGAAGTAGGAGGGTGCTGAGCCTGTGGTTGTTCTATATGCAAGCATCAGTGTCTTGAAATTGAAAGTATATATATACAATGATGCTGTGTGTCACATGACAAGCATGAGAGCCCCCCCTTCACTCGATGCTCCCTCAAAAATAATGAGTGCATGATGCCCCTGACACTACAATACAAAACTATTTGTCAAACAAATGAAACATGAAGAAATATTTAATTTAGTTTAAATTGTTATAGATTACTTATAGAGATTGCAGTGATACATGACATGTTGAAAAATGACAATGAATAATACTTAAGGTTAAGATGAATTTTAAAACTATGCCCCCTAAACGCACAAGTGGCACCTGCCTGCCGCCCCCCCCCCCCCCAGTTACTGTGGTCTAGAACCGCTCCGCGCAGCAGAGTTAAGAGTTTTCACAACCAGTTTAAATGTCCAGCACTTCGACAAAACAACCGTTCTATTTCCCAACAACACATAACAGCAGCACCAGACGACTGGCAGAGAGACACTATTAACATGACTTCAACAAAAACAGTGTCGCTGGAAGCGGGAGGTTTGACACCCTTAAAATGACGAGGCACCTCATGAACTATACACAAGTCAGTGACGGATACCTGAGTGTGGAAAACGTGTTGAACTGTACGCTAACTAGTCACTTGCTTTCCAATGCAGTGAATGGGTGCCGTCAGAATGAGAGTCCAAACAGCTGATAAGAACATCACAATAATCCACAAGTAATCCACACCACTCCAGTCCATCAATTAACATACTGTGAAGCCTGCATGTTTGTAAGAAACAAATCCATTATGAAGATGTTTTTATCTTTTAAAACCATCGCTTTCAGACAAAGTCCATAATAACCCTTCCTCCAGTGAAAAAGGTGATCTTATCTGAATAATGAGAGACATGCACAGTTCAAGTGAAAACAGTCCAAAATGACTCTTAATAAATATGTGGGTGGATTTTAATGTGAGAGACAGGAGATGGACGTTTTCAACGGAGAGAGTGTTATTATGGATTATCGACTTTTTTTGATAATATCGATATCTTTTTTTACAAACGTGCAGCTACACAAGACATTAATTGATGGACTGGAGTGGTGTGGATTACCAAATTTTCATTTTTGGATTAAATTTATCTAAAAAAAAAAATCATACTACCCAAGTAACAGCAGAATTGCAGTTCATTCTGGTCACTTAAAAAGGAATACATTTTTTCACCTGTGTGTAAAACAACCAACAAGTTATTTTATGTCCAAAAAAAGCAGATATGAATAAGTTTGTAGAAAGGTAAACTGACAATAGGGTCAATTGGTTGAGACATGAATGATCGTGTAATCCAGTTACAAAACGAGTTATATTTAATTGGATTTACCATTTGCAATTACATATCTGTAAAGGTTAAGTCACAATCAAACTGACCATCAATCTAAGACCACCCTGCAATATAATGGACAAACTCAATAAAACCACTGAAAATATCAAAGGATTTGCGGTCACACGGAGGAATCAATAAAATGAAGATAGCCAGAAAATGCCCCGAGGATTATTGAACCAAACTCTTTTTATTCCATTCGACGTTTTATTTGATTTGTCATTTTATCAAGGAGAGAACTTATGAAGACCAAAGTGTAAAGTCTCACCTGACTGCTACGAACATATCTCTAATCTTTCAAAAGAAAGCTTGTTTAGGATCTTATTTCATACCCAACAATTCCTGACGTAACACAATATATTCAGGCATCGGCCAAATAGATTTCAAATTACTGTCCAATTCTTCTTCTTTAGTCACATCTGTGACCGTTTCCATCACATTCTGGAGATGTTGAGACAGGACAGCAGTTACAGTAATGCTTTCTTTGCTCAGAGCGACGAAAATGCATTTCAGTATAATTCAATTTATAAAACTCTAATTAGACGGTGACATTTATGCACACTGAATGATATTATTCATTACTTCAGCCATCGAGAGCAGACAAATACAGGATTGGAGCAATGGCTGCTTTATTCTATTAGAGCCCTCATCCACATGTTTGAACATGTCAGAAACATCACAAAACTGTGTCACGACAAATCAGCTCAATCAAAAGCCAGCGGACTCCATCAGGACAGGATCGCCGAGTGAAAATTGAACGAGTAAGACACGGGATCCTGGGGATTTACGGGATGATGCGTCTTGGCAAGCACAGCGACTGTGAACAACATCTCTGAATCCTGAACATCTGAACAAAATCGAAATGCTTTTGGTCTGTTTCTCAAAAGATCAGAGCTATTAGAGTCTCAAAAAACAAAGACATTTTTCTTTTTAATAACATATTTAAACACAAATTAAGAAAGCGAATGTCTGAACGGGGTTGATGTGCAACCTGTCAAAAATAAAATAGTTGACACTGGTTGGTGATTTGTGGAGTTCATAATGTTCATTATAACTTTTCATTATATTTTTCAATACTTATTTGAATATTTAATTTTAGAAAATAAAAACACACACACACACACACACACACACACACACACACACACACACACACACACACACACACACACACACAGACACAGACACAGACACAGACACAGACACAGACACAGACACAGACACACACACACACACACACACACACAGACAGACACAGACAGACACACACACACAGACACAGACACACACACACACACACACACACACACACACACACACACACAGACAGAGAGAGCATATATCAAATCAAATTTACAAAAGTAATTGCATATACACACAAAGCATATTAAATACTAGTGTCTACTTTAATGTTTAAAAAGGACATTTTCACTCAGCAAAAGAGATATTTATGTTAAAATAAAACAAATTAATTATTATGGTCTGTACTTATTAAATATATAAAATAATGTTATCCTACAGAATTTTTATTTAGATGATTAAAACTTCTTGCATTTTTTCGTGTTTTTATTTTCATAAAATATTCTAATTGAAATAATGATGTATTTATACATGCATAAATACAAGACAAGGGTAACAGTACCGATCACTCATCACAGTGTAATTGAGGGAAACCGGGTTTGCATGTGCAGAGAGCAGAACGAGTGTCTGCGGCGTGAGCATCTGTTCGGGTCAAACTGCTGTGCAAACGAGGGTAAGAACAAACTCTAATTAAAAGCACATTAATCTAAACTCATTTAGCAGCGAGCAGCTAGGCCGAGGTCAGCAGCAGTCCTCATGCGTTGTGATATGTCTGTTGTCTCAGTGTCTTCCGACGACCCTTCAGTCTTACCGGACTGCACTGGGTGAGCTCGGGACCCACGGGTGCAGCTGGAGGAACAGGTACTAATGAGACACGGAGGGCAAAAGAGGAGCCCATCCCTGCTTTAGAGTCACGGACTGATTCACTCTACATACTGTGTAGCTTCTCCAAAACTGTGTCAAAATGTATCAATGCAAGAATTACACTGAGACAATTTAATAGTCTTGAATGAGAACAGTGGAGGTAAATCAAATTCATAATATTGTGTATAATCTTGCTGGACTGAAAAAAGCAGTCGACAATTCACAGTTTTTCTGATGGCTTGAAATGAAGCAGTGACTTCACACCAGTGGCCTGCTTAGCATATTTATATTTGATTTTGCAGCATTAACGAACATGAAATGAATTAGCAGCTGATTAATTTCAAAGGTTCTGGCAACCCAGCAGTGCACAGACACCAGCGGCGGCTGCTGTGCTTTCAAAGAGGAGAAGCTCATTTTCAGCCAACATCATAAAAATTGTCCATTTATTTATACGTAAATTCTGCCCTACGTTCCTTTTCAAGAAACTGCTCTAGCCTACTGTATGAATGAATGAATGAACAAACGATCTAAAAAGATACTAAACTCGATGGAGGAAATGTGGGAATTAGGTTAAACTGAATTCAAGGAATGTGATGTAAAATTGTGTGAAATATATTGGCTAGCAATTTCGCCAAGCAAATACCAAGAAATAGGCTGCAGCAGTTTGTCTTTCGACTACACTTGCAAAATCGACGGGACTGAGCTCAAATAGCTCCAGCGTCAGCGACTTTTTATAGTACAAAATCGCTGTCAATCAAAAGGAGATGCAGTCTTTCGACAGACCCTCCAATCATCACGCAGAAGCCCGGAGTCCCGCCCACTCCTCCATGAGCATCCATGGGGCGGGACATAATCACAGCATTCATCCAATGACCATCTAGTTTCGAAGCACTAGAAAAAACTGTCCAAATCAGCCCCATTGAAGTCAATAGACGCTAGGCTTCAACAGGGAAATGCACTGTGACGCTACGGGAATGTGTGAGAAGGAAATCGAGTCAGCCGACCTGCTATATTTAGCTGATTCTGAACCAACTCGTCTTCGAGATGAACGCGTTCTAACGCATATTCAGTCAATAAAATGTTAACACCATAGTACATATTTGACCATTAATTTTTAGACATTATAGGTGAAGCCGAGCTTCCCTTGCAGTCTTAAAGAAGTCCCCACTGACAGACACTAAACATGACTTATAAATGTATGTCTGCTTTGTTCTGAACCGTATATCCTCCATAACTACACTCATAATCAGCCTGTTTTAAAGGCTCGTATGATGAGGAATCTAATCTTCCTTGATCTTGTGCATGAAGAGTTCCTGTAATTGAAAACGTACTGTAACTTTAAGAACCCAAAACCTGCTTCTTGCATTCGGGCTGCAGTATTTTGTATGTGTTCATCTACATACGCATGTGTCCGATAGACGGCTGCTGTGCTGCATCTTACTACTTTTCCATTGTTGAGAAACATGCTTTCAGACTCAAGCATATGCTTGTTTTTATGATGTTGGTTAAAACCTTTGAAGTTTTATGACTCACTGCATTCTATAAACAAACGTAGAACTGTAGGGAAAAATTAATAATACAATGATGAATAAAAGCATATGATGTCTGCAACAATATATGTCAGGGACATCTCTATTGTGCAGAACCATTTTATTACGCTAACACTTAAAATATGAATGAACAAGAAAAAACCGTTTCAAAATCGAATTTTAGAATATATATAAACTGTATATATATTAAAAATAGATACACACATATATATTCACAAAATTACATTTAGATTTCCCTAAAATGTATACATATTCAAATGAATAAATATTCAAAAGATTATTCAAAAATATAATAAAAGTAATAATGAACAATATGAATTCCACATATCAACATAAGGTGCTTATGCATATTTTTTTTATTTTATATTTATATGTAGATTTGTAGGCCTATATGAGTTTGTCTTACTAAATATTGATATTGAATATAATCCATATTAACTTGTTGTTCAAAATAAGTTCTTACAGCCTACTACACACTTTTAGAGAAATATTATCATAGAGGCATGTTTTATTTTAAGTTATGAAGTTCAGAAGGTTCTGCATAACAGGAAAGCCGTCTGATTTTTTAAACTGAAGGATAGCGTGCGAGCTTCACACTACAACAGGCCTAGTGAAGATATGAAAACACAGAGTAAGAACAAGACTAAATGAGGACAATAACACGAAGTCTCAATCTGTAGGAAAGTGTGTACAGGCTGCGAACCCATTTTTGGGGATGTGGTACAAGGTGGGTGATGTACTCTGAGATCTGCGCTTCTCAGAGGCTCTGTGAGAGTTTATAAATAGCCGGAGGAAACAACAGATCGCGCATCAATGAATAATACTGTGAGGAAAGGAATGGCTGGAAGAGAGATGCTGGCGCTTTATGCTCACATGCCACGCCACAGCGCTTCACTACACAGTACACACAGATCTGCGCACGCACACACGCACACACACGCACACACACGCACACGCACGCTACACGCACACACACACACAACAGACAACGCTACTTTACTGGACATGGAGACTCATGCATACTGACCCTTCAGTAGGAATGGGAACCAATCTAATTAACTAATAAACTGAACTAAAATGGATATTGCATCATTAGCTCAAATTTGCTTTCATTAGTGTTTATTTTGTATTGTTTTTAGTTTGGAACAGCTTATATTTTGAAAAAAGTAAAATATTCAAAATATATTAATAATTGTATTATGTTATATGCACGCTAACATTAAAATAAACAAATAATAATTGTATTATAATGTCTATGTCATTTGTTTGGGTGTACAACTTGTTGCACCAAGTAGTTTTTTTGCACTGAAAAAGAGGTATTTTTAAATAAAATAGCTTTTCTTTTCATTTGGACCACCTTGCACGCATGCAAAAACTGAAATACACAAATAGTAATTTTATGAATAATTTCTATTTAATTTGCTTTGCTATAGAGCCTGGTGCAACAAGTAGTTTTTTGCACAGGAAAAAGTTGCATTTTTAAATAAAATTATTTTTTTGGAGCAGCTTGTATGCATGCAAAAATTAAAATACACAAAGAACAGTAATTGTACTAATGATGTCAATTATAAACATCTACAAATATGTTTATTAAACATGTATTCTATTTCTTTAAGTGTAATAATACTCCAAGTAATATTTTGCTGTGGAAAAAGGGTATTTTTCTACTCTAAGGGTGAATGCCTGGTGTTTAGCGGCTAAATGTGGCTGGGCTGTCATCTCTGGTCACTGAGGGCATGTGTGTGTGTGTGTGTGTGTGTGTGTGTGTGTGTGTGTGTGTGTGTGTGTGTGTGTGTGTGTGTGAGAATTGTAGCTGTGGGTTCGGTTTACACAAGCACTCGTACAGCTTATGTCTCAGAAAGCACTCGCGCCTTGTGGGCTCGCTGATAAGAGGCCGCCATCAGCTCCGCTTTGTGATAGAAAACACGCAGCTGGAGTCACTGGCCTCAGAGAAGACGAGTAAGGCTAAAGAAAAGTCTATTACGCTCAATAGGCTTCTTAGACGCCTCCCATTCAAAAGCTAAGAGACAGACAGAAAGAAGGAGCAATAGAAATACGGGATATTGTCCTGCTAGCAAATAGATTTTCTCTCTGAAATAAGAAGCTGATGTGGCTGGGGCTATATACACTGTGATGGTAGTGTAGTAAAATATTAATAAATAAAATAATAAAACATTTTAGTCAACAGCTGTGAACTTAAAATAATAAATACACTTTGACAACGAAACGATTTTTTTTAAAAATATGTGCCTAAAATAAATCCTGAACTAAAATAAAAAATTAAATACATTCTAGGCATCAGCGTAGGTAAACTAAACTTAACTAAAACATTAGATAAAATTTTATTGTATTGCCATTTTGCAGAATACAAGCACAGAGCCAATATAATATAATGCAATAAAATGAAATAAAATAAAATACAACAGGCATCAGTTATGGGCTTAAATGATAAATAATAAAAACAATAACTTTGACAATGACACATAAATGAAATAAAATAAACAAAACGTAAATAAAATAAAACAAAACTGTATAAAATCAAATATATGATTGAATTTATGAATAAATGAATATGGTGCCTAAAATGATAAATACCCTTATAAAAAAAAATTATATCCATTTGCCATATAGTGACACAAAGGCAACACATGGAGAATTTCATAAGCAATTCATATGTTGCTTACATAAAAGCTTATTTCATCAGAATGCAAGATCAATTTATGACAATTAAAGAAAAATATGCTTTTGGCCATATAATTGTTTATTTGGAGCCCTTTGGTTCAAACACATGAAGCCAAAATTAGTTTCTTTGAGCCAATAGAACACTTTGGGTTACATTGAATCTCGCACAACAACAGACATCCACGCAGCCATCTTGGGAAATCTCATGTTGAATAAGCTAAAGTGCAGGAACGTGTGAGAACAAGAGTAATAATAAGAAACGGACTGGTGGATCTGTGAAGATGTGGGTTAAAGAGAGAGGAGCGAAACGAACGCTTGATTTCCCTCAGGTGACGGAGGAGATGTGTTGACTGTGACCCTGCGGTCTCTCCCACCACAGAAATAGCCATTACTGCGAAGAAACAGGTTAAGTGGGAATGTTATGAAACCGGTGTCTGTAAATAGGATTCACCCGCCGTACTCATCCATTCCATTAATTACGTGCATTAACCACGCATACAGTCTTTAATGCACTACTTCACATTTACAGCTTTATGTTTTCGGATAGACAAGCTGTGATGCGCTTGTGAATAAAACACCACGCTGAGTGCAAAGTGAACTCTATCTACTGGGTAGGCCGTCTGTTTATAGTTCACGCATAAAGCTGATGGATTCTGAGAAATATGACTTCTGTAGATGGAAGTGAATGCATTGCTCTTAAGCTTTCAGTTTTAGTGCTTTCTGTGAAATAACATGGCTAAGGAGCTAAAAACATCACTATTACTACTGCTGAAAAACACTAAAGCTCGTTCTGAAGAAGAAAGGACTTGAGCTATTTCTACAGACCAGAAGATCCCTGAGAGTTCAGAGTCGCCTTTTTTGACTTGAGTCATCACATAACCACCCAAAACAACCCTATACAATAAAATCATAATAAAAAAGAAATACAATTATTAAAAAGATAAATATCCACCATAGCAACCGTCTAGAATACCCTAGCAGCCACACAACAAACCTAATCAGTTTTACATGCACAACAATTATTAAAATGCAAGGCTGTTCAGATGATCAGCTCCTAAACAGACGTCTTAAAGATATGTGTGCCCAGTGTGCAAAAGTCCCATAGCAACTGGATAGCATCCACCCTGGTAACCTCCCACAACACTGACTTTTCCACAATCAAACACTACTCAGATTTTCGGCAGCAGTTTAAAAGATCTACTTGGCAATACGACAGCAATAAAAAGAGCAGCATATGGAAAACTGCATCATTAACCTGAATGGATGGCTTTATGATGCTTTAGTGATTGAGCTGTCAATGATCTGATCATTTGAGACTATTATATTTAGAAATATTGTTAACTGAGTGACTCAGAGAGCTTGTAGAGGTTTAGATGGCTTTAAAAGCTCTGTGACGTGACGTCTGAAGGGCCTTTGAGACATTCTAGTCCACTTGAAGGACGCGTTCAAAAGACTGAACCGCATTCATGCTAAAACCTGACAGCACTTAAATCACATGTGGACTATTACAATAAAGTATTGTCCAGAATCTGTGAAATGCTCACATAAAAGTTGCAATCACTCCTGAAAAAGCTGATTATAATTTAAGGGTTAAGGCTTATAATTTCTAAGTTACTCTGAGAAATGGATTTTATGAAAATGTGGCATGACTATTATTTTATACATTTATGTAACTGGCTTAACAGATACCTAATTTATTTAAATAACACAATTTAAATCATAAACAATTAATTTAATTAATGTAGAACTATTCAGTTATACACACACACACAGTATATACAGTGTATATATTAGTGCTGTCAAACGATTAATTGTGATTAATTGCATCCAAAATAAGAGTTTTTGTTTACATAATATATGAGTGTGTACTGTGTATATTTATTATGTATATATATATATAAATAAAACACATGCATGTATATATTTAAGAAAAATATGTTATGTTTATGTATTATATATATTTATATATAATGTGAAATATAATAATATAAATATATAAATGTATATACACATGTAAATATTTTCAAAATATATACTGAATGTGTGTGTATTTATATATACATAGTAAACACAACACATACATATATTATGTAAAAAAAAAACTTTTATTTATATATTTAAATTATTTTCCAGCACTGCCTTAACCCTCTTGGGCATGGAGTTCACCAGAGCTTCACAGGTTCGCTGGAGTCCTCTTCCACTCCTCCATGACCACATCACGGAGCTGGTGGATGTTAGAGACCTTGCGCTCCTCCACCTTCTGTTTGAGGATGCCCCACAGATGCTCAATAGGGTTTAGGTCTGGAGACATGCTTGGCCAGTCCATCACCTTTACCCTCAGCTTCTTTAGCAAGGCAGTGGTCATTATCATGTTGGAATACTGCCCTGCGGCCCAGTCTCCGAAGGAGGGATCATGCTCTGCTTCAGTATGTCACAGTACATGTTGGCATTCATGGTTCACTCAATGAACTGTAGCTCCCCAGTGCCGGCAGCACTCATGCAGCCCCAGACCATGACACTCCCACCACCATGCTTGACTGTAGGCAAGACACACTTGTCTTTGTACTCCTCACCTGGTTGCTGCCACACACACTTGACACCATCTGAACCAAATAAGTTTATCTTGGTCTCATCAGACCACAGGACATGGTTCCAGTAATCCATGTCCTTAGTCTGCTTGTCTTCAGCAAACTGTTTGTGGGCTTTCTTGTGCATCATCTTTAGAAGAGGCTTCCTTCTGGGATGACAGCCATGCAGACCAATTTGATGCAGTGTGTGGCGTATGGTCTGAGCACTGACAGGCTGACCCCCCCACACCTTCAACCTCTGCAGCAATGCTGGCAGCACTCATACGTCTATTTCCCAAACACAAACTCTGGACATGACACTGAGCACGGGTACTCAACTTCTTTGGTCGAGCATGGCGAGGCCTGTTCTGAGTGGAACCTGGTCCTGTTAAACCGCTGTATGGTCTTGGCCACCATGCTGCAGCTCAGTTTCAGGGTCTTGAGAATCTTCTTATAGCCTACGCTATCTTTATGTAGAGCAACAATTTTTTTTCAGATCCTCAGAGAGTTCTTTGCCATGAGGTGCCATGTTGAACTTCCAGTGACCAGTATGAGAGAGTGAGAGCGATAACACCAAATTTAACACACCTGCTCCCCATTCACACCTGAGACCTTGTAACACTAACGAGTCACATGACACCGGGGAGAGAAAATGGCTAATTGGGCCCAATTTGGACATTTTCACTTAGGGGTGTACTCACTTTTGTGGCCAGCGGTTTAGACATTAATGGCTGTGTGTTGAGTTATTTTGAGGGGACAGCAAATTTACACTGTTATACAAGCTGTACACTCACTACTTTACATTGTAGCAAAGTGTCATTTCTTCAGTGTTGTCACATGAAAAGATATAATAAAATATTTACAAAAATGTGAGGGTGTACTCACTTCTGTGAGATACTGTATATGTATATATATATATATATATATAGATCTCAAACTTAAAAAAATCATTATTTATTATTATTATTATAAAACAAGCCATTGTGGTACATTTTATTAATTATATAATTAAAACAAAAAACTTGCTACGTTACGTGTACTGCATTAAGCTAATTATAGCGCTTGCTTATCGTTGCTCTTTTGTTGATTTTGCATCCATTGTCCTCATTTGTAAGTCATTTTGTATAAAAGTGTCTGCTAAATTACTAAATTTAAATGTAATGTAAATTAATAAATAAATAATCAAACAAACAAACAAATTAATCTGTATGATCTCAAGCTGCCACTGCAGATCTGGATGAGGAACACGTAAAAATGCACCAGATGCTGTGGTTTAGTACTCTTTTTAAAGAGCTGGAATAAAAACAAGGATCCACATTTGGATGTTGTGCCTTCCTGTGCCTGCGGCGGTGGTTGTACATCGCAGCATGGATGAGTCTGAGCCCGCTGTATCTCATTCTCTCACAGATGTCTAAACATAAGCAAAATAAGCCTTTTTTTGCCTTGTACACAACACATCTAGTACACAGATTCTAGTGAAACGACTCTCTTTTGTGTACGCAGAAGGCCAATAAAAGCACCGGATTTGAGCAAATAGTAAAATGGAGCGAGCCCAAGCGAACCCCACTAATGATTGTTTCCAGACAGGTTACCACGCTGCAAACGAGCGACACGACATGAGAACACACAAGTACCATCCCTGGCAAATAATAATAAGACTGACAGATGAATATTATATGTATTTGTTTTTCAAAATGTTGCAGTCTATCGCACAACAAACACTACTAAAACTACAATAATTATTATAACGATTATTGTTATTATTAGACTAAAAACAACACTAAAATTGGTCCAATCCAATTTTTTCAACAGATACAAATTATTTTATTATTATAACATTTTTTGAATGTAATAATAATAATAATAGTAGATTTTTTCAATAACCATTCTAACAGTTATTAGTAATGTTATTAGTAGTATTTTATTATAACAAATGATTGATAATAATAATATTTTTATTATTATTTTTATTATTATTATTAGACTTAAATGGTACAAATAATGAATAATCAACCTTTACAAGGAAAAAAAGACTAATAATAATAATAAAACAAAAATGTTTCTTTAAACAATAATAAACAAAAAATTATAATTTTACTACTACTATTAATAATAATACAATAATTATCGTTTGAATCATTATTATGAGACTTAATGCTAATACATGGTGAATAATCAACTTTTTCAATGGAAAACTATTATTATTATTTTACTATTGTTGTAAATGGAACAATGACTAATGATAATAATAATAAACAATCCAAAATAATCTTAATTGTATTTGTAGCAGTACTATTATTATAAAATAACCAATAATAATAATCATCATCATCATCATTAAATAGTAGTAGTAGTGCATTTCTTTCTTTCAAACTCACAGGTCAGTGTTAGCGAACAGTTTCAGTGTATGTAAACAGACAAGACAAACATATGCATGTCAAAATATCAGATCTGTGCCAGAATCTAGTCTGATGGTGTAAATGCAGCGCAAGAAATGCCCATGTAAGCGTGTCACGGGAGTGATGATCGCTGCAGTACTGAAGGTGAAGATACAGAAGGGAAGACACCAGAGCATCTGATACACATTAAACCACAGCCTGAACAAGAGCCAGGCAATGAAAGCTGATTGGCCGCCGTCCCCGGGGTGTTTGACGGTAAGGGGATGGTGCAGTCTGTAATGAAGACGCAGGCAGTGCATCAGGAAAACGGGAAAAGAAACGCGAGGTATTTGTGGAGGCCAGATGTGAGCCAAACATCAAATCATCTGCAGCGATTCCACTGGAGCGCTGCTCCAAATACCAATCACGGTCCCGCTGGTTGCCCTGGCAACAACACTCCTCTCCAATATAGTGAGCAGCAGGCTTCTAAAGAGACGCTTCTCTTTTTTGACATCCTCCTTTTCTGCTTTGAGCCCTTCTCCGTTTAGTCCTCCTCCTATCTGTCACCCTCTCGGTTTCTCTCCTTTTCACACCACGGGTCTGAACAAAGATCTGGAGCGGTGAGAAACCTCTCGATGGACTCTAGATCCGTCCTCGTCTCCCTGCTGATGAACTTTCCCCTGCGGGACGCACCTTCACATTGAATTTCACGCCTCATGTGCTTCCTGCATGTTTGGGGGTCAAATCTAAGGTTGTTTACCTGCAGTGGACAAGGGTTGAGCTCAATCCACAACATTGTGGCATAATGTTGAAAACAAAGTGAATATGGCCAACACATAAATGTTAACATACACACTGTTTCAACAGAATGGAAAAATGGCTAACTAACCTTTTATGTGTAACATTGTCAACTTCTTTAATTGAAAAATATGAAAATCTTTTATTATTAGTGAATTGTATCGATTATTAGAAACAAACTGACTAATTGTCATCATAGTTGATATTACTAGAAGTATTATTAGTATTCTTCCACTCCACTGACACCAGCCCTTATCAGACACACACACACACACACACAGACATGCATGCACGCATGCACACACGCGCACACACACACACACACACACACACACACACACACATGTTGGTTTTATGGTTCTGGGGACTCTCCATAGGCGTAATGGTTTTATACTGTACAAGCTGTATGTGCTATTGCCCTACACCCTACACCTAAACTTAGCCCTCACAGGAGACGGTGCATTTCTATTTTCCCTCAAAACTCACTCTGTATGATTTATAAGCGTTTTAAATTATGGGGACACTGAAAATGTCCTCATAAATCACCTTCTCCTTGTAATACCTATGTCATACCCATGTCATTATACAAATTTGTGTCCTCATAAACCACATAAACATGCCCACACGCATCGCACGCACGCATGCATAGCACGCATGCGCACGCACGCAGCACACACACACACACACACACACCTTTAAACACTGTTTTTGGTTAGGTTAGGCTCTGAACACACACACGCACACATGCATGCACACACGCACACACGCACACACACGCACACACACGCACGCACGCATGCACACACAGACACACACACACACACACACACACACACACACCTTTAAACACTGTTTTGGTTAGGTTAGGCTCTGACACACACACGCACACATGCATGCACACACACGCACACACGCACACGCACGCAGGCACGCATGCACACACACACACACACACACACACACACACACACACACACACACACACACACACACACACACCTTTAAACACTGTTTTTGGTTAGGTTAGGCTCTGATGGCTTGAATCATCAGAGTATGTTTATGTACTTATTTTATATATTGCAAATAAAATGCTATAAAAAAAACTCCAGTACATTTTCGAAAAACATGGCTTATCATATGTCTACGTAAAATTTATTTAGAGATAATTATTTGTCCTATTTTTACCCCAAACAGGATGGATTGTCCATGACTGAATGCTTTCAACATGTTTAATGTCTGTTCATTCATACTGGACCCCGGAGGGTGCCTCACACAGAAACTCCACATATGTGCCAAAGAAGTAGCAGAAATGATGACGCACCAGGAAATCCCTAATATAGGAAAAGACATCCAGCTATTACTGTAACTAAATAAAAATAGCCTTTTTTACAGTATAGAATATATTTAAGTGTGTACCGCTTCATCTGTGATAAGAAGCCACATTAGGTCACAAAAGGAAGTTATGTAAAACACTTGACTGATGTTGTGGAGTAAATACATGTTCAAATATTCTCTTTTGCTGGACATCTGATTTAGAAATGCTTCTCATTACAAGTCATTACAAGGGAAGATGTTTGGCGTGTGTTGCTTTTTCAGATGCATGTTATAAGCGGGGACGCGTTTCCTCATCTCAGCGCACAGACTCACGGATACACACACAACCAGTTCGGGGAGAAATAAAACACACAGAAATCATTTAAATGCAAAAATAAAAAATAAAAAGCACATATCAATAGTACATATCAATAGTAATATGTATTCAGTAGTATTAAAGTATGTATTTGTTTGGCCAGTGTCGTTGTGGGTTTTGGTTATTTTGCTGTTTTAGGCTGTAAGGACCTTTGAAATAACGGAAATCATTTGGCGAAGAGATATGGATATGTAATGCGGTGCCTGGAATTACGTTCTCTGTGCGTTTCCCTGAAAATAACTGCACATCTTAGAACGTTCGTCAGCCAATCAGATTCAAGCATTCAACAGCCCCGTAGTATACATTTTGTTAATGTAAACGATCATATCATGCAGAAATATAATCATGTCAAACATTATTGACTAATAATGTATGCATTAATGATATGCATTAATTATATGATGTGCAATGCATTAATGATATGATATATAATGATATACAATCCTATTGTATTTGTATGGGCTTAAATATATGTGGCTTTGTGAAGCTGCTGAAACGCTGTAGCGTCTTATCTGTGTTCTCTTTCCTCGTACCTGGACTTCCTCTCTGTCTGTTCTGAAAAACAACAGGCTGTTCTTTTACACTCTGTTGGGTTCAGAACCGCCAGACTGGCCTCTTCCACTCCACTGACACCAGCCCTTATCAGACACACACACACACAGACACAGACACACACAGACACACAGACACAGACACACAGACACAGACACACAGACACAGACACAGACACAGACACACACACACACACACACACACACAGACACACACACAGACACAGACACAGACACAGACACACACACAGACACAGACACAGACACAGACACAGACACAGACACAGACACAGACACAGACACAGACACAGACACAGACACAGACACACAGACACAGACACAGACACAGACACGCACGCATGCACACAGGTCAGCAAAGCCAGCACATATTTAACTGCAGGATCCAGACTGTCCTGATTCACCTGCATGTTCTGTTATAATGTGAATAATATAGAAATAAACTGAACTGCTTTTGAATGCTAGAGTCTGTGAACTCAAAGGTTGAACCGTGGACTTCAAGACTCTTGCATCTTCATGATTGAGATTAAAGTCAACATGAAATGACTTCTGCAACCCATTTCTTTTTTGTAATGTCACACACTAATTATTTTGAATGTTTTGAAAGAAGTCTGTTATGCCCATTAAAGCTGCATTTATTTGATTAGAATTACAGTAAAAACATTAAAATTTTGAAATATGTCTTGCAATATCCGTGCGTGCAAAGGTTCTGCATGTTCCTCTTGTTCAATATTCTCGAGGTCTGAATTGATATGGCGATATTGACGAACTTGCTGTTTTGGCAAGGGGTGGGGCAATACTGAAACTCCGTCTAAGCTGTTCGCCAATCACAACTCACTGGGACAGCTAACCAATCACAACACATTTCGTTTTTCAGAAGGCGGGCCTTCATCAAAGGTGTCGTTTGTGTCAGGCTGGGGAGAGAGGTATTGTAATAATGATCAAAACAAAACAAAATCAAGACTTCGTAAAAGAGCATAATAGGACCCCTTTAAATCCACAAAGCCCAAACCTCCTTACAATAGAGAGCTGTATTTGTCTGCAGTGCCCTCTATAGTCAGAACATACATCAATACATCAATCACTGAGAGAGAGAGAGAGAGAGAGAGAGAGAGAGAGAGAGAGAGAGAGAGAGAGAGAGAGAGAGAGAGAGAGAGAGAGAGAGCAAGAGAGAGAGAGAGAGAGAGAGAGAGAGAGAGAGAGAGAGAGAGAGAGAGAGAGACAGAGAGAGAGAGAGAGAGAGCAAGAGAGAGAGAGAGAGAGAGAGAGAGAGAGAGAGGTCCATTATCACAAGAACCTATAAACATCAGAACATCTTTAATGCACAGATGTATTCAGTGGTGAGTTTTACATGCATTACCAACATACAACACCCTGCATGGCACTGGGAACGAGAATGAATTCAATATTTTAGAGTCAGATAGATCCACTACATAACAAGCGCTTGATTAATAATGACTAACATTTATGAGCACACATAATCTGTACTCTAACAAGCACAAATATTGCTTCTTCGTGATGTGTTCAATACTAAATGCACTTTCTGCAATGATGACTTCTGCATATATCACTTGTTTCATGATCTAATGAATATTTGCTAGTATCTAAGCAACATTCAATTCAATTCAAGATGATTTGTAAAGCTCTTTTTACAATGCAATCGTTGCAAAGCAGCTTTACAGAAATTACGTTTCTACAATAGATTTATGATATTGTAGAAACCTAAAATGTGTAACTTATGGCAAATTTTGGTTAATTCTGTATACTGTAACATTGTGTTCTCCTCTGACTATAACACAATCTAGTGCAATGAGAGGCAAATACATTATTTTGAATGATGGATGCTTAAAAAAAAAAAAGAATGGTTTCTTGATGAATATGAACAGGGATGCATAAAATATCAATGCAGTCATTTTTCCTAATAAATACTGATGAAAAAATCCTTTTAAGGACACTTCACCCCCCAAAAAATATTTGGGGGTAAACTACATACAAAATAATTATTGGTATATCTGTACAGGCCACAATTTCAATATTGGTGCATACTTGTTTTCTTAATTGTGGTTAAACAAACAATATTTAATATATTTTAAGTAATAATTACAATACAGGAATACATGTAATTTGTTTAAAATTGTTACCACCAAGCAACCACCAAGAAAACCCTAGCAACGGTGAGAAAAATCACTCCAAAACACCTTAGCAACAACCCAGACTGCTTAGTATTGCTGTACTGAGGAAAAAATAAAATACAATAAAACAAAAGCAAAACACCTCAACTAATTCTACCATGTCTTAAATAACAGAACAGACAGGAAGTGCTTGCGGAGCGAAGCTCTGGCTTTCAGGAAAATATTGTATTTTAATGACATGCATTAGCACTCTGCCCTTCATGTCACAGCAAAGCTACAGTTCTATGAAATGAACCGCTCATCCGACGTGTCCATGTGAAACACACCAGTGTCTTAATCTAATTTCACAGCCAAGCATATTTGCCCAACAACATTACAAAGCAAGACTGTCAAGAGCGCCACAAGAACCACCCGAGACGAATGCAACCAGTGCTAAGCCTCTTACAGAGTCCTGAAGGATTGATTTCTCCCATACGTGACTGACGCCACACTTCACAAACTGTCTCTTCAACAAGATTGGTATCTATGTTGCATACCGGGAACAAAAGACCCACAATTCTACATTTTTTCAACATGCTCATGGTTTAATCTGTTGAAGATGGTCCACCAGTTTCATTAATATGATCTACAGGATCAACCTTGATCCCATAAATGAGTATTTATTAATATTTTGAATTAATTATAATTTTTTTATTTTGTCATTATGTGTTTTTGTCGATTTTGTTCCTTTTTTTGTTATTCCAACATATTTAATAAGTTTTATTTAATTTTAATTTCATATTTAATAGTTTTAGTATTTCAACTTCAACTTATTTTGTTTTATTTCAGTTAGTTTTCAAGGACATCTTTCTAATTTTTAAGTTTAAGGTCCAGTTTTTCATCTAATTATAATTTTATTTATTTAGGATTTATTTCAATACATGAAAACAATTTTTAATAGCTTTAATCTTTAGTTAAAATAACAATAACTAGCTTAAAGCCCATCAACCAATTGATCTGGAATATTTAATACGCTATTTAGGAGGTTATTGATTATAATTCAATACAAAAATCAATAAATCATTAATCTTAAACTAGTTAAAGCTGGATTTTCTAGCAAGGTAGTACTTGATGAGTGTCTAAAGCTATGAGTTTTGGGCTGCGTTTCAGTTAACGCCCTTCACTCACAAACTTCCCTCCGTCTTGTTTATTCAGATGTACGTCATTGATTACGGTGCATGAGTGCACACTACTGGCAGAACTCTGGCAATGGGCTGAATCGGAATGTCCTAAATCACTTAATGAACCTAAATGTTCTAATCACTTAGAATCCGCTATGGAGTTGGTTTATTGTTTACATTTCCCCTAACAAGTGTGTTTGGTGCAGCATTCTGTATGTATATAAGTATGCTTGGGCTGTTATAAATGTAACAAAAAAAAATCATATATTATTGAGTTGTTTGGGGTAGGGATAAATTAAACAAGATCTGCGATGATGTCATGTTGCATTGTGGTCTATGGAGCAGCCTGAAGATTGCATATGAAGCAGACTCGCTCCCTCGGTCAAAATCAAGGGGTCGAGGGTCTGTCCATTTAGGTGAATCCCATTTCTCTGTCTTACCCCTTCCCCTTAGTTTTGCACGTTCACGTGAGAGTAAGGGCTAGTTCTGGTTTTGATCGAGGGGTAGGGGTAAGGGGACGGGGTAGATACCCCTTAAAACCAAGAATTTTCTCGAGCTTACTTGAAACCAAGCGGTACCCAGAACACACTGAGGCCAGATCATCCAGAGAGTATTTTCATCTTAAATTATTTATTTAAAATTACGACAGTCTTGTTTTGTGCTCTACACAGTCCTGTAACTTACATATATATTTGCAACCATGCTCTTAATTTAAATGTTTTAAAAAAAAATCGCTATTTTTCCACGCTAACGTTACATTGCTGATTTGCAAAAACAGTCCCGCGTTTCTCTGACGAGAGAGAACATCACTAAAACCCACGCAATCAACACACATACACTTTTAGACGGAGAGTTTGTGATCAAACACACACTTTTAGACGGAGAGTTTGTGATCAAACACACACTTTTAAATGGAGAGTTTGTGATCAAACACACACTTTTAGACGGAGAGTTTGTGATCAAACACACACTTTTAGACGGAGAGTTTGTGATCAAACACACACTTTTAGACGGAGAGTTTGTGATCAAACACACACTTTTAGACGGAGAGTTTGTGATCAAACACACACTTTTAGACGGAGAGTTTGTGATCAAACACACACTTTTAGAGGAGAGTTTGTGATCAAACACACACTTTTAGACGGAGAGTTTGTGATCAAACACACACTTTTAGACGGAGAGTTTGTGATCAAACACACACTTTAGACGGAGAGTTTGTGATCAAACACACACTTTTAGGCGGAGAGTTTGTGATCAAACACACACTTTTAGACGGAGAGTTTGTGATCAAACACACACTTTTAGACGGAGAGTTTGTGATCAAACACACACTTTTAGACGGAGAGTTTGTGATCAAACACACACTTTTAGACGGAGAGTTTGTGATCAAACACACACTTTTAGACGGAGAGTTTGTGATCAAACACACACTTTTAGACGGAGAGTTTGTGATCAACACTTGTCTCTGGTGACGTAGCAGCAGCTAGCGACGATGTATGATGACGTAACAGTAACCAAGTGGCGTCTCGTTTCATAGGGGTATGTTTTCACCACTAGTGCTTACCACTCGGTTTCGAGGGACAAGGGCTAGGGGTAAGACGAAGGGGAAGGGGTAAGACAGAGAAATGGGATTCACCCTTAAACTTCCCTCGTCCACTTCATGAAGTGGAACACACTTCAAAATGGCAGCAGGGATTAAATGCTTAGGGAAGTTTGCGAGTGCATGTCTATAAGTGGAGAGGAACACAGCCTGGTTCAGGGCCACTTGATGAGAGTCCAATGGTATGAGTTTAGGGTGGAGCTACATGATTTTCAGACCAATGGCAGATGAGACAGTCTTAATAGTCTTAAATAGTCAAGGGCGAGTGTTGGAAATCTGTTCGGAAACAAGCGTTATTTTTTGCTTTCTATTGTAGTGCCGCTAATAAAATGACTCGATTACTTCATCTTGAAGCTCTCACAGTGTGATCCCGTTCTTTGGCTTGATAAAGTTATTTTTTCCTAAGCGTGTCTAGATAAGTGCAGAGTGGAAGGATTATGCTAATGTGCCCTATGAGTAAACGAGATGGAGACAGCTAAATGACATCCAGCCTTTCAACACGCCTCTGTTGCATTCGATTTACCCTCAGTTTTAAAACTGAAAAAGACGTGGAGGCAAAAAGCAGACACAACAAAACTAATCACATGCCTCAACGCTGGTAGAAAAAGTGAGAAAGAAACACATATTTATTTTCCATGCAAAAAACAATCAACGCTTTCTGTTTGCTGTAGAGTGTTAAAGTCGAAAAGATGTCCATCTGATACAAAGAGCAACAAATGACAAAATACAGCAGAAAAAAAACATGATTTATCAGTTGAATACCAACCAAAATGCACAGCACTATTGTATGCAAGAAAAAGACAGATCGCTACAAGCTTCCTTTCCTCAGATGTGATGGAAATGTGATCAACACATTCCCCAGCAAAAGCAACTCAATAAAGCGCAGCTGTTGCTTCAATTGGCCTGGCCAAATTCAATTAGAGGTGAGCGCTAATAGGTAAGCCGACTGCGGGCCATTCAATTCCCAATGACACATTGACAGCGATGCTGCCGAACAACCATTTTAACCTGCTATTTGCTACTTCCGCTTCGGGAAAGAGACAGATAGAGAGAAAAAGAGCCAGCGCTTGTCTTCCCACATACAAGAGTTACTGTACATCCTCGACATGAGAAAGGAAAACTGCAATGCATGCCCACAGTTGTCTGTGTGGAAAAAAGAAGAGGTGAGAAATCAAACCTGGAGGAAAACACAAAAATGCAAGCTGTACTTTGAGGAAGACCTGGGAAGATGTTCACCGGCAGAGGTGAAATGTGACAGCTAGTGCATTTGCAGAGGCATCCGAGTTGGTTTTGGATATCGAGGCGAACGGGAAACTTGTGCGTGACGTGTTGTCTCATCTACACCATGTTCCCTGTAGGATATCACAGCCTGCTTTCAATTTGACTCCAGACACGGGCCACTATTAGAAATCTGGGGCTCTGCACATCTCCTCTCAGCCACCGAGCTATTTATTCTCTCTGCTTTGCCTTGTCACAGACAAAATCGATTTCAATTAAAACGACTACTGTGCTGAAAAAGTCCCTCCTCCGATGAAGAAATCACTCGTGATGCAGTAAAGTGAAGAGGTAGAGGAGAAATCTTACTCAGTAACTCTCTTATTCCCTTGCATGGAAATTAGATCTTATTAGTAGCTCACTTGTTTCTTCTAAACAGCATACATTTTTGCTTAAATGTCCAGCTTTTGAGGTTTTCTTCAAGATGACTAGACTCACACGCTTCTCATTTCAAGTAGAGCTCAGTCTGTTCTCAGATTTGCTCAAACATTTCTCATCAAATGATCTGAGCTGCTCTTTACATTCATTTTATACTGTAAACTCTTACTGGAGTCTAGTGACTCATTTGTGTCTGCATTTTAGGAGAAACATCTAAGTCAAAACTGATTTATCAATGAAGCAACCTTTAGAGACACAAAAGAGCAACATCTGAGCATTTACATTTTTCTATGCCAGCAGGAAAGAAAAACACAAATGAGATCTCCTTAATACCTCATTTGTTTCTCCTAGCCAGCACTGAGATTAAATGGAGAACCAATGGAGGCTTTGCTGAAGCCTTCTGAGAAAAGAAGACCCTAGTATCTCTTAGAAGCGCTACAATCTTATCTCAGATATCTCAATATGAACATGTCTCAGCATGTTCTCAAATGATCCATTTTATAGCTCTATATGTCAACTATGGACTCATTTGCATCTGTTTCATTGTTCCTTCAGACTTTTTGGAGTTAATCCTTCAATGAAATGCCAACAAATCTCTAGACTTCAGCAACAAAAGAGCAATGATTGAGCATTACAATGTTCATCTGTGCATATATAATACATGACTGAGATCTCTTATATCTCTATTCATCATCCTAGTCAAAATGACACATTACTAAAAGGCACTTTAGGAGACACACTTGACAAAATTGATATTTCAACATAACAAAGAACTTCATCAAACCTCTAGTGCCACAAAGAGCAACATTTTTATGTCAGTAGGAAAGAAAAACTCAAATGAGGTCTCTTTAATACCTCATCAATTTCTCCTAGACAGCACTGAGATTAAATAGAGACCAAAAAGAGACTTTGCTGAAGTCTTCTGAGCTTGATCTGAGCTCTGTACTCTTATTGTATGAAAATACGGACATCTTTGCATCTGTTTTATCTCGTCTTCAAAATTTCAGGAGTTGATATGCTTCAATGAAACACAACTGAGAACTACAGCAACTCTCAAAAGTAACAAAAAAGCAACGTCTGAGCAATTACTTTTTTATGTATATGTCTTCACTTGTATATATCTGTATTCATGTTTTCTATGTACCTTATGTTAGGCATCCTTGGGTATTTGAAATGCACTAATAAACGTATTATTATTATGTCAGTGTGAAAGAGAAATACAAATGAGGTCTCTTTAATAGGTCAACTGTTTCTCCTAGACAGCACTGAGACCAAATAGAGACTTTTGAAGCCTTCAGAGCTCATTCTAATCTGAGCTGCCCTTCACATTTATTTTTTAAAGCTGTACTCTTCTTGTATGAAAAATATTCTCGTTTGACTCTCAGAAACATCTGTGACCAATGTGATACATCTATTAAAGCTATACAAAGAGCAACCAGAGAGTATAAAAGCATCCTCTGGGAACAAACATGCACACGTTTAGTTCAGCAGGCTCTGATTAGTTTTAACTAATGAATGCTCACTCATGCATGAATACAGCTCACACCAAGGGAAGACAAGATTTTGACTTGTGCAATAGCACTTTTCCTCCTACAAGGAGACGCGTCTAAATTCAATAACCATCAGCTGGTCTTCCCACACGCGCTCGTACCTACAGCAGGTGTAAATTACACATATTCAGACACCTCTGTGTACGGGAGGAGCGGAGCTCTGCTGTCTTATCTTGAGGGCATTCGAGAGGACAGCCGCTGTCAGTGACTCACTGAGGTGCGTGCGCACATACGCAAGCCCTGTGGCAATAGTCCACGTGCCACGGGACGAGTGTCTTCCTCTCTCTTCCTCTTCATCCGTTTCTCCCCAGCCCCCTTCCACAAAGAGCGTTACATAACGCGTGCATGGAATACTAAACAGAGAGGATGCCTTGGATTTCTCATGCGTGGGAGGGCTGCACTAAAATAGCTCAGATTATGCACTAGTGACAGCACCGCTGAAAAGGCATTTGACTTCCTTCAGTAAATGGAACGAGTCTTTGCGTGCTTAAAACAGTTACGCTCTTGACCTCTTTTTCTACTCGCTGCATGAGGAAATCCTCTTCTGTAAACCGACTGTCACCACAAGACGTTTAATTAATGTGAAACAGGATCCAGGGCACTGAAGATGAAGGGACGTTTGCAAAAAAGAGATATTCTGACATTATGTCTGTCCAAAGCTTGTATGATTTGTTTCTTCAGTGGAACACAAAAGGAGAAGGTTAGCAGAATGTCTGATTCCTCCTTTCAATGAATGACTGTCACGTTCCAAAAAAGCAAGCGAGACATATGATAGCTTTGTGTGAAGAAGGAAGAAAGGACCGACAGCAAAGTCTTTATTTATTGAGAAGCCTACCTTGGAAGAGATACGGCTTCCATCCACTTTCATTGTATGGAAAAGATCAGCTTGGACAATCTGCTTTTGTCTTTAATGGAATTATATTTTTAGTTCATATATATATATATTGTGTAAACGATCTTTAAAGCAATAAGCTTTGCATTGCTTTTATAAAATGGCAAATACAACAGCATAGAAAGACAACATTGTTCAATAAATTATATTATTATTCTTACAAAAAGTAATATAGTTCATAAGCCTTTTTTGTTGATAAGAGCAATGAATATAAATATATAAATATACCAGTGTAATATATTTAAAAAATTAAAAACACAAATACTTTTTTTTTTTTTTTTAATTAAGTAAAAATAGATAAATTTGTTTTAATTAAACTGATATTTTTACAGCATTTTATGAATATTCATACAGTTTAGATTTCATAAACCGATAAAAATGGGTGAAAAGTGTAAATAAATGTTCAATAAATATTTAAATGGAATAATGAAAATAATATTAGCAATGTTCCATATGTAATTACATGTAATAATAAAAACTATTATTATTATCACAATAATTATAAATATATAAATCTAAAAATAATATATAAAACATCATCAGAAAAGTGAAAGACCCTGAAATATTATGAGGTCTGAAATAAAATCAACCGAACTGCCCACCATCATTTCCTCCCTCGTACAATCATTCGGCCAATAAACATTACAACCGGCCGAGACGCAGCACAAGGTCTCTACGAGATGCATTAAAGAGCCAAACCTGTTCCCAACCACGTCGGGTTACTTTCCAGCAGCAGATTCCCTAATGAATCCGAACGCCGTTCAGATAAACAGGGTCTATGCAAACAAAAGAAGCGAGATGCCTAAATCAGGCGGATGCTGCGTAAACATCCCATCTCCATTCGAGACAGAGAAAGCAATAGACACATTTTCTCGAAATGCAGAGAGAGATGCATCTTAATCTTGTGATGCGACTGTTCTAGATTTATTACACGGTGGCGATGATTGAAGTCAAGCCCTCAGCGAATGTGAGTCTGATAACTCTGTGGCATGTATGCAAATACACGACACAACAAATGCATGGGAGTCATTTCTATTTCTCCTCGCTTAGTAGTGTAAATACTTTTTGATATGTACAGATTTTCACCATTCCATGCACATCTGGCTCCATGCATCTGGCCTTTGTACTTTGAACCGAGCGAGGAGGTCTGGGGGCGTTCAAGTGCTCATTTGCTTCCCATTATTTCATAATCATTGCTATTACTTTCCAATTCACACGTATCTACAGTTTGCTCTTTTTCATTTTGAGAAACAATCATCACCTATATAAAACCATTAACAAGAGGAAATGATGTTTGCCTGCGGGAAGTTCCTTGCATTTGTACGTAATTACTAAGAACTATATTAAAGCGAGAGAAAAGATTCAACGACTCAAGCCATGCACGCATTATTTCATGTGCAGAGAGAGGAATCTGCTCTCATTCATTCATTGGTGGAGAAAACCGGATTAAACTGGAATCAATATTTCCCAAAGGAATTTTTATTCCTCATATGTGTGGAGACATATCAGTTTTGTTTCTTATAGGAATCAATTTTGGATCAGATGTTTCTCCTGAAATATCAAAATATAGAACAGACACAAATGAGAAATATATGTCAAAGTAAGAATACAAAGCTACAAAATGATTGTTTGATGAGATATGTTGTTCATATAAGTTATGTTGTGAACTAAAACTAAAAATAGTTTGAATTACTTGAATTAAAGCTAAATTAAAACACAATAAACATAAATATTAGATAAAAACTCTAAAATCGAAAATGAGAAATGTTGCTAACTGAAATAAAATAAAATAACTAAAACAGATAAAAAAAGAATAATAATTAATAATAAAATTAAAGCTTAATATATATATATATATATATATATATATATGAATTTAATAGATACAAATAAAAATTAAAATACAAAAGCATTTAACAAATTTACAATTTAAACTAAAATTAGAATGAAAACTAAAAATACAAAAATAAAGCTCAATTAAAATATTAATAAATACTACAATAGCATATAACTAATAATAAAATAATACATTTCTGGCCTTTGGTTGCTCTTTTAGCCACTTGAAACCCATTACATTTCAGTAAAAAATATACTTGTACACATTCTTTTGTCCAAACTTTTCAGACAATGTTATGTTTTCGTAAAAACGTAAGATCCTGACCTCTTCATGGAAATATACACAGTATGTACAAAGCATCTAATTTCCGCTAGAATGGTCATGGTGCATGTTTATATTACTAGTCAAAGACTCAGAATCACCTGTGAAGGTGTTTTAACCAGGTAGAGCTTAAGTACTGCTGTAACTGACTGTGAAGCCCTTGGTCTGGCTGTGTGAGTGTGTGTGCGTGCGTGTGTGTGTGTGTGTGTGTGTGTGTGTGTGTGTGTGTGTATGTGTGTGTGTGTGTGTGTGTGTGTGTGTGTGTGTGTGTGTGTGTGTGTGTGTGTGTGTATGTGTGTGTGTGTGTGTGTGTGTGTGTGTGTGTGTCTGTGTGTGTGTGTGTGTGCATGTGTGTGTGTGTGTGTGTGTGTGTGTGTGTGTGTGTGTGTGTGTGTGTGTGTGTGTGCATGTGTGTGTGTGTGTGTGTGTGTGTGTGTGTGTGTGTGTGTGTGTGTGTCTGTGTGTGTGTGTGTGTGTGTGTGTGTGTGTGTGTGTGTGTGTGTGTGTGTGTGTGTGCATGTGTGTGTGTGTATGTGTGTGTGTGTGTGTGTGTGTGTATGTGTGTTTGAATGGAGATAAAGAGACCTTGAGCTGTCAGCGCTGACCTTTAAGCTTGTGGGTGTGCGACAGATAACAGCAGACCTGCTCTGATTAAAAACCTACAGCAGAGACTCAACCACTACAACTATATCAACACTCTCACTCGCTCATCCCTCTCAGCACACGCACCCAACTTCTGCAGCGATACCCGATAACTCCTCTAGATGTGAAGATACCACACAGACCTGCTGTTCTGTATGCACACGTCATGACTGCTGCTGAGCCTGACAAACTATACGTTTTTCACTGTTTACTTCATGTAATGTTAGCAGTGTTTCTGATTAATTACCTAGATTGTGCTTTTCCCGCGCAGCAAAACACATTTTTTACACTTCTCCTGATAACATAAAAGATGTCTGGCGTGTTTTAAGTAATTGCTTTGGCAAAGCATCTGTCAATCAAACAAAAATTGAGATCACGATAGCCATGATAGGCTTAGGCCCTGTTTATAGCATTTAAAATGCCGTTTTAAAAACTAAATTTTCAATGCATCTCAGAAACGCATGTCCCATGACCATTCATACAGGCACAACAATGGTCATTATGTTATTGTTTACATGGTAGTCAAGGATACGCAGAGTGAAAGTGGGCAATCACGTCTTCGTTTTCAAAAGTCTCCGTTTTGGTCCGTTAACACTCAAATGCAACCCCAGAGTTTTTGAACTAAATTGGGATCTGCAGCGTTTTTCAATAGTGTGCTTATCAAATGCACGTATCAAATCAAAAGGATATGATTCATTAACGTGTGGTTCATGATCTGCTTGTTTAGAATGAACTCCATCTTTGCTTGTCCTGTGAGTTTAACATGCATTCTGGGAAAGCACCAGGTTTGCTTTTCTTTACAATTCTAGTAAAACACTGTAAACTTCTGTAAACAAAGATTTATAAATTATGCAAATGTGAAAATAAATCATTTGTAAACCTGTCGTCACTGAAACTCCCTGGAGTTCAGCGCCAAAATAAAAGCAAAATAACACTTGCAAGTAAATAAATTAATACATATTATCAATTCACAACTGTAGTGCAACATAAAATAATATTTTTTTTAAAGTGCAAATGTATAATTCGTTATAATTTTATAAATAAACATGCTATATATTTATTTTATTTTTATTTAAGTTAGCTGCAAAGGACATTTTTTTATTTTCCTTTAATTTAACCTGATGTACTAAAATAACTAAAACTGAAATAAAAAATAATAATAACTATAAGATCATTCTAATTATGTAAAGTGAATGTAAAGAGACTTGGACCCTAAACCCAACTAATGAAAGGTTTGAACCCACTTTAAAGTACAGGTACAAGTCAAATAACTTTTAATTAAATTATTTTATTTTTATATATATAGTCATTTTAAGTATTTTTTTAAAGAACTGTTCATCCTTCCTGAAGCTCAAACAGTAAAGCAAAAACAACGCCAAGGTCCTGGGTTCAATTTCTAGGCAAAACAAGAACTGATAAAGTGTACCTTGAATGCAATGTAAGTGCCTTTGGATAAAAGCATCTGCCAAATGCACAGAAATGTAAAAAATGTTTAATTTGTTCACTGAAATGGACTTGGAGCTCTTCATTTTGCACCAGACTGATGCATTTAACTTTAAAATGCAGATAATTAAAGGTCTAATGAAATCTTCACCTTGATCACTGCTTAGCAAGACACGTGATTTGAGGAATCAGTCTTAGAGCAAATACTGCAGGACGACGTATGCTGAAGTTTGTTCAAATCACTAACCCTAAACATGAGCAAAAACAGTGCAAGCACTCCTAATTAATAACTCATATTGCTGAAATAAAGCATTTTTCACACATACCGACATTTTTGATGAATTAGTCCAAGAGTGAACCAAAGAGTGAATCAGAGTCGCTGTGGCTTTCCAGCATGCATGAAATATTAAAGTAGCTTCTTGAACCCTAAGCTCTTTGAACCCCTGCCACTAGACTCATTCACGTCTCAGTCCATAAGAGCCACGACTCATTCATCACTGCAACCTTTTCCACGGCTTGATGTGTATTTCCAGGCTCATTCTTCATCATTAAAGTCCTCCTCCCAGGTTAATAATGTACTACGACGATAAACAAATCACTCTGGTGACAGGGAACTGCAGCGGACAGTTAATTTGAGGAGAAAATGCCATTCACCTTTTTGACTTTGTGCCGCTGGCTCATATAGCAGTGTTTGGTTCCCTTGGTCTGAAATAATCCAAGGCCCTTGAGGGGCCGCGATTAGTCGTGATAACCGCTGGACATGAGCTGAGATCAGCCGGATGAATGTGACGGTCGTGAACTGCGGCCGCTGGGGAGCCGGAGCCGCTGCAGGGACCGATAGAGGCCTGAGATTTCAGAGCAACATGTTTATATCACAGTCCGTTTAGAAAAGAGCCCGGAGCAACAGACTCTCACAGAGAGATAAAAAGAGAGAAATATAAAAAAAAGAGTACAGAATTAACACATGGTAAGTGTTAAAAAGTCACTTTTTGTTAGTAAATAAAATGAATAATGATTTATTTTACATCATTACAAACATCTAGAGCTCAAGCTTCAATATTTGACCAGGGTTTTAATAGTAACTAACTTCCTAACAACTCACATAACCCACAAAAAGAAAAAAACATTAGAGGCAAACATCCACAACACCCTAGCAACCACCAAGCAATACCCTAGTAACTATTTAGAATATTCTAGCAACTACATGATCCACAAAACCCACTCAGAACCTCCTAGCAACCACTCACAACACACTAGTAAACACCAAGCAACACCCTAGCAACTATTTAGAATACCTTAATAAACACATAATCGATTAAAAACCCACCAGAAAACCTTAGAAAACAAAAAACAACACCCTAGTAACCACCTAGCAACAACATAACCCAATAGAAACCCATCTGAAGCCCTTTGCAAAAAAACACAACACTCTGGTAACCACCTAACAACACCCTAGCAACTATTTATAATTGAAAAATTGAAATGAAATAAGAAATGAAATAAATAAATGATAAAAAAGTAATAAAATTGTGTTTTACTGGTGAGTTTTGCATGCAAAAAAAAAAAAATATATATATATATATATATATATATATATATATATATATATAGCCACCGAAATGAAAATCTGAAGATCAAAGCATTGATGTATCTCCTTGTTTCAGTCAGAGATGGCATTTGACCAAGAGACAGATTTAATACAGTTTTTAATGATTCAGTAGCCTGTGTCCTGGCCTCAAATATACTACAAAATAATTCCTGTCATTGGAAGAAAAATTATATTGACGCAATCGAAAATATGGTTTCATGGCTAGTAAATATTCTCAGTTCACCGGTCGTTGGCAGGAGTGTCAAAAAGTTAAAGTGGGCGCTGGAAGGAGGGCATCTGACTGTGACATTAAGTTATTAAGCTGATGTTGATGTGGGTATTTTCTTCACTGTGTGTGTGTGTGTGTGTGTGTGTGTGTGTGTCTGTGTGTTTGTGTGTGTTTGTGTTTGTGTGTGTGTGTGTGTGAGTGAGTATGGAGGTGTGTTTGGGTGGTATGACTCACCAAAAGCAATCACCTACTTTTCACCATCAACTCCTCTCAAACTTGCTGTTTAATAGCCTGCAATGTTTTGCCACGGGCACCTTTTATACCTCCTTCGATGAAAAATAAAACTGAAGGTCGCTCTCCTTCACATAGAACAGAGGAAAATGGCCGCTTTAGAAGCTAATTGCAGTCATAACATCACTATCCATCATTTCTCTCCGCTGCATGCATGAGTCCGTGGAGACAGTTTCCATATTTAAACAGCACAGCTCCTCCACAGAAAGATCATGACCTGAGTCTCTATGACAACCTCTAAATACTGATCTAAACCAGCCTAAACGACCACACATGAATGTGCATCGCTGTTTCTGGTTTACACTGAGAACCGTTTCCAGCAAGACTACTGATGGTGCCTTCACACCAGAGTATATGCTACATTTTTGTAGCTTTTTTGGTTGTGTTGTGAGCATTTGCAGCATGTGCGTTGTCAAATTGACAAAAGTGTTTTCTTAATTTGCAGGTGTTTTTTTCTATTTGCAGCACATTGAGCTCTCTCGGCCACCATACAGACAGACAGACAGACAGACAGACAGACAGAGAGAGAGAGAGAGAGAGAGAGAGACAGACATACAGATAAATGGATAGATGATAGATAGACAGACAGACAGACAGACAGACAGACAGGCAGACAGACAGACAGACAGACAGACAGACAGACAGTGTGTGGTGTCTGTGATCGAGGACTGCAGGTTGATTTCTGGTGTTTAATGGTAAATGAATGTGTAGAGAAACTCAGCAGCTCTCGGCGTCTGCCACCACAATCCAGCAGCAGCCCCAGAGACAATGATGAAACCAGAGGCAACAGCTCTGCTGCAGAAGGTCCTTTCAGCATGTGAGAAAATCCAGAGCACGCCAGCACATCATCGAAAAACACGGCCCTCCATGCAACTGCCGTAACAAGGCAAATTCATTTCCAATATCCTGCATTTAAAACAATCATCATGATATGAAGCACTTGAACATTTGTTCATATCGGTGTGAAGATGTGCAATTATCATGCTTGCTTAAATGCATTTCAAACTGAATCCGCCATAACGGAGGAAGATATTCCCGCTCTTGCTGTCCAACAACAGAATGACGAATGGCTGTAGGAGAAGAACCGTGTAGAAAACCCTTATATGGAGATTATTTGGGCGGTATTATGCTAATTACTAACCGTAGGCTCATGATCCATCACTTATGACAATCCAGAACAGCCTTAGATCAAATTTTGCATAGAAATACGCAATTATTAGAGTATTTGATTGCACATTTCTCTCAGTGTTCTCATTTAAACCAATAGAACTGAGCTCAAAATATTAGGCGGCCTAAACAAGTTATTATGATTAAATCTAGGTTCATATTTAGTGCCGGTCGCTATCAATAATTCAAACCACACATTGTTTCTGCAGGGAGGCTTAAAACTGCCTGAAGGCAGTAAGATCAGTGCAAGAACGATTGCTGCTGCCGTTTGGACCGGAACAATACGGTAAGATCCTGGATGAATCATAACATCATTACAGCGTGTCTTTTCTTTGATGTAGCCGAGCCGTGAATCCTCTCCCGTTTCCTTGAGATTCAAGCGGTTATTTCTGCACATCCTTTCTTTGTGTAGACGCGGCGTTGCATAACAAGCCTATGAAGGCTTTGCATGATCTACACAACTACGACCCCCACCACATGTCTGCTTCTACCCCTGATACCCGAGTCTGGATCGGGGAACTGATGCTGCCCTCTACAGTTCACATTCATTACACTGATCAACACGAGGAGACAGGAGCTGCATCCTAAAAATATATCAATAACATAAAACAGAATCAAATCAAATCAAATATTTAGAATAAAAAATTTGCAGTTTTTTCAAATTAAATATATGCATTTATTTAAATAAATTGAAATAGTAGGTGCATATTAATGCAAAAAAAAGAAAATGAAAATAGCATGTTTTGCATTATAATATTGAGAATTTGGAGACTAAAATATCATTGAATTTAATATTGAATATAATGTTTTGAGTATGTGGTGAAAATCTCAGAATTACAGAGTGAATCTCACAAATACATATCTAGATCATGTTTAACCATAAAGTAAAGGACAATAATTATAATAATACAATTAAAATTATAATATTTTGCATAAAGAATCTCATGTTTCAAAATAATGCATATAGACATTTATTTTTAGATAAGATTTTTTTCTCATCAGTTATACAAATGTATAAAATCCTAATTTTCATTTTTCAATAAATTACTTCTATGATGAACAAATACATTACAAATTAAATATATACATATATTTAAGTAAAATAAATGAAATAAATAAGTAAAATTTTATAAATCTAAACATTTTTCACAAAAATGAAAATAACGTTTTTTTTAGGGGTTCAGAAAAAAATGTAATTACAGCCTAATCTTCTTTATGCAAAATATTATTTCTTTCTTTCTTTGTCTCTTTCTTTCTCTCTTTATTTCTTTCTCTCTTTCTTTCTTTGTCTCTTTCTTTCTTTGTCTCTTTCTTTCTTTCTTTCTGTCTTTCTTTCTTTCTGTCTTTCTTTCTTTCTTTCTCTCTTTCTCTCTTTCTCTCTGTCTTTCTCTGCTCTGACAGCTTCAATCTCACTTGTACTCTTATTACTGGTATGCAATCTAGTGTTGCAGTGATGTAATGGCATCTCTCTTCAAATTGACCTCTAGTGTTTTGCACTGCAGGTTTATTTAGCAGACATTGTTTATGAGTGATATAATTTGGTCAGCACTGATATCTAACCATCACCTTGAGGAAAGGCCTGCCGTTGATGCTGATAAGCAACATTTATCTCAAGACTAGACGAGATTAAAATCAATGTGAAGAGATGCACTGATGTAATGACATTACAGCACAGATGAGTGATCTGACAGTAATATCAATATCTAGCAGACGTACAGTGTTCATGTCCACACACACCCCTGTCTGTGTTTCTGCATGTGTGTATCGGTAGATCCAATCCAATTCATGGACCCGTCCTTTCTGGAAAAGATCATGGCTTTATCATTTCATGACTTTAATGGTAAAACAAAATCGATTGCAATTAAATAAAAAATGACAATCATATAAAATAATTATAGAAAGCTAGTCTTCCGTTTGTATGTTTATATCAGTTTAATTTATGCTGAAATGTAATGTTTTATTTAATATTATGAATACATAATGTTATATAAATATATTTTTATAATTAAAATAATATTTGTATAATATAATTATTTCAGGCGGAACAGAATTGTTTTCACTTAATATTTAAATAATGAAATCCTCAAAAGAGAAAAACGGGATCTTCAGACACAGAAGAAGATGATGTTGGATGACTTTGAGTGAATCCTGACCTTCTGTAAATCCCAGAGAGCTCGTGATCACCACATTATTACCTGACAGCGGCTGCTGGGACTGAGAGAGCATTGTTTACACAGACAGACAAACAATAGACTAATAGACACGAAACCTGCGCCACCAGACCAGCATTATGCTGAAACAGAGAGAGCGCTTCCACGTCTGTCTCACCAGCGGCGCTTGAATAGAAACAAACAGATCGACGTGCCGTTATGAAGAAAGGACGGACTGCTCAGTGAGAGCTAAACAATCTGCATATCCTAATACGCTAATGGCCTCCACCGTATTTGGACAGCAATTGATTCTGAGGCGTTATGCAAATGAAACCAAGCTGAGCGGCCAATGACAACAATAGAGACAAAACAACATCAGCTGAAACAATACAAGCTGCTCTGGCTGCATTTTCTGCTCTGGACAGATATTTCACCACTATATTGTGTTTAACATGGAAAATGAGAACCAGCCTGATTATGAAAACTGTCCCAAATGGACAAAGCACACCAAAAATCCCATGTGCATGAAGATCTTTGGGGAATTTTTATTTTTTTTATATTGAAGGCCTGAATTGAAGATGTATGTAATTCAATAGCAAAAAAAAAAATCCCTATTTTCATTTATTTTATTTTATTTAAACAATCATGTTTAGAAAATGCATTTATTCAAATTGCTCAGAATAGTACATTGTGAAAGTAACAGCATTATTTTAGTATCATAGAGACTATTATAGTTTTATTAATCAGTTTTAATTGTAATTTTACAGTTTTAATAATTTTGTTATGTATTTTTGTTATGTTTAGTAGTTTTATTTTTATTTTTTATTATGTTTTTTTTCAGTTTTAGTTACTTTAGTAGATCATGTTAAGCTGAATTAATACAAGAAATGTTGCCTTAGCTGAAATAAAAAGTGTTTTATATATATATATATATATATATATATATATTATTTCAGTTAACATTTATTTTATTTAAAGACATAATTTTGATGGTTTTAGCTTTTATTTAACTATAATTACACTTGAAAATAATTTAATTGATTTAGTTTAAATGCATGGTTAAACTCAAGCTAGCTGTGGAACAAGCTATTGTCAATTAGTTATAATGCATAAGGATTTATTGATGATAAATATATAAGCCTGTGCATTTAAAACACATTCGTGGTAATAGTACTAATACAGAAATCTTACCTGTTTCATTTATGCATGACTGACAAATATACATCACATTGTTTATTAGTTTCTTTATCTTAAAGTGTGTAGTCCAAATAGATATAGCAATATGTTTTTGTGCATAAGCTGTAAAACTATTCCTATAACTGTTTACAGTTAAGCCACTGGAATGCTTATTGTGCATATTACTATTTGTGCATACGGTAATGTCATCTTCTTCTTGTGTTTTTAGCACACAAAACACGGGTTGCATTGCCAGAGCTTTGGTGCATGCAAAACATACAAAGTCCTCCTGTGGAGTTTACCAAAACTACAAACTAAAGTGTGGTACAAAGGGACACACTTTCCCAAACAGCTCTTCCAGCGCTGTGTGTGGGACGTTCTTGTCGACTGTGTGCTCTTTGTCTTTGTGCAAACAATCACTAAATCCAGACACATTTGTCCATCGTGATGCTTCCAGTAGACGGAGCAGCCAAAACTCCCACGCTGCATGTCTGTGATGGAGAACACAGCTATTGTGCTGCAGCGTAATATGTATGATTACTGACATGGTTAAAAAGAGATTATGGCATTAGTTCTGTCTGGTGTGTGGAATATGCCAATTATTGCAATGACGACATACTGTATTTGGCACTCTGACTACTATTTCTGGCTGCTTGATGAAAAATAATAAGTGTAATTAGTCATGTAAAGTCATCCATATATTTGTGATACAGTCCTGAGGGATTCCTCAAAATCATGGGCATTGTTTAGGAGTGCGGTTCATTCATAAATCACCAGATGTTCACCTGCTGAATGATAAAACAGACCTGAACCATCTAAGACAACTATACACGTAATGTAGCAACTCCTTAGCAACAATACGAACCTTAGCAACATGCTGGAAACCTCAGAAAGACCTAAGCAACCACCCAAAACACATCTAGAATACCCTAGCAACCACTCAGAACACTCTCGCAACCAAGCTAGCAGATCTTTTTGGAATTGTTTTAAACATTTATAAGCATAAAGACAATAAAAAAAATTTGGTCTAAGAGGGTTCCAATACATGAAAAATTCAGAAATGATCTATTTATTCATCATTTTACACCATATCAGCATCGAAGGCTATATTCATGGCAAACTCAAGAATAATACAATTTAAAATAGACTTAATAACAATATTTCAATTAACTGTATTCAATAATTGAGCAATATTGTTTTTACAAACAAACCAAATAAAAATAATCATATAAAGAAATAAATGAATGCAATCTTTCAAGCGTATATATTATAAATGAATTAAATATTACACCACACGGTCTTACAAGCAACTGAATTGTATAAAGAATTCAAATATATATCAACATCTTTCTTGAAAATAAAAAAGCCATTTTCTTTGAAAACATACATTTGTGAATGTAAAATTTAGCCAGGAATTGTAATAAAATATTAACTTAATATGAAAACGGTCCTGTTTAAAAATACTCCTTTTTTCAAGATAAAAAAAATTAAAAATTTAAAATCCAAAACTGCAATCATTGTATACAGTTAAATATTTCTGAGTTATACAGCCCCGAATTTCAGAGATGTTGGGACGTTTTTTTTATTTGAATAAAATGAAAACTAAAAGACTATCAAGTCACATGAACCAATATTTGATTCACAAAAGAACACAGAGAACATAACACATGTTTAAAGAGGTCATCGACCACGAACTCTTCAGCAGCTGGAAAACTATACCAGGCAGGAATGGGATCAAATTCAACACCAAAACCCCAGAAACTCATAACCTCGACGCCCAGACGTCTTCAAACTGTTTCAACAAGAAGAGGAGATGCTGCAGCATGCTAAACATGCCCCCAAACTATTATGAGACCTGTAGCAGACATCACACTTGAAATGAGCTCATTTTATGCACAACATTTTAAAATGTAACAGTTTAAACATTTGTTATATTATCTATGTTCTATTGTGAATAAAATATTGGCTCATGTGATTTGAAATTGTTTAGTTTTCATTTTATTCACATTTAAAAACTTCCCAACATTTACGGAATTCAGGTATTAGGAATTTAATTATAAAAGAATATAAATATAACAAGAAATTGGCCAATGAAGAGATTAGAATTAACAACCAAATTAGCACTTCGCCAGAGACTTTTGCACCAATGAACTCAGAAAATGTAAAACTGAACTACTCTTCCAGTTTAACTGCAAATACTCCTGACTATTATTGTAATATCTACCACTAAAAACAGGCTACTACAAGAGAGTGCCACACTGAGTCAGATACTGAATCATTTAAACCAAATCCAGGACGTCTTAATGATCCAATTAGCTTGTTAGAGTCGGGCTAGATCTTTCAGACTGTCTGGAGACTTCACGGTCAGATGAACCTCTACATGTGTGGCATCTCAGATCGATAAAAACAACATCAGCGATAGCATTACAAATAGCAGCGATGCTTCATCCTCATCAAGGAGTGTCTCACCAAACACCCATGAGACGCAGGAAAGTACCTGTGATGCTCATGTACATGAGCTGACTACTAAACTGATAATCTCTTTGCTACTTTATCGTTTATGCATAAATGCACACAGACACATATATCCACCCATGCACTTCTCAGCCAATCCATGCTTCTTTAAGGGACTCAGGAGGTGACAGAGCAGCATTATTTGCCAGTGCGTGATTGATGAGAGCAGTCATTGTTGTTTTACTATGATCATCACATTCAGTCTCTCTGCACACACCAATCACAGCACAAAGAGGATGCAGTTGTCATGGAAACGTGGCGACTTGAACCTGAGACGAGAGCTCCAAGACTGTACCGTCTCTAGGAGAATACAGGTGCGCATCTCTGTATCCATGGATGGGAAAACCAAAGATGGACATTTGTGTCTTCAATGGATTTCACATGGCAAAACACCAATGTTTGGTAGTGAACTCAACAGAACAGATGCCTCAAGCTCTATTCCACAATCTAGTGAGCTGCCTTGCACCTTCTAAAGAAGTAACCTAAATCAAATGTTTCTCGTAAGGGGCTAAAATAGGGAGCAACTACAAATGCAGCACAGATATGTGTGTTATGTGTATGTGAGACTTGATAAACACACTCAAATGCATTCAACTTGGTAAAGTAATACCCACAACTAATTATGTTTAGCTGTTTTTATCAATTCATTTAAATATTAAATGAAATGTTTAAGATAAAACTGAGCAATGCATTCTGGGATTGCTTAGATTTGTCCAAAAGAAGGCATTTTATGATTATATCATCAAAATGCAAAAAAAAAGCATCAAAATCTATATTTAAGCTACATTATAAATTCTTAATGTACAATTGTTTTGATTTATTATGAATTTGGTATTATTTTTAAAGCGTATGTAATTAATTTAATAAAAATGCACACATACATTTGATATTCAGTTGGTAAACTCATTAATAAATAAGAAAAAAGGCATATTTTGCCTCGTTAAATATTAAAATACTTTATCATGTATTGACTTTCTTTGAAAATGTATATTTATATATGTAACATTTTGCAAGGAATTGTTAATTAAATAACATATTTAGAAAAATATATGAAAAGTGTCTATTTAAAAAAATGCGGAACACAAATTGAGGTAAGTTTGGGAATAAAGTTATTTTATACAACATTAGAAAAATCCCTACAAAACTTTGCAATAAACAACAAATCGTTTCTTTCAAAAAGAGGTCATTTGTGTGAAATAATGTTATTCAAATTGTATACCATAAATGCACTTACAACTTACTGGGTATCAACTATGAATAATTTTAAAGAAAACTTAAAAAATAACTTCATTATTTATTCTAAAAACTTACAAAAAATGTAGATCAAGGATCATTTTAGAATTTGGGATTGTAATTCCCAAAATTGGATCGGATTGGATGGTGAAGATTCCCGGCCCTACTAGTAATACATTAAAATGCACCCTAGACAGGCAGCTCGCTAGATTTTGGAGCAGAGCTTCCTATCATACTAGTATTCAGAGAAAGGACATGTATCCACGACACAACTTCACTGAAGACATGTCAAGTGTTGAAGAACTAGAACATGTGTAGGACAACTTAATGGAGCAATTCAAACTGTTGCAATGCATATCGCTACAAATCCATTTTTTGACTTATAGCCCTTAGTAACAAGCCAAAACACACCAGCACTAGACCTACACTAGTATTTTTGTATTTAGTGGGTCACTTAGTATCTATTTCAGTCTTGTCATGTTAAATATTCCCATCCACAGCTCCATCTCACTGCTCCACATAACTAACATCAAACATGTTCGGATGCATCGCACTGCGCTTTCACTTTCAGTGTGCATAGACTAATTATTATTATTACTCGTAATAATAAAGCCAGACTGTTTTGCTGCATTTCTCTATGCCCATCAAATCACATAATTGTTTAATAAATAGCAAAAGACAAAAAAATGTGCAAACTACATCACAGAAAGAGGCTAATGATTCCAGCTGAATAATACTTAATAGACTTCCTGTATGTCACACAGTGCAGTGTGCCTAAAACACATCTCGCCCCATTAAATATTCAAAGGTTTCATCAAATATAATAGACCGTCAGAAGTGCCATTATGTGAAGACAACCGTGCCCACTTAAGACTAACAGACATGGCAAGACATTGTAACCATTTCAACAAGCTGCTGAAGTGCATCTACATGCATCGTCATACTGCATCCATTCACTCATCTTCATACTGCATCCATTCACTCATCGTCATACTGCATCCATTCACTCATCTTCATACTGCATCCATTCACTCATCGTCATACTGCATCCATTCACTCATCGTCATACTTCATCCATTCACTCATCGTCATACTGCATCCATTCACTCATCGTCATACTGCATCCATTCACTCATCTTCATACTGCATCCATTCACTCATCGTCATACTGCATCCATTCACTCATCGTCATACTGCATCCATTCACTCATCGTCATACTGCATCCATTCACTCATCGTCATACTGCATCCATTCACTCATCTTCATACTGCATCCATTCACTCATCTTCATACTGCATCCATTCACTCATCATCTTCATTCTGCATCCATTCACTCATCTTCATACTGCATCCATTCACTCATCTTCATTCTGCATCCATTCACTCATCTTCATTCTGCATCCATTCACTCATCTTCATACTGCATCCATTCACTCATCGTCATTCTGCATCCATTCACTCATCTTCATACTGCATCCATTCACTCATCTTCATACTGCATCCATTCACTCATCGTCATTCTGCATCCATTCACTCATCTTCATACTGCATCCATTCACTCATCTTCATACCATCCATTCACTCATCTTCATACTGCATCCATTCACTCATCGTCATACTGCATCCATTCACTCATCTTCATTCTGCATCCATTCACTCATCTTCATTCTGCATCCATTCACTCATCGTCATACTGCATCCATTCACTCATCTTCATTCTGCATCCATTCACTCATCTTCATTCTGCATCCATTCACTCATCGTCATACTGCATCCATTCACTCATCTTCATTCTGCGTCCATTCACTCATCTTCATACTGCATCCATTCACTCATCGTCATACTGCGTCCATTCACTCATCTTCATTCTGCATCCATTCACTCATCTTCATTCTGCATCCATTCACTCATCTTCATACTGCATCCATTCACTCATCTTCATTCTGCATCCATTCACTCATCTTCATTCTGCATCCATTCACTCATCGTCATACTGCATCCATTCACTCATCTTCATTCTGCATCCATTCACTCATCTTCATTCTGCATCCATTCACTCATCTTCATTCTGCATCCATTCACTCATCTTCATACTGCATCCATTCACTCATCTTCATTCTGCATCCATTCACTCATCATCATACTGCATCCATTCACTCATCTTCATTCTGCATCCATTCACTCATCTTCATTCTGCATCCATTCACTCATCTTCATTCTGCATCCATTCACTCATCGTCATACTGCATCCATTCACTCATCTTCATACTGCATCCATTCACTCATCTTCATTCTGCATCCATTCACTCATCATCATACTGCATCCATTCACTCATCTTCATTCTGCATCCATTCACTCATCTTCATACTGCATCCATTCACTCATCGTCATACTGCATCCATTCACTCATCTTCATACTGCATCCATTCACTCATCGTCATACTGCATCCATTCACTCATCTTCATACTGCATCCATTCACTCATCTTCATTCTGCATCCATTCACTCATCTTCATACTGCATCCATTCACTCATCTTCATTCTGCATCCATTCACTCATCATCATACTGCATCCATTCACTCATCTTCATACTGCATCCATTCACTCATCTTCATACTGCATCCATCCACTCATCTTCATACTGCATCCATTCACTCATCTTCATACTGCATCCATTCACTCATCTTCATTCTGCATCCATTCACTCATCGTCATACTGCATCCATTCACTCATCATCATACTGCATCCATTCACTCATCTTCATACTGCATCCATTCACTCATCTTCATACTGCATCCATCCACTCATCTTCATACTGCATCCATTCACTCATCGTCATACTGCATCCATTCACTCATCTTCATACTGCATCCATTCACTCATCTTCATACTGCATCCATTCACTCATCGTCATACTGCATCCATTCACTCATCTTCATACTGCATCCATCCACTCATCTTCATACTGCATCCATTCACTCATCGTCATACTGCATCCATTCACTCATCTTCATACTGCATCCATTCACTCATCTTCATTCTGCATCCATTCACTCATCTTCATACTGCATCCATTCACTCATCTTCATTCTGCATCCATTCACTCATCTTCATTCTGCATCCATTCACTCATCTTCATACTGCATCCATTCACTCATCTTCATACTGCATCCATTCAATCATCTTCATTCTGCATCCATTCACTCATCTTCATACTGCATCCATTCACTCATCTTCATACTTCATCCATTCACTCATCTTCATTCTGCATCCATTCACTCATCTTCATTCTGCATCCATTCACTCATCATCATACTGCATCCATTCACTCATCTTCATTCTGCATCCATTCACTCATCTTCATACTGCATCCATTCACTCATCTTCATACTGCATCCATTCACTCATCTTCATACTGCATCCATTCACTCATCTTCATACTGCATCCATTCACTCATCTTCATACTGCATCCATTCACTCATCGTCATTCTGCATCCATTCACTCATCTTCATACTGCATCCATTCACTCATCTTCATTCTGCATCCATTCACTCATCTTCATACTGCATCCATTCACTCATCTTCATACTTCATCCATTCACTCATCTTCATACTGCATCCATTCACTCATCTTCATACTGCATCCATTCACTCATCTTCATACTGCATCCATTCACTCATCGTCATACTGCATCCATTCACTCATCTTCATACTGCATCCATTCATTCATCTTCATTCTGCATCCATTCACTCATCTTCATACTTCATCCATTCACTCATCTTCATACTGCATCCATTCACTCATCTTCATACTGCATCCATTCACTCATCTTCATACTGCATCCATTCACTCATCGTCATACTGCATCCATTCACTCATCTTCATACTGCATCCATTCACTCATCTTCATACTGCATCCATTCACTCATCGTCATACTGCATCCATTCACTCATCTTCATACTGCATCCATTCACTCATCTTCATACTGCATCCATTCACTCATCTTCATACTTCATCCATTCACTCATCTTCATACTGCATCCATTCACTCATCTTCATACTGCATCCATTCACTCATCTTCATACTGCATCCATTCACTCATCGTCATACTGCATCCATTCACTCATCTTCATACTGCATCCATTCATTCATCGTCATACTGCATCCATTCACTCATCTTCATACTGCATCCATTCACTGCAGTGCTGATGAACGAATGAACACAAGCAGATTTTCTTTCCTCACACAAAGAAGGATCGAATCTCGAAGTTTAAACAAGATGTACTGATTATGAACGCAATATATGACAGCGTGAGCTTAGGGAATGAAAATGTACACTTGCACTGGACATACAAACATCTTGCAATAGACAAATAAAACCCATTGTTCAGTGCATTTAATTATATAACAATAAAGCACACTTTCAGCAATGGCATTTGGATTATCTTAGTACTTATGAAATAAAAAAAATAATCCACATAGTCTATGTGAAATAGACTGAATATATATTAAAATATGTATTTCATATTATATATTATATGATCATATCATTATATAATATCTGATTAACATAGCCTATGAAAATAAATACATTTTATATATTTTCATAGGCTATATATATATATATATATATATATATATATGTATGTGTGTGTTGTAATTTACATGAAATATTATATGAATATATTAGAATATGAATATAATCGGTCATCTGCATAAACTATATTTATAAGCACTACGTGTTATATATAAAATTATTTATTATTCAAAACAAAACCCTGAGACCATGTAAAGTCATACAAAGTAAAGCAGTCTTGCAGATATTAAAAAATTCATAAATAAATGAGGGGATTTATATATTTATATGAATTTAAATACCCAGGAGATTGTAACTTCTGCCTATATGAAATATTAAACTTTTTTACATTATAGAATATTAATTTAGTATATATGAGTATACAGTGCATGAATTGATATGACATAATAATACATTTAGATTATGAACTATATTATATTATGCGCACCAGATATTATAAAAGCATTAAACGTTAGTGCATTACTGATCCACTGGGTTACAGATTTTAAAAATGACTGATGCGAGATCTGATAATAGGTGTATATGTCTTTTTTTTTATATAATTCATATTTGCATATGCAATATATTTTGTACATACCACATTATAAAATAGATTATCCATATGACCAATATGACATATAAACCAAATATCGTCATTTAGTCTCATCTGATGTTATACTATCAGAGGGTGGTGTGTAGAATATTAATATCGCAGTCTCACATTCCCAGCAGTTGGATGAGTTTATTCTTCACAGGTGTCACGCGTCAGAAATCTCTCACCTCTCCCGGATGCGTCCGCTGCAGCGGCGTCAGAGGCGCTCGGCGTCTCCTCATCGCCCTCGAACAGCTGGTTCACCTCGCCCTGGATGTCTCCGGCGGTCACCGTGAACCTCTGGCTCATGCTGTCGCCGGTGGCCTGGAGCGGACCGACGGGGAACGACTGAACGCGGCTTCGCTCTCTTCACCGGGATCCGCCGGTGATGCAGATGTGCGCCGGTCCGCGGTGATCAGCCTGGTCTCTGGTTCAGGAGTACGAGGACTAGTGTTAATACAAGAGCATAAACGTGTGTAACGTGTCCGGTTGAGACGCGCGTTTTATTGTTCTTTGATAAAAGACATTGAATGAGTCGCGAGCGGATCATCAACCGGTGTCTGGGACTCACTGCACATCCGGGTCCTAAAGCCCGCGAGCGCTCGATCAATCACAAACATTGATCAAGCCGCTTAATGATCAAACACTGTGTGCACATTCATACATCTTATACCATACATGCACCCATTAGCACATATATTAATAGATAGGCCTAAACGTACCTTTTTCAACATATCATTTGAAAATATTTTACAATTATGTGATGCCTTTTAATTAATTTTTGATTGCTAAAACTCTAAATGTAGAACCTGAAATTTTACTTAATTTTCAAAACCCCTAAAAAAATATATACAGGTGCTGGTCATATAATTAGAATATCATCAAAAAGTTGATTTATTTCACTTTCAAAAAGTGAAACTTGTATAATGTATACATTCATTCCACACAGACTGATATATTTCAAGTGTTTATTTCTTTTAATTTTGATGATTATAACTGACAACTAATGAAAACCCCAAATTCAGTATCTCAGAAAATTAGAATATTGTGAAAAGGTTCAATATTGAAGACACCTGGTGCCACACTCTAATCAGCTAATTAACTCAAAACACCTGCAAAGGCCTTTAAATGGTCTCTCAGTCTAGTTCTGTAGGCTACACAATCATGGGGAAGACTGCTGACTTGACAGTTGTCCAAAAAGGCGACCATTGACACCTTGCACAAGGAGGCAAGACACAAAAGGTCATTGCAAAGAGGCTGGCTGTTCATAGAGCTCTGTGTCCAAGCACATTAACAGAGAGAGAAGGAAGGAAAAGATGTGGTAGAAAAAGTGTACAAGCAATAGGGATAACCGCACCCTGGAGGATTGTGAAACAAAACCCATTCAAAATGTGGGGAGATTCACAAAGACTGGACTGCAGCTAGTGGTCCAAAGTTATGTTCTCTGATGAAAGTCAATTTGCATTTCCTTTGAAATCAGAGTCCCAGAGTCTGGAGGAAGAGGAGAGGCACAGAATCCACGTTGCTTGAGGTCCAGTGTAAAGTTTCCACAGTCAGTGATGGTTTGGGGTGCCATGTCATCTGCTGGTGTTGGTCCACTGTGTTTTCTGAGGTCCAAGGTCAACACAGCCGTATACCAGGAAGTTTTAGAGCACTTCATGCTTCCTGCTGCTGACCAACTTTATGGAGATGCAGATTTCATTTTCCAACAGGACTTGGTACCTGCACACAGTGCCACAGCTACCAGTACCTGGTTTAAGGACCATGGTATCCCTGTTCTTAATTGGCCAGCAAACTCGCCTGACCTTAACCCCATAGAAAATCTATGAGGTATTGTGAAGAGGAAGATGCGATATGCCAGACCCAACAATGCAGAAGAGCTGAAGGCCACTATCAGAGCAACCTGGGCTCTCATAACACCTGAGCAGTGCCACAGACTGATCGACTCCATGCCACGCCGCATTGCTGCAGCAATTCAGGCAAAAGGATCCCCAACTAAGTATTGAGTGCTGTACATGCTCATGCTTTTCATGTTCATACTTTTCAGTTGGCCAAGATTTCTAAAAATCCTTTCTTTGTATTGTGTTTTTTTGTATTCTTTTAAATATTTTGGCAAAGCCTTATATTCACAAACAAGATTAACCTTAAAATGCTTACACATGTGGTCAGAATTGTTGGTACCCTTGGTATGATCAAAGGAGGCTGTGGAAATTAAACTGCATTGTTAAAACTTTTGATCTTTTTTTTTTAAATCACAAAAATCTCACCTTTCATTGGATAATACGAATTTGAAATGGGGGGAAATATCATAATGAAATACATGTTTTTTTTCTCAAATAATGTTACTCCTAGAAATTCCCCCATGGTACCCCTAGAAATTCATATCAGTAAAATATATCTGAGCCTATTGATCTCACAATGAAAACCCTTTCAAATATGAGAACACAAAACAAGAAACTTATAATTCTAAAGCTTTTAAAATTATGTGAATACAAATATTTTAGAATACATTTGATTTTCTTATTTATTTTTGAATTTGTTCACTTTATATTTTGTTGCTCTTATTTAAAAAGAAAATAATTTGTGCTGTATTTGACTGTGATTGAACTGAATGAAAAAAGCTAAATACATAAATTTAAAACAAACAAACTCATACACATTATTTCCTGCAAAACTTTACCCCAACAAGTATTATAGTCTACTAAATGAAATAATACATGGTACTAAAAAAATAGTACATGGTACAAATATTAGGCCTACCTTATTTTTATCCAGTAATCCCGTTTGTTTGCACATGATGGATTCATCTCATTCTTTGAGAAGCATGTAAATATCATGGTACCAAGTAACAAGGCATTCCCTTACATATTCATCATGTCCATTTGCATGGTACTCCAACACACTTCAGAGAATACGTGACCCTGCACCACAAAACCAGTCATAAGGGTCAATTTTCCGACATTGAGATTTATAAATCATCTGAAAGCTGAATAAATAAGCTTTCCATTGATGTATGGATTGTTATGATAAGACAATATTTGAATCTGAGGGTGCAAATTTTTTTTAATATTTAGAAAATCGTCTACAAACTTGTCCAAGTGAAGTTCTTAGCAATGCATACTACTAATCAAAAATTCAGTTTTTATATATTTAGAGTAGGAAATATACAAAATATCTTCATGGAACATGATCTTTACTTAATGTGCTAATCATCAATAATTTTGACCCATACAGTTTTGGCTATTGCTACAAATATACCCCAGGGACGTAAGACTTGTTTTGTGGTCCAGGGTCATATATGTCCAAAAACAGATAGCATGGCACTTTTCGTAAGTTTAAGATTTATATTTAAGGTAAATGTAAACCCGGATTTATTTAAAAACAACAACAGTAAAACGGATTTTCCCATTGATAATATATGTATATTTTTTTTCTTGTTTTAAGCTAAAACTCTTATGTTTTGTAGGAGAAATGTAACTTGATTTCAATGTTTAGACATGTGTATGGGACTTTATTCATTATTAGCAATGCTTCCAACATTTAATGGCATGACTTTAAGACTTTCTGCTCTCATTTAAAACCGTTTTAAGGACTTACATTTTGGAAGGATGAATTAAAACCTTTTAAGACCCACAGAAACCCTGTATTTATCAGCTGAGTTCACTGAGACGCAAGTAGCTTTGTATTTTAAACCCCATGTTCTGTTCATGGGCTCAGAGACCTCATGAATATGCTTTATGGCTTTTGTTTTCTTAAAGAAAAAAATTATTTCGAGTTTTCATTAGATGGCATTGACATATTAAAATAATTAAGGGAAAATAAGAAGCTAGTTTCAAAATTACTATTAATATTTGTAGGCATAAAAAAAACAAGGCAGTGAAGTGAAACGCAGTAGGCGTGTTTTTATTTATTTATCTGGCAACCCTGAACTTCATTATGAAAATCATGATGTCATTAATTCACCCTCAGTTTATGGTGGTTTTGCAGTTTTTTCGCAAGCAAAACCTTTATTTCATCATGTTCGTTAGATAATGTGTAATTAAATACATTAATGTTGTTAAATACATTAATGTAATTAATACTTAAAACATTAATGTACGTAATATCCTGTTCAATAGCTACAGAATGTCAAATTTCCCTAATTCTAGCTTTCGCCTGTTTTATGAAGTGCGACGTGATACATGACGACTATGACAAAATACTATAGTCATTTTATAGTAAATACTATGTGTTTTTGAACCATGCAATAATAAAGAACTTGCATTCATTTGTTGTGGTAATTCTATAGTTGCTGTGGTAATATAACAACTATAGTAATATAAACAGATTACTTTACCCTGCTGCTGTACTAAGATTTCTTCAACTATAGGGTATATTATATTACTATACACTACAGTTTACTGTAGTAAAAACTAAAGTATACTACAGTATTCATTACAGTTTATCAGTTCACTATAGTTAATAATTCAGTATTCTGTAGCATTCATCAACAAAGTATTGTAAATAAATACTATAATATATACAGTATAATACACTTTACTATAGTTCAAAAACACTATAGTATTTACTATACATTACTATAGTATTTTCCATGTGGGTATATAGTCCCCCTGGGCCCTGTATATTAACTTCTGAGGGTTTGAGACACAACACAGTGATGCTGGTGATAGATGTAAGTGTCATAATTACGTCTATCCACTTTCACCTGCAGAAGTATCTTAACACTATACAAAACACGGGGGAACGGGTCATAAATTATACACTTAAGGATGTTTTTATATTTTATTATTTTAAAATCACAATTTCAAGATGTTCAATATATTCTGGTCTTTTTAATGTTAACAGTGCACGTTTAAACAATGGGCAATCACAAATAAATGAATCACTTTAAAAAAATATATACAATAGTACAATAGAAATGCAATTTTTAAACCAAAGAAACTAAAACATACAATACTTAGAATCCAAAAAGTGCAATTTTGAAAAGAAAAAAAATCACAGTATGCTGACTATACTGTGTCTACACAATAATATTCTTCATTCTGGTGGGTTGCCAACACATGACTAATGGTACCCACTGATCTATAATAGATCATTATATATAGATAAGGGTGGTGCCACCTGTCACATCCATCACAGGTCATCTGAAAAACCACACAATACGTTAAAAAGCCATAATTGTCTCAACATTAGATTAAAGTAATGTGTAACAACTTCTGCCAGTCTAGCAAGGACCAAACATAAGATAATACTAGGTTTAATGAACAAATATAACAAAAAAGTCCCCAATTACCCAAGCAGGTCTGAATCACTTGAGTCGTTCCACAAAAATACGATTGTTTAAATCTTGTATAAAAGAGTACACAAACAACATTTCAAATGTATTAATTAAGTCACAGTAATAAAAAAAAATTAAATTTTTTACTATTAAAATAATATATTTGTAAGTACTTAAAAAAAACTCTCTACTTCCAGGTAAACCTGTCCCCCTGTGTTTCAGTGTAAAGACACTGTTCTGCAGATAAGAGAGGTTAGGCGTAATTATGACATTAAAAAACATAACAAGCATCGCTGCATTGTGTTATAAACCCTCAGAAGGTAATATACAGGGAGGAAACCACTTTCTCAGGCATCTGGAGAAACCTGTTCCCCTGTGTTTCAGTTTAAAGACACTGTTCTGCAGATAAGAGTGGTTAGACGTAATTATGACATTACAAACCATCAGGAGCATCACATTTATTTACATTTACATTTATGCATTTAGCAGACGCTTTTATCCAAAGCGACTTACAATTGCATTCAGGTTATACATTTTCATTAGTACATGTGTTCCCTGGGAATCGAACCCACAACCTTTTGCGCAGCTGACGCAATGCTCTACCACTGAGCCACACAGGAGCATCACTCTGAATTACCTCAAATAACAAGACTACTCATTGTGCTATATATTTTATTTGTTATTATTTCGACCAGGCTTAAGTTGTTTGACACACACACACACACACACACACACACACACACACACACACACACACACAGACACACACACACACACACACACACACACACACACACACACACACTCACGCATGTTGGTTTTTATGGTTTACGGGGACTCTCCATAGGCGTAATGGTTTTTATACTGTACAAGCTGTATGTGCTATTGTCTGCACCTACCCTACACCTAAACTTAGCCCTCACAGAGGCGGTGCATTTCTACTTTCCCCAAAAACGCACACTGTATGATTTATAAGCATTTTTAAATTATGGGGACACTGAAATGTCCTCATAAATCACATTCTCCTTGTAATACCTATGTCATACCCATGTCATTATACAAATTTGTGTCCTCATAAACCACATAAACATGCACACACACACACACACACACACACACACACACACACACACACAAACAAACACACACACACACACACACACACACACACACACATAGGGATGGGTACGACTTCGGTATTTAATCGGTCTCGGGGCTAAATTATAAAAACCGAGTATCGATATTTCTGGCGTTAACGGTTTTGTTATCGGTACTGGAGAAATTAAGAAACACACATACATTTATTATTGCTATATATATACACATCTTGCAAATTATATCCGCCTTAGAGTCTCCAGCTGTTTTTATATGCAATAATATTCAAACTCTTGTCTATGATGCATTTTGCTATTCCCAATTCAGAAGCGCGATCGCTCACGTGGAGGAGTTTCAACGTACAACATGAAAGCCCTGTTTATGATAGAAGAGAGAACTAACCATTAAAACATGCTTACACTTTAGGCCTGTGGCTGTTATATTAAACTAAGTTTATTTAATGTTTTTTTTAGCTTCTAAAGATTATAGCCGTGTTTCTTCTAGCACAACTTCCTTCTCTTCACAGCGGCGCGCATTCGTTCCTCTCAGCTGCCATAGTTGCAACACTTGCATTATCAGAAAAGGGTGTTCAACGCATCACCGTGTCCGTTTAATAAACGTTTTGCACCGTTTTTTCGGGGCTGAATACAGTCCTGGTTCGCGATTAACCAGATCACTTTCCTGAGTGAATATAGATAATAACCAATGAGGATTTCGTCCACAGTTTCGACTCCGCCTGCTTGTCCTTGTCCTTCAACTGTTTTTGTTGTTGTTGTTTTTTTCTTTCAAAATGACACAAATCAATAGCACGTTCTTCACATCTTACACATTTTGTAAATACAAATTGATACAATTTTAATAAAATAAAAAACAATAAAATAATACTTTAAAAAAGGAAAATAAACAAATTTATACTAAATAAAATACAATTAGGCAAGGCAAGTTTATTTATATAGCACATTTCATACACCGTGGTCATTCCAAGTGCTTTATATAAAAGGAGGTGAAATAAACATTCAAAATAATAATACAAACAAGGAATAAAAACACAATAAAAACATGATTTGAATGAGCGGATTTGTCAATCGCTGTATCTGCGTACAGGGCCTCTAAAGTCCACGCTTCAAAAACCATGCACTGTTTATGTTTACGCCAGGTGTGAACTTATGACCCCGAGTAAGTGATTTAGAGTTAACTCAATTCAAACATTAGTATATTTCTAAAACACGCTAATTATTTAGCTTCAGAAGACGTTGATTCATCAGCAGGGGTTGTATGGATTACTGTCGTGTTCATTTGTACATATGTAACATTTATTTTTTTTATTTTATATGTCTATATATTATATAAAATGCTACATTTTCATATTATACCCTATGTGTGAACCTGGACCACAAAACCAGTCATACGTGTCGTTTAAAAAAAAAAAAGAGATATTGTACAACTTCAGTTTCCTTATGAACTAAGTTTCCTTTCTGTGTTTTGGATCACTTCTAAATCAAATCAGAAATATATGTTGGATGTTGTGAACGAAATCTTCAGCAGATCTGGGAGAACAAAGACAAGACACAGAGACGCATCATGGCTTTTGAACTCATTTATTCTAGGTCCAGCATGCCTTTATATAGGGTACCAGAACACTCGTATTACAGGAAGTCCAAAGAATGACCAAATAAGGTAAAGCAGGACAGACCAAAAATGAAAATGACCCTTCCTCCACACATAGCCAAAGAGCCATGTGTATTCAGTGAGATTAAAAGCATTACCCTTCATTTATGTGCCGTTACATTACTCTATGTGGAAATTAAATCTAACAGTTATATACATCATCTGAAAGCTGAGTAAATAATATTTCCATTGATGTTTGTTAGGATAGGACAATGTTTGATCAAGATACTACTATTTGAAAATCTGGAATCTGAGGGTGCAAAAACATTATTACATATTGAGAAAATTGCCTTTAAAGTTGTCCAAATGAAGTTCTTAGCAATGCATATTAAATATCAAAATTTAGTTTTGATATATTTACCGTAATACATTTACAAAATATCTTCATGGAACATGATCTTTAGTAAATGTCCTATTGATTTTTGGCATAAAATAAAAATCTATAATTTTGACCCATACAATGTACTTTTGGTTATTGCAAGTACAAATATAGCCCAGCGACTTAAGACTGCTTTTGTGCTCCAGGGTCACGTATATGTTTGTGTGTGTGTGTCTACATCTCTACACATATATTTAAGTTACTGTGCAGTTTTTAACTTTTTCTCTATTTTGATGATTTCTTCCTATTCCTTTCTATTTGTGTTCCCCTGCACGCTCCACCAGTGCACTTGGTGATCCGGCGGTATCAGCCGTCCGACCGGGAGGCTGTGGAAACAGTTTTCCGTGAAGGAATAACGGAGCACATCAATCCTGCGTTCATGTACGCCATGTCCCGACCGCTGCACATCGCTGTAAGCCTGCTCTTTTACACCGGCGTGTATGTGATGAGTGGACAGTCTGTCGTTCTGGCCCTGGTGTCTGGAGGAGCCTGGATCGGCCTGGTGTACTTCTGCTGCTATGAGTTATTCGCCGGCTACGTTCAGGCAAGACTGAAGACAGACATGCTGGACATCCCGGGTTACTACCTCAGCAATCCAGATAACTGCTTCTGGGTAGCCGAGGCTGAGATACACGGCCGGCCTCAGGTTTTGGGGATGGTGGCTGTGGAAGGTAAAAGTGACCCGGGAAGCGAAGGGGAAAAGTATGGAGAGCTCTACCGGATGATTGTTTCATCCACCTGTCGCCGCTCTGGACTCGGTTTACAGTTGGCCAAAACTGCAGAGAGCTTCTGTAGGGCGCGCTTCTCAAAGATCAAACTGTCCACCTCGTCCACACAGAAAGCGGCCATGGCGTTGTACATTAGGCTGGGTTTTAAACTCGTCCTGGTTCATACTCAGTCTGGGTCTCCCAAGTGGATAATCTGGATGAGTAGAGCCACAATCCTGAACATGGAGAAGAGCATCTGATCATGAGATTCTCATCTAAAGGCTTACATCCTAGAAGTGTTTTTATTAATGTACTGTTTTTCTTTCAGAATCATAGCTGCATGGTTATACTTCACGTTTTATAGCACTGTTTTATAATACACAAATGTAATTGAAAGTGATTTTTCACTTTTTTCATTTGATTCCTTTTTTATTTCTTGTCTGCAAATTAATTTCCTTGTTTCATATTTTTTTCCCTGTGCATTATTTCAATACATTTTATTGCACAGCCCAAATTAAAATAAAAAGTTTGGAATAGTTCATATTTCTTTTAGTGTTTTTGAGATATATTTTTCTTCTGCGCACCATGCGCACATGATCTTTCAGAAATCATTCGAATATGTCGATATTAGAATATTTTTTGAACCATTTCCACAAAATATTAAGCTGCAAGACACTGTTTTCAACATTTATAATAATATCTATTATTAATAACTGAGCATTAATAATAATTTAGGAGCAAATCAGTATATTATTATGATTTCTGAAGATCATGTGACACTGAAGACTGGAGTAATGATGCTGAAAATTCAGCTTTGATCACAGAAAACAGTGATTTTAAATTGTAATAATATTTCAGAATATTACAGTGTTTACTGTGTTTTTGAGCAAATAAATGCAGCCATGATGAGACTTTGTTCAAAAACATGAAAAAAATGAATTATTCAAAACTTGATAAATTAAAAAAGCACATATATACAGTAATGTGATTTACAGTACATTAGAAATCAAATTAGTAAAAAAAATACATGAAAAAATTAAATGAACATATAAATAAAGTTACTTACAAATTACCAGCAAATGCATATTTGAAATATCCAAGTAAGAAGCTATAAAACATTCTGGAGCTTATTCTGAACTTGATTTAAATGTATTATTATTTGTTTTTGTGATGCATAGTAATAATAATAAATTAGTGTGCTTTCATAAAAGTAATGCTCGCACAATAAACATTCTACTGTTGTACTACCTTTAAATAAACAATAGAGGGCGGCATCAATCTTAAAATACCCATTGCTGCTCCATAAGCTAAAAGAAAGAGGGATATTTTCTATTCTCATTGCCTGTTAGATCATTTGGAACCAGTGACAGTTGATAAATAATGCATTTAATGCACCGTAATGCATTTAGCGGTTTCCTATAGTCTTTGCACATCATTTTGTGAAATATTGCAACTACATCACAGCAGTTTTAAAACAACATATGCTGTTTAATATTTAGTTCCTCAAAGCATGGCATTCTGTTGCATCACAAGTACGTCTTGTTCATGTCACATCAGAAAAATCCATTTGAAAGCCACAGTATTCATATTTTGCAGTCTCCCAAATGATCATTGTTTTCCACATCTGTCAGAAAGTGATTGAAGGTATTGCTCAGTTTCACTAGGCTTAGTGATGAATTCAAGGCCACAGGGGTATTTTTGACATTGAACATTTTAAGTAGAATAAACCAAATATACAACGGTTTTGAACACTTCTCGTGCTAATAGAAATGACCGGCCTGTACAGAGATTATTCTCACATTTATCTGCCTCTGAGTAAAGATGTCTTGAAGTGAATGACCTTTAAAAGATTACGAAAACTTCCACTTTAATTGCTGTCGTGTACAGTAAAACAAAGCACAGATGATAAGGAGTCCGCTGATAACATATAAAACATGGATATAGGTTGTGTGTTCAAGGTTTCTACAGGTTAAAGCAATTTCATTCAGCTCATGTGTGTGTAAAGGTTGATTATGATATTCAAAGTTTGGAAAGTCTCTTTCATTCACCAAAGCTGCATTTTTTTATATTCATTTATTTATCGATCAAATACAGTAATAACAGTTGTGACACAATTGTTAAATATCATTAGAATTTGAAAGAACTGGTCTCTATTTGAATATATTGAAAAATATATATATTTATGTGATACGCAGCTGAATTTCCAGCATCGTTTCTCAGTCTTCAGTGTCACATGATCTTCAGAAATCATAATAATATACTGATTTTCTGCTCAAGAAACATTTCTGATTATTATCGGTGTTTTAAACAGATGTGCTGCTTCATATTGTTGTAGAAATTGATATTTTTTTCCTATATTTTCCAGAATATTTTGATATCTATATTTATTTTGTATTTACTTAGTTTCATATACCAAATTATATTTCAACATCTATTTCAAGGGCAGGAAAATTCAATCTGAAATGTCCAGTTCTACAATAATCTACATTTAGATCAAAACTACATTTAAAATGATTTAATAATGTGTAATTTTATAAAAAATAATTAATCAAATTAATATTATTCATTATTATTCCTTAATTAATAAAAACAATTATACAAATATTACATATGTGAATGTATAACAATATAAAATTAAAGTATACAAATATTTAGAAATGCTTTTAAAAATACAGTATATATATATATATATTACATATACAAAACTGGCCAAAATATATTATTAGAAAATATATTGATGCAAATGTAGTGTGAAACATATTTGAGATAAAAACATTTGCCCACGTTTGTATATTTTGAGATATATTTGTTGCTGTACAGGATTATTTGCATCTATATTATTATTATTATTCATTTATCAGAAGTGGTTGATTACTGCAGAGTGTTTTTGTTGGAATTCTATATATTTTTGTCATATAAGGGAACCGGAAAAGCTCACAGAATTTATGCCAATCTCAGGATTTGATTAATGTCAGTGTTGAACGTGTTGTTTTAGTTTGGCATTGATCAAGCAGGAGTCCAGTCTTGAGTCAGCAGCTCTATTATGGGATAAACACATCCTAATAACTTGTAGGGAAACTAATAAGGCAAGAACATGTCAATTTAATTACAGTAATTCCAGTCCATTTCAGTTGCGGTATAGATCATGTAAACAAGTAAATAAATGAACGTTTGGATGATTCAGTCACTGCTTGACTTTAGTGCTGGTTTTCTAATAGTACTATAAACACAGGCGGCAATCAGGCATTTGACTTTATTGCATTGCTCTATTGGCGTGGTGAGTTTGTTTTTGCTCTAAACCCACACGACTCGAGGTGAATGACACTGGCATCGGGACAAAGCAAAGGGACGTTGAGAAACTGGGGTTAAAGTTACAGTAGTTGCTGTTATATCACTTGGCAGTGTTTTTGTGTGCTTTTCTGTCAAAACATCAGGTTCAACGCTTGTGAAATACCAGAACATGATGACATTATTGAATCTGTGTCAGTCCCGTGTCAGCTGACAGGCTCAGAGTGGCCAATTAACCCAAACACCCCCATCCACCCCACGAACCCCCGAGAACGGGTCAACACCGGGACAGCAAAAACAACAACAGCAATATATAGGTACATTGATTTTAATGATATTATTTTAAGATTATTTTTATTGAATAACATTACTCGTATTTGTTCAATTATATTTGAATGCTTCATCAGAAACGATCAATGTTGAAAAATGTTTTTATCAATATTGTAAACAGCAACTCAACATATTATAATGATTTCTGAAGATCATGTGACACTGAAGACTGGAGTAATGATGCTGAAAATTCAACTTTAGCCATTATTTCTACAGAGAAATAATCATAATATTCCTCTTATTTTTGCTTGATTTGTTTTTAGATCAGTTATTTTATCAGACAGTAAAACAATGGTTCTCTATAGTATGGAATATTTACAATGTCCAGATGGTGTGATATTATGTACTGTATATGCATGTGTGTATGTATGTAAGTGAAAGCAAAGAATTTTCATTGTGGCATATTTCCATTTACAACGCGAATTCCAGACATGTTGGACATTTTTAAAATGAAAACTAAAAGATTTTCAAATCGCATGAGCCAATATTTTATTCACAATAAAACATAAATAACATAAATGTTTAAACTGAGAAATGTTAAAATGTTATGCATAAAAGGAGATAATTTCAAATGTGATGTCTGCTACAGGTCTCAAAATAGTTTGGGGGGGCATGTTTACCATGGTGCAGCATCTCCTCTTCCTTTTGAATCAGTTTGAAGACGTCTGGGCATCGAGGCTATGAGTTTCTGGAGTTTTGGTGTTGAATTTGTTCCCATTCTTGCCTGATATATTCCAGCTGCTGAAGAGTTTGTGGTAGTCTTTGACAAATGTTTCATTTCATGACATGCCAAATGTTCTGTATAGGTGAAAGATCTGGCTTTTGAACTGTCTGGAAGTATTCCTGGGCCCATTTAGTAATGTCAATGACAGAATCATGCCGATGAGTGATGCAGTGTCATCTGAGGGCCCAAGACCACGGGTATCCAACAAAGGTCTTCGGCCTTGTCCCTTACGCACAGAGATTTCTCCAGTTTCACTGAATCTTTTGATGATGTTATGCACTGTAGAAGATGAGATTTGCAAAGCCTTTGCAATTTGACTTTGAAGAACATTGTTTTTAAATGATTCTGTGCACTCTTTCACAGATTGTAGAGCCTCTGCCCATCTTTACTTCTGAGAGACTCTGTCTAAGACATCCCTTTTATAGTTAATCATGTAACAGACCTGATGTCAATTAACTTAATTAGTTGCTAGATGTTCCCTCAGCTGAATATGTTCAAAATGTCTTGCTTTTTCAGCCCTTTGTTGCCCCTGCCTACTTTTTGTTTTTAGACCTGTAGCAGGCATCAAAACTCAAATGAGCTCATTTAGTGGATAAAAGTGTAACATTTCTCAGTTTAAACATGTGTTATGTTCTCTATGTTCTATTGTGAATCAAATATTGGCTCATGTGATTTGAATGTCTTTTAGTTTTCATTTATATTCAAATTTAAAAAAACGATTCCTTCAACATTTCCGGAATTCGGGTTGTATATCAAAACACAGCATTTAATTTAAACTTTTTATTAAAAACATAAGTGGGGGACAATATCCAGTGAAGTTTTTAGACTCTCTTGATTTCCTTTACAACAATCAGTCATTATATTCTCATCACTCATACAGACATGCATTAAAAGTATTATACATATTTATTACTGAGTACATAAAAATAATGTTATTTAAGTTTTATATAACACGTATGTACAACATTTCTACACCTTTTTATAAAAACAAAAACAATTTTACATAATACTGTACATGGAATGATTTCAGTACTAAACAATATTGCATAGAAAATCTCTACATAATAATTTTAGTAAATATTATAGTAAAATATATTTACTATAGTAATATAATAGGTAGCAGCAATTATGGAAAAACCTTAAATATATATTATAAGCTGTCATTTTAATAAAGTAAATAAATAGAGGAATTATTCACTAGTTTCATAAAACTAAATACCAACAGTTTGAGGTATAAGTCTGAGACTAATACATTCTATAGGTTAGCAGCAGTATAAAGGACTCAGAATGTGTCGGATCCATTAATATGGAGTCATCTATTCAGGATAGTATCTGCAAAGACAAAAAAACATCTTTCAATATACAAGAGAAGAGCCTCAAAATGGACAAAAGAGCTTCTACTAATATTTGAATGGTCTTGAATGAGATATTTGAAGTCATTTTCATACCTCATCGGCGAACAAAAGCCACGGGAAGCTCTCGGCTGGGAACCAGAGTTCCTGAGTGCAGCGCATCCACTGGCTCGTGATCTGTGGCCACAATCTCATAGTCACGTAGTATCTGTGATGAAGAGTGAACAAATGACATTAATCTACTCATATTAATAACTAGAAGTATTGCTTTAGCTCTTAGTGTCCAGCCGTCGTACCCAGCACAGACTGAGGTGGATCTGTAGCTCAGCGAGCCGCCGGCCGATGCACATCCTCTTTCCGACCCCAAACGGCACGTGTGCGAACGGATTGATGGAGCTTTTCTCCTGCAGCCAGCGCTCCGGTCTGAACTGCTTCCCGTTGTCAAAATACTCCTCGTTTAAAGCGATAGCCTGACTGTTGATCATCAGGATGGTCTGGGAACATCATGAGAAATAGAGATACATAAATGTAATGCACTCAAATTCCCCCTTATTATGAATTCAATCATGTGCAATGCATAAAATGTCTATAAAACTTCACATTAAACAGATAAAATGATAAAGGTAATGAAGGGGGCACTGCCTATTTACAGTTTTGTGGCTCTTTCCCATAACCTAGTAAGCCTTTTAAGATAAAATATATAAATATATTTTATTTATAAAGAAATTAAAAACATTTAATATTTAGTGTAATATTTATTATAATGTTAAGTTTAATATTAATATATATTTATTATTTATATTTTAATTTATATATTTTAAATATATTTAAAACATTATATTATATAACATTATATTTAATATAGCAATATATTAATTATAATTTATTAATATTAAATAATTGTTAAGATAATACATTACACAACTATGCAAATACATTTGTATTATTTAATATATTATTTTTGTGTTGCAGAAGGTATATAGGGCCTATAATATAGTTATTAATTTAACATTTATCATAAAATATATGTGAATTCTAATTACAAATATATTAATTGTAATTAATGTTACAAATTAATTTTAAACATGTATTAAAATATATAAAATTGAAAAAAATAAAAATAGAACGGTGTCTAATTAAATACTGACTATTTAAATATTTTACTATTGTTACTCATATTAGAGTATCACATTATTAATATTTCAAAATTTTAAATTCTATTGGAATCTGTGGTGCTGTCACGAGAGGAGCATTTTTGATGCTAATCTTATAGCTTTTTAAATCAGTCTTGTTTCGGTGAGGATGCTGTCTTAGATTGGAGCAGCCAATTAGACTTCCAGGCCTCTCACTAGAGATCATGTAGGGGGCAGTAGTGAGCAGGTCTAGTTATTATGGGATACTCACTCCTTTGGACAGAGTATAATCGCCCAGCACGGTGTCTTTATCTAAGGTACGGCTGGTGAACGGCACAGACGGTGAAACTCTGCGGGGGGAAAAAAGACAACAATGAACCTCTTGCTATTGAACATTTCTGAGAATTTCCTTTTTTCTTTTTAGCATGCAGGAGCACGTAAACTGAAAGGTATGAGGCACGTTATGCTGCTAATGCAAGTCAAGGCTAGATAATCCCACAAACACCATCAACATTCCCAGCACATGCTTCTGCATGATCCTGCTTTAATGTCCGTGTTTTCCTGTAACGCACGGATGTCGCCTGAAACATGAAAGCGTTTAGGCATAAACATGCTTCAATGCACTTTCAGATTCCAGTCTGAAATTATATCAGCTGACTGGATCTGGGAACGACCAGCCTAATCTACTCCCATTCTATCAAACTACAAACTTTTCACGGCTGATGCTGACAATTCAACAGAAGAGTGATGAACACTCGTCACAATAAAGGTTCCAAAGGGAGGTGTTTTTTGATGCCATAGAAGACATTTTTATTAGTTCCTCAAAGAACATTTCATTGAACAGTACCATTAAAAGAAAATAACCCTTTTGCACCAATTTGGAATGGAAAGGTTCTGTGGATATTAAAGGTTCTTCATGGAATCATTGATGCCAATAAAGAACCAGTGGAAGAACCATTTTTTTTCTCTATAGTAACTTGAATTTTGTCTTTTAAGTGTGTAAAGGACTATTTTGAGTTCCCAAAATAACTTTTCAGTAAACAGTTCTTAAAATAATAATTTTCCTAATTTTTGAAGAACATTTTAATAAACCTTTTTGCACTATAGAACCTTTTGTGGAATGGAAAGATTCCATTAATGTTATAGGTTCTTATTTGGCATTGCCATGAACAACCTTCAACATCCGTAGAACCACTTTAAGGCTTAAAGGTTTTTTATTGTGGAAAATATTATTCAAATGTTCTTCAGACTAAGAAAAAAATGGTTCCTTTAAGAACCATTGGGTTCTTTGGGGAACCAAAAATGGTAATGGTGCGAAACCTGATTTTGGAACCTTTATTTTTAAGAGTGTAAAGAATCTTGTGACAATGTCAAAGGTTCTTCATGGAACCATCAATGCCAATAAAGAACCTTTATCTTCATAAGAAACATTTGTGGTTCCCCAAAGTGAGCTGATCCTTAAAGAACCATTTTTTACTTAGAATGGAGAACATTTTAATAACCAAAATAACCTTTTAGGAAAGAAAACAGTAGAACATGATATTTTAGTGCTCAATTTGTTACATGCTATTTCTTTGTACACTCTAAAAATGCAATCCAGCAATTGCATTGTTTTGACCCAGCGGTTGGGCTACTACCCAAAAGGTTGGGTTAATCATTTAACCAACCGCTGGGTCAAAACAACTCAGTTGCTGGGTTTGTCCATATTTCACTCAGCACTGGGTTGTATTTAACCCAGCATTTTTTTAGAGTGAAATTTTGACATTTACCAGCGTTTTTGAGTGGAAATTGTTTCTACACCAAATCCTTCAAGTGTATTTTAGGAGCCATTGGGCACATGTTGAAGTGTATTTTGCCCACCTCATGGACTCCTTCAGGCAGGCTTTGAGGTAGGGCATGTTCTTGATGTGCTCGGCTCGCGGCGTTTCCCCTGCAGGCACCACGTCCTGGATCTCCTTCAGAAGTTTAGCTTGGGCGCAGGGGTTACGTGAGAGGTTGAAAATAACCCACAGCATGCTATTAGCGGTCTGCAAGAGGAAAACAGGAAGGATTTGCTTGGTCAGTTGGGTCACACTGTACAGCGTCCCTCACTGAACGGAGCTACGCCTGCTCTGCCTCATTCTTATGACTTATGTGCTTGACTGAACTAAGCAGTGTATTGTTCAATCTTAGCCTGGATAAGAGCAGAACAAAGACGAGCTAAATCAACTGTTTTCTTAGCTCGCTCGCGTGTGACTCGAAAACAAGCTAGTGAAAAACATGTTGGTCATGAAAGTGCGTACCGTCTCCACTCCTCCGACCTGGAGTTCGGTTGTGGCAGCGTACAGCTCCTTCTTGGTCAGGTGGCTCTGGTGGTAGATGTCGCAGAGGAAGTTCCCGGTTTTGCTGTTTGAGTGCCTCTTCAGATTCTTGTCAATGTAGAGTTTAGCTGTTAAGATGATGATTGCTTAATTATTTGGGGATATTTTTGATTTAACATTTCAAAAAGAGATTTAAAACAGGATAGTGTGTATGTTTTTACATCGTATTTAATGATTAGAAGTAAATATATTAAAATATATTTACAACAAATGCATAATTTTATTTAAATATCTTATATATGTTATACATTATATAGTCACACTACCGTTGTGGTTGGTTGGAGTCTTTTATGCTCACCAATGATGATTAAAAAAAATACTATAAACATCACAATAATTGTGAAATAGAATATATTTTAAAATGTAATTTATTCCTGATGTCACAATCTGCATTCTTGTCATTACATGATCTTCTTGAAACCAAACTTGCTCAAGAAACATTTCTGATTATTATCAATGTTTTCAATTATAAAAATGTATGTTAAATTTCTGCATAAATGTAGATAATATTTTGATAAAAGGTTTGAAATACAACTATACATATGCTTTAACTTATAAGTGATTTTAACTTTAACTTGTATGTTCATATCTGTTTGTGCCAAGCACTTTAAAGCATCATCGTGTAACAGATTTATGCAACAATGTTCTGAGCAAATTACATTGCTTTAATAATAATTTTATTTGTTTCAATATATATATATATTTCTTAATATTCAATACTGAGAAGAATATGCATATTTCGAATGCATGTTGTGCATGAATGTAAATATTCTATTCAATAACTTAAAAACTATTAAGGTATTGCCACTTCTGTCTTAATGGTAGGCGTACGTGTGGGACGCCCTACTAGTAGCCAGGTCCAGCACGTGCTGCTGTTGTTTAGCTGCAGGGAAAGTGAAGTGTTTGTGAATGTGTGACAGGTTCTGCGAGTGAGCCGCCGCTAATGGAGCCACAGCAGCACAACAAACTGAGTAATTCACCCACGCACATCAACCTCCTCCTCCCTCCCTCCCTCCGTTCCTACTACTACAAATATTTGACTGGATTCTCATGCACTTAGGTCACTGCATTTACTACTGCGGCTTCCTCTCTCTCTCTCTCTCTCTCTCTCTCTCTCTCTCTCTCTCTCTCTCTCTCTCTCTCTCTCTCTCTCTCTCTCTCTCTCTCTCTCTCTCTCTCTCTCTCTCTCTCTCTCTCTCTCCCCTCTCTCTCTCTCTCTCTCTCTCTCTCTCTCTCTCTCTCTCTCTCTCTCTCTCTCTCTCTCCTCTCTCTCTCTCTCTCTCTCTCTCCCCCCCTCTTCTCTCTCTCTCTCCCTCTCTCTCTCTCTCTCTCTCTCTCTCTCTCCCCTCTCTCTCTCTCTCTCTCTCTCTCTCTCTCTCTCTCTCTCTCTCTCTCTGCTGCTGTGTGCATGGATCTGCTACAGCGGCTCGGAGCAGAAAGCCATGAGTTCATGTGTCATCACCTGAGTGGAAAATAATGCTTTATGGGTCACACGTCATCTGATTAAGGAGCTCTTTAGTACCTGTGCTAAAAATACGGTCCCAGGCCGCTGTGTGATCTTGCCATGTTTTCGTATTGAAGGTCTTGTGGAGCTCCACGGGTGTCACCATCATCAATCCAAAGGTGCTCATCATCTGAAAGTGAGAAAACACCATGTGGATTATGAAACCCTTTGCATCTTTTCTTTACATTACATCAGAAGAGATGTAGATAAAGCTTAAACACTCTAGAGTGTGTTACCGTTTTTACTGACGTGATGAAATCCATGGCCTCGTTGCTGATGCTGTCTTGCAAGAGTCCAAAACGTTTGTCATAAAGCACATAGCAAATTGCTAAAAGGCCAAAAGAGAAAGAAACTTAATGCATGTAATTATAGTAAATCAGTATATGAAAAGATGTGGCGTGAAACTCACTTTCAAAGGACCACTTGTTCAGTTCAAAATATAAATCATCAATCTTCCCGTTGACTTGGGCTCTTCCGATCCTCTTTATCAAATCAGCCGAAACCTTTCCATAAAGACACCAAGCAGTCATTCAAACAGTCTTTTCATATATGTGAATTATACGTGATATTTCTCAAGCAGAACTCACTTCATTGATTTTGCCGTCCAGTTTCATGACTTCGGTGGGTTTCATGAGTTTCTGCTGGAAAGCGCTGCGCACCCGCTGCCAGTCCTTTCCTTCCCTAAATACATGTTTGCAGTTTAGAATAATATGAAGTAAGTCATTAAATCTCACTTGCATGTGTAACTGAATTATGATATTTACAGTATTAGCAGCCCATAAGCCTCGTCCCGCAGGTCTCTGTAGGCTTTCCATGGTTTGATCTCCAGTCTCTGAGGATAGTTGCTCTCTTTTCTGTAAAGAGCCTCCAATAAACACGGTGCCCCAATGTGAACCGACTCAAAAGAACCCAGCTTCATCTGGAAGATCTTCCCAAACTTCTTATGGTAATGGATCTGAGGTTAGAAGCACAGAAGGACAGAGAACGCACCCTTAAAACTGAAGAAATGTGCAAAGGAATGAATGAATACATGAATGAATAAATCAATAATGCATTTTATTTAAACTATTACAAGGTGGGATTCAAATAAGTTCAAAGTTAAAACAAGTAAATAAATACGTTTTAAAAATAAATAAAAAAAGAATGCATTTATTATAAAAAAATCAATTTCAATAAACATCAAAGTTATGTAATCATATATATATATAGAAATAAGAACATTTTAAATGAAAAGCCTACAAGACTAAAATCATGCATTTATATTTTATTTAAATAACCATACATAAAATTAAAAAAGTTTCATTACAGTAAACCACTAAAAACAACTAAAGTTAATTTATAGTATATAAATAAATAAGACAAATATAAATTAAAATCCCACATAAACTGAAATAAAATCATGCATTTATTATTATTATTATTATTATTATTAATGGAAAGCAAGGTATACTGTTTATATAGGTCTATACTTTTTTCATAAAATGCAATTTATATAAGATCTAATTATGAAATTGACTTTAAAGTAATTATTCAAATAATATTTTTTTAAGTTATTAATAGATAATTAATAGAAATGAGAAGGTTAATTTAAAATCATTAAAATAAATAAGTTTCAAATATTTGTAAAATGTATCAAATCAGATATTTTTTTCATAACGTATAACAAAAAGAGGTTCATACCAGCGCCTCGTGCTGTCTTTTAAGACCTCCTTTCCGGAGCAGCTCGATGAGGCTTCCGAACAGCGGCCAGTTGGTGGGTCCAGGGATGGAGTCGAGCCTGTGTGCGCAGGGCGCGCTCCCCGCAGCATCCTTCGAGTCCAGCACACACACGGAGGAGGTGGGCTTGCAGTGCTGAAGCCCCACAGACTTCTTCTTCAGCAGCTCCAGAATCTGAGGACCTTTCTGGATATGTATTCTCATCTTGAGGCGTGCGTAAAACGGCGTGCGTAAAAGTGTTCGTGAAGCTTCTCTTAAATGTCTCTCTATATATATACTCGCGGCCGTGTTTATCTCGGTCGGACGCGGCGACCAATCATGAATCGTGTGTGGAAGTCGAGCCCACCATTCATTTATGGATCCGCTTTGGTGAGTACCGCCTGACCCCACATAGACCGAGGAAGTGCCCTCAAACGCGCTTTATAAATAAACATAACGGAGGTGACGCGGTTCGCTTTGAGCTGCCCTCAACTCCTCTCTCTGAGTCAACACTGAGACCACGCGACGCCACGACGCACCAATATTTGCTCAGTATCTCCTGCGCACTCGTGGCCAAAGGCGATCGGCAATCGCGCTTGTTTGGACAGCATTCGCGATGGAGATCTAGAACATTTCAACTCCGAATTCATTCATGAGATCTCATATGATCACACGTGCAGCACCTGATTCATGGTGAACTTTGAAAACAACCTCTTCTAAGAGCTTTTTTGCATTCAGATAACATATTCATTTATTATGATTTTACAGCATTAACATGGATGTTTGTCCATTAGCATCAATATTTTTGATTAGAAGTTCCACAAGAGGAAGCGCATATCTAGATGGTCCTGCAGTGTGACAGATTAAAGTACAATTATAAGATATAATATATAAATAATGGATCTGGTATCATGGAGCCATGCATTTTTACAGTATTGACTAATACATGTATCAGGATAGTTATGAAGCACAGATGTTTATCCACGAACATCAAGATTTGACATTAAAATGTTGCATGTCTAATAGTCCACTATAGAAATACTGATTAATGTTTTATAAAAAATACAGTTTTTCTGATTCAAAATTTATTGTAATTGCCATTTCTTTAGAATTGTTTGTGAAATTTACTAGCAATTTCTGTGTGAAACATTTTTTTCAGTTTAAGTGAATGTTTACACTGTCATTTAAAATAATGGCAATTAAAACTAGGGTTATAGAGTACATTTTAGTATTTTATTTCTAAATGTCACACATTATCTCAGTCTCATTCAGTTACTTGCTGGTCCTTTATTTGTGAAATAAATCTTGCTATAAATTGCCATATTGAATAAAAATCGTTTTAAAGTAAATCATACATTTTTTCAGTGTGTGTGCGTATATATATATATATATATATATATATATATATTTGGCTGCAAAGTACATTTAGCATTGTAGAGTTCTGTGCGGGTCGTTTAGCTGGACCATGTTGTTAACGTGTGTATCGTATGACCCATGTGCATGAGGTTTGGGTATAACATTAGCTTGTGCAATAAATATGAACTCAAGCCCCTCTGGTAATCCCACGCTCATAATATAATATAGTTTTTGCCAAAGTAAAGATATGTGGTACAGTAAACATGTTGACTCATAGCATACATAGGTCTTGTTTAAATAACCTTGAACCCTCTGCAGTGCTTGCTGTGCTGCCGTAGTATTTAACAACACTGTGTCCATCAAATACACACAGAGAACAGATTCATCAGGACTGGGGTTAGGAGTGCGTATACACTGAACAAATTATCCATTTCAATTATTATTTTTAAGGTAACTATCAGGGAACATTATCAGAACGTTATCTCAAAGTTATTAACACATATTCTTCCAGTAACATTAATAGAATGTTCATTCAAAAGTTCTCTGATCTTTGACATTCTCAAAATTTCTGCACAAAAGCATTATTTATCATTTTCCTGAAACATTTGATTTGGAAGTTATCACTGGTGGTCAACCAAAATGTGTTTTTTCTAACAGGTGTGTTTGATATCTGTGTATTTGTAAAATAGGGCAATTCAATTACAGCAATTGTCTATACATTAAACGTACATTTTTGCACAGTATTTCTTTTTTAATTCACCAGAAATATTTGAAACACAACCTGTGCACAGTGACAAGGCTGATGGTAGTTTTGTTAATCATTATGTTAACCCAGTTAGTTTTTTTCACCAATACTCTTAAATTAGCCAAATATTGTCTGATTTATCACACATATTATGTTGTACGCTGCTTTAAAAAAAATCTGGAAGTTTAAAGAGTCATGACTTTTATGCTATTTGTATTCCCATCTCATATGGCATAGTATTAGATAACATAATTTAAATACAAATATTATATTTAATAAAAACATTTTTTTTTACTTTGGTTCATGACCCATCTTGTTGTGATTTATATTATTATATATATATTCTAGGTCTAGGTTTTCAGTTTTTTCACTGTCTTATCAAAATCTTTTGATCTTCTGAATCTTTTAGTGTTTTTAAATCTGTTCTTAAAACAGATTTAACAGATTTTCTTATTTTTTCAGAATAGCTTTTAAGTGATTTTCTTGTGTCATATGGAAAATGTTTATTTTACTTTTAATTGTTATTATTGTTTTTTCCCAATCTTTTCTTCTGTGTAAAGCGCTTTGAGATGTACCTTGAAAGGCGCTATAGATTTATTATTATTATTATTATTAAAATGTTTGAAACAAAACATTTGTCTTTTTTAATTGTCCCCATGTCCCTTTAAACCCGTTAGTATTATGTCCCTTTAAATAACAAGTCAGTTCCTCCAGGAAGTGACATCATTATGGAGGAAAGTCACCAGCACACACATTAGTGAGTATTAGTGATTGATTAAATGAATTCGTGAATGATCTGTGGTAGTATGATGATAGCATGAAGCACCATTTGTTGTTATGTTCCATGAGAGAAATGCCTCAGAACCAGTTGTTGGGTAACTGTAGATGTTTGGACCGTAAGTAACGAGTTCATAGTGACTGGAAACTCCAGATGGTGGATGCAGTCAGAACTAACCCTCATAAACTATAGCATGCAATATACACAATAAAACATTACCTCTTGTTAACTTGAATGGACTGAACTGACTCAAAGAACGTAATACGAGCCGGTCCTCAGGTTATTCCAGAACACACGGGTGGTGGTCGTTTTTGGCAAAAACAAGGTATTAGAGCTATTGACAGAACCACAGCCATGCAAGGACTTAAAACCCTCCACTTGTTTTTGGCTATTTGGCAGCACAAGGCTGTGGAATATTGTGGTTGATGCAAGACTCTTTCTTTGGTAGATTTTGGTTAAGCTCTTTCATACTTGGGATTTGGGATTTTGTTTACTGCCCAACATTGGTTTGAGTTTCTTAGAAAGAGTAGATCAAAAGAAACGAGTAAACAAGACAAAACTGCACAAGAGTATCCATTAAAATACATATGGTTTTGATAAACCAGCTCGCCATCGTGATGTTAAGGTGTTGTGGATTGTTGCCAGTGTGTTCTGGGTAATTAATAAGTGGTTGCTAGTGTGTTGTCAATTACTGGTTTTGTGATATCCAGCATGGGTCTGGGATGTTTTTCTTCTTTCACTTGTTTAAAAATCGCTTGGAATATAAAATAATGCCTCTCTTGCAGCATAAATACTGATGTTTAACAATTGGGTGATGTTAAGCTTATCAAACTCTACTATTGTACAAGAAATGTGATGACATGTTTTAAGAAATGTTTTAATCCTGCTTTAAGAACCTAAAGTGTCTGGCTCATGAACTCTTTGACCTGAGAGTTGGCTTGCACTTAAGACAGGCAGAAAACACATGAAGTGAAGCAAAACTGATGACTCAAGCTTGTACAACCCCAGCCGATAGAGGCCATTGAGTTCAGAGACACACACACACGCACACGCACACACACATGCACACACACACACGCACACACACACACACACACGCACACACACACGCTCGCTCATATACCATTTGTTCATTTGCATGTGACAATGAAGGAATGATTTGGGAGGTGAGCTAATCATGTTTTTCATAATCTACCTTTGGCTGTGTTTAAAGATTTCCTCATTCAGATTTTCATCAAAGATTTCATAAGTGGACAGATTGGCTATTGGAAATATAAACGTTTTAACTGAACTCAAATGAACAAAATGACTTGCGTGAAAGGACTCAATCTTCCTCTCCCTAATAAACACACTCACACCTCATTGATTTAGGGACTTTAAGTTATTTGGGGCTTGAGGCAGTTATTTGTTAATTGCCACAAGGAAGATCTTATCTGATTGTTAAAACAATGCTGTGCTTTGATCCCAAATTCTCATACCGCATTTCTCAGTCACATCTGTTTCTCATGCCGTTTGACAACCTTAGTTGTCCTTTACAGAATTAGGTCACATTCCACAAGGTATCAAGGTGTTGAAGGATTGGTGTGTGTGTGAAATAGAGTAAAAAATGTCCCTTCTTGCGTCATTCATACCTGTTATTACATCAGGGCAAACCTGAGGAACCAATCCGGTCCATTAGCATCATTTTGCTGTCATTTCCAGGGCGTTTACGCTGCTTGGACAGTGATTTATAGATGATTTGAGGAGCGCTCAGCCCGGATACCTCTGTGAACTCACTGACCCTCTCTGAGGTTTCTCTTGTACAAACAAGGGCCAGGAAAGGGTTAAGGGTTTCCCTACGGCAGCCATTCCTCTACTTTACACACCCGAGACCTCACAGAGTAGAGGTATCATGGCAATGCACAGTTAATATAATGCTTTTATGAAATGAAATGGGAAGTTGATGCAGGGTTGTGTCCTAATATTTGGTCTTGTTGACTCAGTGGAAAAACAATGCAGAGATAAGATAGACGTTATTGACGTCGGAGGTTGTCCACTCAAACTCTATTCACTTGGTTAAGAATGACCACAGTTTGTTTTCTGAATTATTGGCTGCCAATGTATTTGTATTTTTTTTACATGTTAATAATTCAGGATGTTTGCTATCATTTTGAGACCAATTTAAAGACATTGCTAGTATGTTTCTATATGTCAATGTCGAAGGAGCACAGTTGTCTCAGCAGCATTTCAAAGCTTGAAAATACAATATCCAAGTTCCAACCAATTTCCATTACTTTTTAATTAATCTGACAGAATAATAGCTTTACTAGAATATGAAAATAGCTTTTACTGTATCCTCTGATCAGCACAAAAGCACAAAAACGATGTACTTCCTATTTTCAGTATGTTTGTCTTGTTTCCTCAAGAAATCAAAGTAGATGAAAAATGACACAAAAAGTCTTGCTTTCTGACAAATGTATCATAACGATTTATGATGAAAAGGACAAATATCTGCCAATGAGCGCAGAAAAAAATCAGCTTAATTTGGTGCTTGGATGCCCAACGTAAAGTCTGTGTCTCAACTGGTTAAAGCAGTGGTCTCAAACTCGATTCCTGGAGGGCCACAGCTCTGCACAGTTTAGCTCCAACCCCAATCAAACACACCTGATCCAGCTAATCAAGGTCTTCAGGATTACTAGAAACTTCCAAGCAGGTGTGAGTTGGAGGTGGTTGCAGCTAAACTATGCAGAGCTGTGGCCCTCCAGGAATTGAGTTTGAGACCACTGGGTTAAAGCAGAACCAGTTGAGAACCATCTCCATCCAGTTTACTGGCCCGACAGATTGTCTCAGTTCTTCACACGGTTCTCCTTTCAATACAACCCCGATTAACCTCATTTTAGGAGACCGTCGGGAAGTCCAGACCGAATATCACTTATCCAATCAGACCCATGGGATTGGTCACCGGTGCTCTACTTTTGCACAGCCCGAGTTTAAAGGGTTAAAAATGAGCCGATAGATCAACGGGTGCAATCAATAGCATTTACCCTAAATCAGCTCCTCTATTTGCATATATGACAGAGTAAACGTGTGTCTCCACTTGCCAGCAGAGAGAGATTATTAACATTTTTGAGCTCACCCTGTGCCTGCATGTACAAAGCATTCTTCCACTGGAGAGACGACAGCATGAAGAAGAGCAGAGGAACAGTTTATAGCTCATGATGTGATGTTTAAATATTCCTCAGAAGAAAACAGTCACACACGAGTCAATAGCACGGAGCTATAATGAATGCAGACAGCAGCTCACATCTTTTAGGAAGAATGTGATGAGAAAAAAGTCTAAGATTTCTAACTTTTGATTGCAGACGCTTGAGATCAGAAACTCGAAAGGAGATGCATGTTGAGAGTGCTGGGGTCATTTTCTCAGGAGAAACATCTGAGAAGTGAGAAATTGAACCAAAATCAGTACGTTCTCCATTTAATCTAATTTTCTATGAGAAATACTAAACGGGTCTCTTTCCTGTAAGATTGTTTGTGCATGCTGGTCTTTGTAAACAAGCTGTTTCGATGTCGTAATCTTGAGTCGAGAGGATAAACACAAACGATTTCAAACCACTGGTGGCTCACTGCCACGAGAACTAGTTAATTACATGGTTTAGTCTCCCAAAAAACAAAGCAACAAAACCAGATGTGTGTTTCTTAACCCTCTGATGCATGACGTCTTAGTTTGACAGAAAGACATTTTTAACCATTCACAATGTGTTACAATAAAGTGCAATGAGGTGTTTTGCTTTTGATCTTTTCCCAGAATTTTGATATAATAACTGTCCTCTTTATGAAAATTCAACATTTCTGATGAGAAAGTGATGCCTCAAGTAATATAGAAATGTATTTTCTTGTTCAAATACATAATTCAGGGATAAAGCCATTGGGAATGATTATACTCTTTACTGTAGATGGGTTAGTAATTTGAACAGGGGAGACGTGTGTGTGTGTGTGTGTGTGTGTGTGTGTGTGTGTGTGTGTGTGTGTGTGTGTGTGTGTGTGTGTGTGTGTGTGTGTGTGTGTGTGTGTGTGATATAGGTAAAACCTTTTGGTTATTTGGTGAGCCCTATTAAATTAAATTAAGTTGCCTTTCCATGTTGATTAATATAATATTTTAAAGGATAATGTGTATTTATTTTAATTTTTTACTTATTTTTATGGTTACAAGTTCTAGTAACAACAGCTAATAATTTCTTCTTTTTTAAGTTAAATAATTTAATAACAATTATTCTAGTGCAGTTTTGAAGTAGAAAGTAGCGTGTGTGTGTGTGTGTGTGTGTGTGTGTGTGTGTGTGTGTGTGTGTGTGTGTGTGTGTGTGTGTGTGTACATGCATGCATGCTCAAGAGGGTGATCATTTTGATTAAATGACATTGGCTTCAGCAAACACAAACTCAGAGTAATCAATTATCTGATCAAGTGTTGAAATTGTAATCGTTTGTTCAGACAGTGTTTCTACATCTGATGGATTTGCTTCTTTTGTCATAGTGGTGACTCATTGGATATAAAGCCAAGACACTTTTGACAACAATTTATTTTATGTAATCACATATACACAGTACTACTTTATACTAAATGAATTTACTATATGTGTAAAGAGTAAGCAAAAGTTGAGTTTGAACACTTGGAAATCAGTCCGACTGAAATGAATTTCTCAAAATCTGAACGCATTTCAGGTGTTTTTTTTATACCATAAACAACGTATGAACTGGATTTAAGTCACATACACCATAAATCAGATTTCTGAACGCAGTGCATACTCATATTCCTGAGCGGATGCATGGAGCCAGTGAACTGCCTGACTCGTCCCCCGTGACCCCGACCAAGCTACTTAAAGCATCAGGTAAATTTGCTGAAGCTCTTGACCTTAGATACTGTGTCCCGCAGGGCGCATAAACCCTGTCTAGGGTGCAGAGCCTTTCGGAAACAAGCAGAAATCCAGCTGGCCTTATCTTATCTTGTGCTATGAGCAGGCAAACAGGAGCACAGAAAATGTCAGCCTGCACATTACCCTACACACATCAGTCAACTCAAGAACTCTCCTATTGATCAGTTTGAAGTGAAACTAATTGTAATTAAGATTATTTACTCCTTTTCCAGCCATTTGACAGCTTTGTCTTCCATACACTCTTAAAATAGAGGTGCTTCACGATGCCACAGAAGAACCTTCTCTTTCAAAAAGGCTTCTTTGTGGTGAAAGAAGGTTCTTCAGATTATAAAAAGGTAAGAAAGAGATGTTCTTTAAAGAAACCTTTGACTGTATGCTTCTTTGTGGAATCAAAATTGATTCTTCTACGGCATCGCTGTGAAAAACATTTGAAGCACCTTTATTTTTAAGAGTGTGGAACTGAATGAATATATATATATATATATAACTTCATTGTGCATTTGAACATGATTCACTGGAATTGTGCAGATCAGATACAAAATCTGTGGTAGCAATTTCCGTAAATACGTCCAGACGATGAGCCATAAAACTTTCAGACTGGGATCTTGAGGTTCTTTTACAGAAGGTTAAAAACATTCCCATAAATCTGGCTGCAATTACCGCTGCCATGATGACCAGAAAATGTCCACAACCGGCCCTTTTACAATGATTCATCTCAATGAAATCAAACTTGGAGTTCCATGGAACTGCAGTTTTCTGAACTCCTGGTCCTGGCCTGTTGACTGAATTCACCCATAATGTCTTCTATGTCATTGTCTTCTATGACGTTTACTATCAATCTGATAAAGTAAATTGCCATTTATTTTACAACAACTTTTCAATATGTCTGTCTGTCTATCCGTTTATCCATCTATCCGTCTGTCTTTTAAGATGTCTTGTGTTTTGTGTAGTTGCTGGGGTATTTTCGGTGGCTATTTACTTGCTCAAAAAATAGAAGAATAAATAAACAAATCAGAGTGTCTGTTTGCATACATTAGATCTGACAGGTGTTGACAGTGTCACTCGAACCGTTTAGTGCCCCCTGGTTTACCATCAGTGGTGTTGCTCGTATCGCAGGGACCACCATCACTGAGCCTCTACGCTATTTATAACGCTTTCAGCATCCAACAGATGCAGGACATTTATTACAGCCACATGTCTTCAGCAAGGATCATTAACCTTTTGGGACGACTGTGCCAGAAAGTCTTCCAAATGTCCTGCTGCTCATGTCCGAAGTCCTGAAGTGTTATTATGAGCTCATCGCTGCTTGTTACGATGGCTGTTGTATAAGTGACCGACCACAGCAACAGCTGACAGTCCTTCGCAGTGATTGCTTAATATTTCTTGATGTTTGGCCAGCATATGAGTACAACAACTATCGGCTGATTTAAATCACTCAGCTCTCACTTAAGCCTTCGTTGTAGGTCATTATCTAAAATATGTGGTTGCTAGGGCGTTCTAAATAATTTTAGGCTATTGGAGATTGTTCTGGTTGTTGCTAGGGCTTTCACAGGTGTTTTCTAGGGCTTGCTATGCAGAGCAAATCCAAGTATGAGCAGTAATTATAGTGATGTATGCGATACTAAACACCCCAGAAAAAAAAATCATGGTCACACTAAATATTACAGTTTTTCTCAATTGCTTCGGCACATTTGTCGAAACAGTCTTAAGATTCTCTAAATCGTGAGTGCAAACGTCATAACTGTTTTCTGAACTTCTGAACTTTATTGCATGTCTGCAAAATGTAGTTACTCACCCAAAACATTTCATTCATGCTTCAAAACCTAGTTATCGTGTCAGTAATTTGGCCAAGGCCACCAAAATATAAAGTATCTTTGTCATCGTGTGAGCCACACTTGTCAAAATGTTTAGTTGTTTTTTCACCGTGACAGTCAACTATGGAAATTAAGGTTTTATAAAAATAAAATAAAGATATTTGTTGAGAAGAGTCAATAGTACATAGAAAAAAGTATATGAACATTTGTATTTGTGCATTACATTTATTTTTGTACGCATGTATTACATGTAAAGTGAAATCTTGCTTGTCCAATTACTGTACATTTCATATTTCTTATGTTACCACAAATACACAAAAATACAAAATCACATCCATGAGAAAAATGATTCTCGGTGGACATCCTATCGCTCTTGTTGGTCAGGCCAAAGATTTCCATCAACATCACATCTGATGTTTTCAATTAAATGCAAGGTAATTTGCCAATTTAGCACACATTACAAACAATGTCAATATCAGATATTTATGGAATATACACGAATGTACACCAATTTTTGATAATTGAATGGATCGTTTTGAATGTGATGGCTTACATGATGAAAAATGATTGAGAAGTTGTGAAGACTTTGACAGTTTAAGTGAGAATCGACTCGGTTTTGATCAACAAGCCATATGCGATTAGTTGTTGTGCAAACTGCAGACAATCGTACTTACTGTTTGCACACACGTGCCAAAGCATTTGCAATTTGCTCAAATCAATAAGAAGTTCCAATCTGATGTGAACAAGAAACTAATTGTTCAGAGATCTGAACTTATTGTTTAAAAAAACAAATCATTCGAGAAATGAGCCAAAGCAATTGAGATTAACTATTATGTACTTACATTTAAATTAATAATTTGGTAAAATGCACTTATTGTGTTCATGTTTTTACATTGTACTAATGTTTAAAAGATACTTGGATGTAATTACATCTGTAATTAGTTTCTGTAATTACATTTATACTTACCCTGTTGACCCATTCTTACACCTTAAACCACCCTCAAACCTACCCATACACCAAACCAGTCCCTAACTAACCTAACTAACCCTTATCCCACCTCAATAGCAGCAGAAGTGTTTTGCAATACAATATGAACAAAATAAGTACATTGTACTTGTGTAATAATGTAAGTACATAGTAGTTGAGGCCACCTAATACAAAGAGCGACCAAAATCAAATATTTGGAAATGTTTGCATTTGTCCTTCTCTTGACTTCCAGATGCTTGACGTGTTTTATAGGCACAGCGTTTGGCTTTGTTGGTCTCTCCTCATCATGGTCAAGTTTAAAAGCATCGAGTGTTCCTCAAACCACGCCAGACCCGCATGACTTTGGCACAAATGTTGTAATGGCTGTTCTTTGAGCGGTGGAGTGAAGTTACAAACACCCGAACACATTTTCCCCGTGTTCAGCCTCTGCTGGAAACTCTCCAGATTTCATCTCTGTTTTGTTCATTGCAGTACACAAGTATCTGAGCGCTCTCAATGACCTGCCCGAGCCTGTTTTCTAGAGGCGCTTGTTTTGCCTACAGCTCTGTTTTCTCAAATGACGTCAGCTTCCTTGAGTTCCCTGAGTGTAACACTAAATTTACGAGTATGTTGCGCAACCACAGATTCTTGCTTGATGAAAGACGACGAGGAAACCGTAGCCCGGGGACTGTTTCTGTACAGTCGAACAACAGATACAGTATGTTTTAGTGCTGCCAGGGACACCTTGTTATGATCGCCCTTTGACTGTTTTCAATGAGTTCCCGTATGACACGCTCTGTTCTGTGCCGTAAACTGAAGAATCAACACACAATCTTGAGATTGACTTTTGTGTGCTACAGCCGCTTTTCATGACGTTGTAAACAACTATCCATTCATTCCCAGCATGCGTCAGAAAGGTCTATATATGTAGTAGTCTTGGTAGTGTTTCTAAGGCAGACTCTTATTCTACTTATATAATAAGGGCTTGTTATCTTCCCTGAACCTTAGGTATTATATTTGACAAGATTCAACTCAATTTAAATCAGTTCAATATTACTTAAATGACTTGTACAGCCCTTCTGATTATATCTAAATATTTAGCAATTGAATTTGAGTTATTAATTTGAAAATATGCAGAATAATATATTGAGTACATATATAAATATGTTACAATATATTGAACAATATATGTAAACCTGGAGAACTAAACCAGTCATAAAAGAAGCATGGGCTGTATTTGTAGCAATAGCCAACAATACATAGTATGAGTCAAAATTATCGATTTTTCTTTTATGCCAAAAATCCATAATTTGGACAACTTTAAAGAAATATCAGTCTGGATCAAACCCTTAAATGACCTGAGATGACCAAACACCTGAGAAGAGATGATGCCAACCATCAGACAATATACAGAATTAACCACATTTTGCCATAAGTTAAATATATTAATTTCTGCAATATATAAATCTATTGTAGAAACGTAATTTCCTGTAAAGCTGCTTTGCAACGATTGTATTGTAAAAAGCGTTATATAAATAATCTTGAATATGTTTTGCACCCTCAGATAACAGATTTTCAAATAGTTGTATGTATCTCAGCTAAATATTGTCCTATCCAAACAAACCATACACCAATAGAAAGATTATTTATTCAGCTCCAATATCAATTCCAATACATATATCCTTATGACTGGTTTTGTGGTCCAGGGTCCCATATGTAAATTTCTGCTTTTCATATATTGAACAATGTGGCAATATATTGACTAAAATATTGTAACGTAATTTTAATGTGTGTATAAATATTTCACATTTAAATAGGAGCTTGTATGTGTAATATATGTATGTGAGGAATAAGGAATTATTAGTATGAAATATATTGTATAACTTTTGCATATTGTCTACTTGTATATCTCATTCAATCAGTTAAGTTATAAATGTCAAATATGATTTTTTTATGATATGATTCTTTAAACATATTTTCCCATGCGTTACCCCATGAAAGAGAAATTCATTATGAATGAGCTATTACATGTACGTAAACATTTAGTGCAGTTTTTAACCATTATTGCTCTCTCTCTCTCTCTCTCTCTCTCTCTCTCTCTCTCGCTCTCTCTCTCTCTCTCTCTCTCTCTCTCTCTCTCTCTCTCTCAATATACAGTCAATATACAGTATAACCATACATATATTGCAGTATTGAAAAAAATTAGCACTTTCAATATATTTTCCAGTATATTCCTATGTATTTTGTTTGGGACATACTGTAGCTGTGTGTGTCTCTCTCTCTGTGTGTGTGTGTGTGTGTGTGTGTGTGTGTGTGTGTGTGTGTGTGTGTGTGTGTGTGTGTGTGTGTGTGTGCGTGTGTGTGTGCGTGTGTGTGTGTGTGTGTGTGTGTGTGTGTGTGTGTGTGTGTGTGTGTGTGTGTGTGTGTGTGTGTGTGTGTGTGTCAGCTGCTGGTGTGTGTGTGTGCCAGCTATGTGTCAGGTTCAGGCAGTGCCTGTGCTCTGTGTGCTGAACTCTAGCATCTATAACAACACTCTCAATCACCATCGTGCACTCCATGACCTCTGCCAGCATCTCACCATTCTTCACTAGTTCACCTTACCAGTAATGACAGGAATCACACAAAACTTCTCCATTTCAGCATTAAATCAAAGAAAGAATTATGTGCACTGCAGTCATTAGAATTAAATGACCAAATGTGACATTTGTGATGACACCAAAGTTTAGAATATTTATTAATCTCACAAAAATAATTTGCATTTTGAAGACAAATTATTTGAATGGTTTCTTTGTGCAATAAGAAATGATTTGTTAATGAAACAGAAAATATGTATTGCATAAAAAATTAACGCCTAGTACTGTAAAGTTAATATTTGGACAATATTTATTTTAATAAACAATACACATATAAAATTACTGCAATACGAGACAATTTAGCCACTGATTTCTAGACAGCTTTGTGACAGCATTCAAGTTAACATGAGTAAGGCTGGGAATTAAAAATTCATATTGGTCCAACACTATTCTGAATATATAAAACATCTGCATTTCACCTTAAAATCAAAAGAAAAAAAGAAAATATACATGCATTACAACAATATGAGACAATTTGACCACTGATTTTATGACTATTAATAAACATTGCATTTCCTCCTCTGTTGCAACAGTTTTGAAGTGTATGAAATGACTGTACCCATATGCCCAAGTCATTAGTGTTTGGTGATGAGTTTGTGGCTCATTTAAAGTCACACCAGAGGTGTTCAGCTGCTTTCTGCAGACCAGTCAAGTTCTTCCACACTGACTCAATCATCATTTCTCTTTGATTCTTGTCTAATACACAGAGACACTGTCATGTTAGAATAGAAAAGAGTTCTGTCCAAACTGTTGCTACACAATTCATTATATGCTTAAACATTAATATTTATACTCATGTAAATTACTAAAGTAGTCAAACCTTTCATTAGAAGTGGTTGTCCCAATACTTCTGGCAATATAGTGTAATTTAAATGTTAAAAGGTTTTTGAGGGCATTTTCACACAGGGACAGAGTAAAGTTGTTTACTGGTCACTAATCTGTATATTGAGAGTGTGCAGCATTGTGTCAGTCTGATGAAGTCATTCGTGTGTGAGGACCGTGTACATGTCAAGTCCGGCGACTGCATCAAGGGCACTAGACTGAGTGAACTCTGCAGGTACATGTTGATGGCGTGTGGCTGTGTAATCAGCGGCCGCTCGAGGTCACAGTCGTGTTTCTGTGCTTCCCCTCCGGCTCTCTCTGAAATGACTCCTCAAGGTCTCTTTGGGCTGGACTCTGAAACATAGACTCTGTGGCCATAAACTTGTTATGCTGAATGCTGCATGAGTCAACAGCCGGGTTGAACGAGTGACTTGTGTAATTTCATGCGTTTGATTTCGTGAGCTTTGTATGATGTGCTTCATGGTAGAATTGATCCGCTCTTATTAGTGGACATCGGGACAAATAAACAAGTTTAAGTCTGTTTTTGAGGTTGTGAAGAATACGTTTGAACAAAACTAATAATATTCATTTAGATAATAAATGTTTTAGTAACTCATTCTAAAAGTTGGGAAAGATGGGAAAAATGCCAAAGTTTTGCATTCTGGATTTGATTTGCGTCTACACACAGTGTTCCTGTGGCTCAGTGGTAGAGCATTACGTTAGTAGTGCAAAGGTTGTGGGTTCGATTCCCAGAGAACACACAATGCATTCAGGCTATACATTTTTGTAACAGTATGTAAGTCGCTTTGAATAAAAGCGTCTGCTAAATGCATAAATGTACACAAATAACTAATTCTGACTGGTGCATTTCTGATGATTGTGCCAATGAAATTTACAATCTGTTAAAAACTAAATATAATATTTTTGTTTGATATTGACAGATATTGACAGCTGGTACTAATGTTGTATTTTTTTGACCAGTTTAAATTTTTTATAAAATTTTTGTTCCTGAAATCCATCCTTCTGCTTGGATCACAATAATCCTGTTTTTTATTTTATCAAAAGTATCCCAATCTTACTAAAACATTTTGAAAAACACAAACTGAGGATTCAATCCAGATCAGAATCAAGACTGGATTTTGTGATCTAATCCGAATTCAGATTTGATCCAATCCGAGGGCCAAGATCCGATCAAACGACCGGCCCTGCGTCGCTGGTGTCTCACAAGGTTCAAGGTTCAAGGTTTCTTTATTCGTCACATAATAAATTATACAGGGTATAATCAGAAGTGAAATATAGATCAAATCAGGTCCGCTCAGTGGACAGTGCAAAGAATAAAAATAGAAATTATATAAAAGTAACACAACACAAGATCATATATATGGTAGAAAAAGAGAAATAAGAGTAAAATGTGCAAAAAGTGCTAAACAATAAGATGTGCAAAAACAGTATACTGAGACTTAATAAATAGTAATATGAACAAGAGGGATGTACATGGGGCAGTCAATGCAGTTTGGGATGTGAATCCATTCAATCTGTGTATGTGTGTGAATATATTCAGATGTAACCCCGTTTGTAATCGTTAAGATTTTCACAAGTAACTGTAATTGAAGTACACATTTTTCTCTGTAACCGATTACAGTTAGGCTGTGATTAGATGTGATTAGATTACATGTAACTAGTTACTCCCCGACACATGACAGAATAACCTCTCCGCTACACCTTCACCTGAAAAACAAAGTCATTGACGTTTGCCTTCAGATCGAACTCCCTGAGCTCCGAGTCACTCATCCAAACATTCCTTTACGAGCATTAGCGATGAGCACACAAGCTCTGATCTCAAGCTGCACCGCTGCAATCACAACAACATGATGTGAAATCAAGGACCGTTAAACGTGTGCTCTTCAAACACACTGAGTAAACCAGTTCTTTAATATGAGCTGAAGTTCCAGCAGATGACAGCAAAGCTTGTGCTATTAAAGCAGTTCATTTTCTCTTCAGTCATTTTTCAGTTCACACACTGTATAATATAATATAACATTTTTGCTTCATATAATCCCTTAATAATTGTATAGTTACCACTGTTTCCACTGTGCTGAACCTATTACTCAATATCTCTGTATATTGAAGTGCTGATAAGATTAGATGTAGACTGTCAAACATGTATTATGTGTTTATTGTTATGATTTATTTTATTAAGTGTATTTTATCTGTTTAACTGTGAATCTACAATTTTCTCCCAAATCACTATTAACCTATATACTGTATCCATCTATTGAATATTTGTAAACATTAACTAATATTATAATGAATTCTCTCTGTGTGTGTGTGTGTGTGTGTGTGTGTGTGTGTGTGTGTGTGTGTGTGTGTGTGTGTGTGTGTGTGTGTGTGAAATTAAATATTTAAATAATATAGAAATAAATATTACATTTACAAATATTTTATATTTTCCTTGTAATTAAAAATTTGTGTTTAAATGTGCTTAATTGTTATAGAAATGGCATTTAAGGATCTTTCAGTATTCAAAAATAATTTGTTTTGTTTACGCAAAATACATTTTATTTTCCTTTTGATTTTAGAGTGAAATTTGAGCTGGATGTTGCTTTGTGAGATTCATGCCCTTCAAAAGACTAAATCATAATCATGCATAACTGTTTATTCCACTTAACACAAGGCAAAAATCACTTTATGAAGGAGACATGAGAATGAAATTAATTTATCTTTATTCTATTATAATAAGCCCAGAAATAATCAACAATAAAACCTTATATACATATCATAGCGAACAGAAGCGGTTGTGAAGAGCACATGCAGGTCAGAGCGGCACATACAGTACATCAACTTCAGCAAAGTAACACATATACATCCGTAACAAACCACATGATGTTCAGACAAACACAGGAGGACAAGAAGTCCCAGACTCACAGGACGCTGACATTCAGAATCCATCGTGTCATTTCTTTAATTCACGTTTAAATCACGTCAGGGGTTTCCATTCAAATAAGTGGGTTTGCAGTACTTTGTGCTCCAAAAGGGAAGTTTTAGTACAATATCTTCCTTTTAATGCACTTTAACTCAGTTAACATTTGATATTGCAAGATAAATATCAGGTCTGATTACATACAATTATATCAAATCTTTTTCTCTTCACTTATGCATTTGGTGTTTTCATGGAAATGCATATGATTTAATGCTGTAAGATTTTTTTTAATGCTAACAAATTTTTAACCCCTTTCATCCTTAATTTTTTTCAGAACGACTATGTTCAGAAAACAATGCTAAGAAACATTACAGCATACTGCACACTTTACACTGTATACTGCTTGATATAAAAACTAGTACACATTATGCATCGTGATAAACATTTCAAACAGTAGTTTGCTGCTTTACTGTCACATGACTTGATTTTGAATCCAGTTTCTGTGGGAATTTTCTCTTTTGGCAGTCTAAAGATGAGGTGTAAAAAAATCCATTCAAGTGCATTGCATTCTGGGATACCCATGCGTTGTGCTCCATTGTCACCTGGGCTTCTGCACACACACTGTGCACAGTATACACTGCAGAAATAGTATGTTATTCCGAACACAGGCTTTCTGAATCCGTCGCTGATGGGTTTGTTTTCAGTGCAGTGCTGTTGTGAAGAAAAGAGCTGAGCCTCTCAAGTGGAGCGCGAGAAAGAGACAGAAGTGTTTTTCTTGGATTGATTTGAAGCAAACGTTTCCAGTAAGATTGCGGCTCCCTGCTGATTGGTCCTGCAGTTCTTGGCTGGGTCATGTGATTGGACGAGCAGATGCTGCCCTCTAGAGGTAATCCAGCTCAAGTGCGTGACTCAACGCCTCCAGATCCGCCCGGCACGTCACTCTCCAGAACGGCATGTTCTTCTGAGGACAACCACATTAACATGTATCTGTCACGACTGATGAAGATGCACGCTGTCAGTCGTGATATTACAAAAAAGAGACCATTTAATGTCCTGGTAAATATTTATATGTAAAGGTTTACCCCCTTTTAAAATAACTTTTTAAACCTGAAAAGTGTTTTGAGAATAAATATTTGGATATATTTTGAAAGGATAAGGAAACTTCTACATCAGTTTGTTTAAATGCATTTTAATATTTAAAAACATCTCATTTCAAATGTAATATAAATGACAATTATAAAAAAGATCACATTTAAGATAAAAAAATATTATAAGAAATACTATTTATATAAAGATGTATTTTTTTAATATTTGAAAATATTAATTTATTAAAAAAGAATAATATTAAAATCTATTTACATATTTGTATAATATAAATAATCATCATAATAAAAATATCATATTACAAACTTAATATTATATAGATTTATAAATACTATTATATAATATAATGTAAAAATACGATTTAAAATATATTGTAAAATATGTTTAAAATATGTATTTTAAAAACAATAACACTGAATGATATTAAAATCTATTGAATTATAATATAACATTATATATTGTTTAATAATATAAATGATAACTAATAAAAATGACTATAAAATAAAACTATGATTATAACAAATATAATTAAATATAAATATCAATTTTTATAATTATATTATTACAAAAACAGTAATAACTGAATAATACTTACAATATAAAATATATAATAAATATCATATTTGTTTATATATGTTATCTTTATTTATTTTAAAATGTGTAATGGTAGTTAATGTTGTTTTTTTCCCCTTTGCTAATAAAACGATGCCATGTTACAGTAATACCATGCTTTTCTAGAAAATAGCAGTATTAATATATTTAGTAATCCCATAACGCATGATTTCAGCATGATTTCAGCATGATTTCAGCATGATTTCAGCATGATTTCAGCATGATTTCTTCACACCTTCTTGGCGGCCGCCTCCTCCTCGACTCCATCCCCTACGACCACATACACGGCTCTCCGGCCGAACCTCTGCGCCACGCGCTCAAAGCAGCTTTCTTTACCTAGAACACACACATGACGTTAACTACTCTGTTTCTAGATCAGGAGAACTGTCGTTTGACGAGGAAACAAACCTGTTTTGGTGGCGCTGTAGATGTTCTCGATGGGAAAAGCTCCTCCAAGCCCGTAGAGAAGCACTTTGGAGAGCGCTGGAATCAGCTGCGTGGTGGTGACCATCACGTTCACACAGTTCGGTCTGTCACAGGGACACAACGCATTCTTAAAGGAATGAATACAAATCTGCTCTGGGTTTAGATCAGCAGAGTCTCTCTGTAGAAACACTCAGATCTAGAGCTTTGATGGAGGGGACGGTTTACTGAAAATAACTTATTTCTTATGGAAGCTTATTTTAGACATCGAATTAAGACAAATCTGAATTACGAGATACTATCTCAATTGTGAAATAAACAGATTTGCTAAATATAATCTCAGAATTGTGAGATATAAAGTCATAACTGCACAAAATAAACTCCGAATTGAAAATATTAACTTTTAATTACAAGATATAAACTCAGAATTGAAAAATATTAACTTTTAATTACAAGATATAAACTCAGAATTGCAAAATATTAACTTTTAATTACAAGATATAAACTCAGAATTGCAAAATATTAACTTTTAATTACAAGATATAAACTCAGAATTGCAAAATATATAATTGTGAAATACAATCTCAATTGTGAAACATAACTCATATTTGCTAAATATAATCTCAGAATTGTGAAAAATAACTCATATTACAAGACATAACTTAATTGTGAGATGTAATCTCATATTTGTGAAATAACTCATAATTGCAAGACATGACCATATTTTCAAGATATGATATCATAATTGCGAAATATAAATTATTATTATTAAAATAAAAATTGCAAAAAAGTTGCAATTATCTGTATATTTTATTCCATTGTGAAAAAAATAATTATGAGATGTAAACTTAGATTTCCAAAAAAAATGCATAATTGTTGTGATTTCAAAAATCATATAAAAAGCTGCATTATTCTGTGGTGGAAATAAACTTCCATAGTTTCTATCGTATGACTTCAGAGAACTTGAATTCATATGGACTACATCTATGATGGTTTTTGGATCTTGACAGGTTCTGGTCACTACACAGATTTGATTGAAAAGCAGTTCAGATGTTCTGCTAAACTTCACTTTTCTGTTAAATAAGTCATGAGACAGAGATATGCTGGCGAATCAAGTGCTCTTAATCATCATCAATCTCTGATACTGACAGTGCTTGTCCTGTTTGAGTGACACACAACTGCTGTAACTTGCAGTAAAGTCAAGGAATATCCCAGATCCGGTGTCTGTGGCACGCTGTGGATTGAACTCTGTGTCGTCGTATGTGTGCTGTCCTCACCTGGAGTTAATGAGAGCGAGAGCTTTGAGTGCCTGCGTCAGCCACAGATCCGTCAGAATCTCCATCTCCCGCCTCAGCTGAAGCCACTCTTCCCGCTTCGGACTGCCCAACAAACCTGCAGAACAAACCCATCAGATTCATGCGTGACACCAGTTCATGAACGCCACTTCTGAATCCACAGATAACAGTAAGAATACCAGTGAGTTTATCATGTACAACACTCTTAAACCAGTGTAACACATGGCCTTGAGTGACTTCCTGCTTTTAGAACCACAACAATAAAATGATGTACAATTCATTATTTGATTTTTCTAAATAATTTCATATTAAATAATATATAACAAGGTTTCTTGAACTACAGGCATTTTATGTTCCAGTGTTTAGTTTATTTAAAAGCAAGAAAAACGTTTTTACAATAATTTGTTTTATTCTGAATATCTAAATCATATTTAATAATAATTTCTTAATTTACAGTTTTTTTTATTAATCTCAAACGTTTTTACCATGACGTAATAATTTATTTTTACTTCATTGCAAATAACTAAAAATCAGAAAATCCATAATAAATATATTATTTTATTTTACATTTTTACCTATTCCATATTTAATGTATTCGAGCATCACAAACTGTCCAATTACATTGTCATATTTTTTGTACTTGTCTGTATTTATTTTCTAAAGTCTCACAGGGTCAAAGGTAGCCAATAGCTGAAACGCCCAATTCATACAGTATTTACATAAATACATTTAATTCAATATTACACATATCTAAATAAAAATATATTAATATTAATTATAATTAATGAATCAATGAATTACATTGCTCTCATCAACAATAACATGCTGAGAACCAAAGAATGGTTGCAATATTATTATAATGTCTTGTTACTGTCAATAATAATAATATTACTTTATTATAATGTTGCACCTGGTTATAGTTCTTCAGTCTAACTGTACAGTGTTTACAGTTGATGTGTTAATATAGAAGTCAACTGACATGTGGCTACAGCTGTGTGTACTTCAGCTCTTCTACAACGGCTTCCAGCGTGATTCGACCAATCGGATTTGAGAACAGGATCTATCTGTTGTGTACTAGTCGTTTCTGGCCCTACTTATGCTTGTATTCATAGCTGTGCTCTCTTCTCACCTCCTACATTGTTCTTGTAGGTGTTGTAGATCTCTTTGACACGGCGGTAACGGAAGGCGAGCTTCCTCATCCAGTCGACCCCGCCGTGAACACCGGAGCCCAAGCAGAGCGTGCCTCCACCTGCTGGGCTCTGGAAGCCATCTGTGCCAAAGTTATAGATGCTGCAAGTACAGACACACACACACACACACACACACACAACACACAGACACAGAGACACACAAGTTACACACACACACAGACACACACACACACACACACACACACACACACACACACACACACACACACACACACACAGACACACACACACACACAGACACACACACAGACACACACACACACACACACACACACACACACACACACACACACACACACACACACACACACACACACACACACACACACGCACACACACACACACACACACACACACACACACACGTCAGCTTCAGATCCGCTCCACACCTCCAAACACAGTTTCTCCTGACACGCTCTCAAAAGTCTGATTAATGTTTGCCTACAAACGGTGATAAGAAACTATAATGTTTGATAAGCAGTGTGTCAGCATGCCGGTATGCTAAAGATAAAGCTGAAAATGTATAACCCAGTAAAATGAAAATCTTGCCATCATTTATTCATCCCCTTGTCATTCCATAAAAAGTTCCTGCTCCTTTATCATATACCATAAGTTCATATTCAGTAAATAATTAGGAGAGAAAGAAATCTGTAAATTAAATAAATAAATAAAACGATTAAAGATCAAATAAAATAATAGGATATTTGCATCATTTAATATATTTACACATATTTCAATAATGTAATTTTTGGAATGTTTTTGTGCTTAAAAATATTAGTGATTTTTCACAAATAAATTGAAAAATAAAATCAGAAAATTTAAATATTTTAAAGTAAACTGAGCTTTATATTTTTTAAAAATCCTGCTTATATATATATATATATATATATATATACACACACACACACATATATATAGCATCAGTTCATAGTAAGTAAATAACTAAATGAATAAATAAAGTGGGAAAACAGTCAGTACATTTCAGTAAAAATCTATTAAATAATTTAAAGTAAATTAAAATAGGAGATATTTAATAAAGCTTTAGGGTACATTTTGTAGTATTTAAGTTCTTTTGGAGCTTTTAAAAATATTCCTGTTGCTCTTTCATATAGCATCTGTTCAGAGTAACAACATTAAATGAATAAATAATCACTAGATCATTTAAATAAAACACTTCATATAGACTGCTTATAGCACATTTTCTGAGTATTTTTATTATTTTCCTATAGGATCAGTCCATAGTAATTAATTAAAAATGCAAAATAATTTCTGTAAAAATCAATAAAAGATAAAAAAATAAAGGATATTCACTAAATTATATAGACTGCTTTTATGGTAGTTTTTGGAGTATTAATATGGGTTTGGAATAAAAGCGTGAGTAAATATTGACAGAAATGTAATTTTCGAGGACTGTTCATTTAATAACTCTGTAGACGTGCTCTTAAACGAGTGATTAATGTCCATCATAAAACGTCTGGAAGCAGAGCGAGGGCTTGCCTAAAACAACGTTTAATACTCAATATGTCAGCAGCATAAAGCACAGGATCCCTTTACGGCATACAATATCTGTTTTTTGTATTGTTGCTCGCTGTGCTAGATGAAGGAAAGTCATACTCTACCTCAAGTCCTGCCCGTTGTCATCCGAGGCCACATCATCGATGTGAACTTGGTCACATTCCTGGGAAATGAAAGGAAAGCAGATACGCATGAGGTGGATAGACGTTACAGCCGTGTAAAGTGATGTACTGTGTATAGACAGGTTCACCCGCCGCCGAGCCTCGGGGAACGAGAGTGAAATATTAAAAGACCAACAACACAAAACAAAACAAGCCATCCCGGCGCCTTTACCGCCGGAGGGGAAGATATCAGACAGAATATTGGACGTTAATTAACGCTTTTGTCTTGGCTGGGTTTGTGTGTACACGAGTCGCGGTGGACGACACGAGCTGAACATCTGCTCTTTACTCCAGATCATTATCTAGTGAGCTTCTCCTTTCTGTTTCAACAACACATGCAAATACGATCAAAATGTGGATTCGAATTCTCAAAAACGCACTGACAAAACACATTCATGCTCGAACTGTTGTTTTTCATATTTTCACAGATATGACTCAACATGTCCGACCTCCCACTGACTTGTATTGTTTTTAAATTACTGTAATTATAACTAGATTTTCTCACTTTTCTCTTTTCCAGGATTTTTAATGAATTAAGTTTGTGAATCAATGAACAATTTAAAACAATTGCAATGAAACTAAATCAATGAGAAAAATAATGATAAACTGCTTTATTAATAGAAGTAGACTTTCTCTGTGTGGCTTTTTTTGGGATTTTTGATTAATAAAGTTGAACATTTATTTGAAATATAGATTTTTTTAAACATTATACATATCTTTGGTATCAATTTCATGTGTTCTTGCTGAATAATAATATAAATGTACCCCCCATCTTCTCTACTGAACTCGATCAAACATTCATTTAGCGGAGTGTGTATTTACACTAAGTGCAAACAGACCGTCTTGTTGGCAAAGGCTGTTTACACTAGCTCCGCCCACTAACACGTGATTGGTGTAGTCAACACCACAAAAGACGACTGTATTCATCAGCTCCAGTGGTGTAGATGTTAAAGATGAAGTCTTTTTTACACGATCGAGTCGAGTTATAACCTGCCTTTCGCCAAACTTTACTTTACTGTAAAAGAAAATAATTTAATAAAGCATCGGGTAGAGTTAGGGTAGGTGTAGCGAGGGCTTTATTGTACCAATAAGGTGGCATACATTTAATAATTTGAATTGTCTTTATAATTTACACTCAATAGATTATTATTGTGTTCTGTACTACAATACTGAGGTGCAGATAATTGCCAAAATTTGCAATAAGTAGTATAAATAGCAGAAAATCTTGCTATCTTAACAGTGAATAGTGTATATAGCATATTGCTTAAAAATACTGCTTTTTCAATTAGTGTAAATAGAATCCGTTAATATTTTCAATTAGTGTAAATAGAATCCGTTGAATATTTTCAATTAGTGTAAATAGCCTCTATTGCTATTTACTGTACATTTAGTGCAAACAGCTGCCTTAATTAAAATTCTCATAAAATATGATTTTTTATTCAAAATCAATGAAACATTTAAAACAATTGCAATAATAAAACTAAATCAATAAAAGATCATATATAATACACACAGCTTTTCTTTTCTTATAGAACTATATTGTCACTGTTTTACATTCCCCAGGATTTAATTAATTAATCAAATTCAAAAGAACATTTATTGAAGTTTTTTTTTAAACATTATAAATGTCTTTGGCATCACTTTTGACCAATTTAATGTGTTTTTACTGAATTAAAATATAAAATATATAATATAAATTAAAATAAAACATTTTCAATCACCAGTTTCATTATAATTATTCTGATACTTTCTCTACCAAACATGAATGAAATTTGTCTGATTGATTAATGCATTAAATGATCAGGTTAGGTCATTAATCACATGACCCCTGTGCAGTTATTCTGCCCGCGGCACGTTTGAATAAACTGAACTCTCAGTGTGAATGCTGAATCATGTCTTGGACTGTTCGAGGGCAATTACAGGGAAACAGAACAAGAGGGAAGAGGGCCGTGATTAAAACCTGCTCAAGAAATAATGGTGTGTGTGTGTGTGTGTGTGTGTGTGTGTGTGTGTGTGTGCTGTTGATCCTCCCCGGGACTCGTTCTCTTCTGAGTGACAGACACACACCCCTAATTAAGACCTCAGATGCTGACAGGGTTTCTGCTGCACCTCCTCGAAAGCTTTTAGACAATCTAATCCCTCTTTTCTTCACGCAGAGGGCAAACACAGGTCTCTGCATTACTGTCAGGTCATGGACTGTTGAACACACACACATCAACAGCCCTAAATTCACGTGTTAAATAAATTATAATTATTATTTTCACCCATGAATGTGTGTTTTGCCTTATATAGACTAAAAGCTTACCGATACCAAACTTTTATACATTAATGTTTAAAAAAAAGTATCTTTTGTTCACCAAAGGCTGCATTTATTAGATCAAAATACAGTGATTTATTATTACAGTTTAATATAATTGTTTTCTATGTAAATATATAGTAAAATTTAATTTATTCCTGTGATGAAATCTGAATTTGCAGCATCATTACTCCAGTTTTTAGTGTCACATGATCTTCAGAAATCATTAATATACTGATTTGCAGCTCAAGAAATATTTCTGATTATTATCAATGCTGAAAAACAGTTGTGCTGCTTCATATTTTTTGTGTAAACTGTGAAACATTTTATTTTTCAGATCTAATTAATGCATCCGTGCTTAATAAAATTATACAATTCTTTTAAAAATAGTTTGAGAACCTTTAAATAGTAATGTATCTTCAATATATGTAGTCTTTATGATGAATTATTTAGCTGTTTCTTTGCATAATTGTGACAAACAGCACAGCTAAGTTTCTGCAGCTGTCCCAAAGATGAGGATACAACATGATTTCTTCCTCATATTTTGGTGTAGGTGGTTTAATGTGAGGAATATTACACCCATGTGTCGCCACATGGAGTTCTAGAAAAAATCCCAGCAGGAACTCATTTAAATATGGAGAAATATCATGCAGAAAGGACTACTGGCAGCTGAAAGCGGTATCAAATTAACAAATGAAGACATGAATATGCAGAGCTTTATGATTGACAGGTGTTCTACCGGAGAATCTCAGAGGTGAAGATTCCTACCAATAAGAGGAGTTTGTTATGAGGCACTCTGGAATACTCGCGTATGATTGGCCAGATGCAACATTCTGCAGTAAATGTTTTGTTTATGAATTGACCACGAACATGTGTGCTAGTTTCAGGTCTCATATCTATGGAAGATGTTTTTCTGTCAAGGGATAAAAAAAAGAAAAGTTAAATACAAGTTTATATCTCATAAATCAGACCCTCTTCTCAGAATTATGAGTTATAAAGTTATACAATTTTAATCAGAATTGTGACTTTTTTCGCATTTAAAAAAAAAATGTCCCCAGAATTTTCAGTTTAGCTCACAATTGTAAGTTATTAAAAAAGCTGTAAATTGCAATTCTAAGAAAGTTTCTATTTCACAATTTTGGCTTTCCCCCTCCGAATTCGGTGATCAATTCTGCTTTTTGAATAAAAATAAAGTTTATTTCACATCTAAGACTTTTTAAGGTTATTTTTATATGTAAATGTTGCAACTGAGTTTAGTTGCAGTTCTGATTTTTAATTTCCCCTGATAATTATGAGAAACAAGTCAGAATTGTCAGATAATTACCTTTTTTAGTTTAATTGTTTTATCCCATACTGAAACAAGCTTCCATACATATAACTCTTCTCTTCTTTTCTTACAATTAAACTAATCCATCTGTATTTTTATAATTAACACCATTTTTGTGATTGTTTATATATCTAATGCTGAAGTCCTAATGTCAGTGCATTCAATCCAAAGTAATTTAGTTGATTTTGATGCTTCGCTCACCTCCAGGTCGTTGAAAAACAGACGTGAATCTGCCAAGTTGAAGATCATCTCCTCCATCCACAAGCCCAGAGACACAGCCTTGCCAGAGTCCTGGATCAAAACACAGAAAGCACGTCAAATTCGTTTTCATACCTGGTTTGAAGTGACAGGTGATGATTGCATTATCTCAGTCAGAGAGAGAGAGAGAGAGAGAGAGAGCGTGTGGTGCAACAGGTCTTTGTCTGATCTCTCAGCGCAGTCACTGTGCTTTCATTCAGAAGCGTGTCAGACTGCGTCTCTTTCTCTTGTTTTCTCTTCATGTGTAGGTGAAGCTAACATAAGCTAAGGCATTGTGTGCTCCCGTTCCATGCCAGCTACGTAACTAGCCGCTAACTCCTCCGTTTGGCATCGGATCAAGCCGTAGGTGTCAGCCAGAGGTTAGCTCTTCCTCTACACCTAATCATTGTCAGAACAGGAGCAGCGAGTTTGTCCTGCTTTCATTAAGATAATAACCTGTAATCTGCCGTCATGAATGGACGACTTTATTACAGGTGGCAGCACCGCTTTAGAATTACGACTGAACATTTGAGAAGGGTTTTAGGAAGGACTTTAATGAAGTTACGACATATGGTGTTTAAAAAAAAAAAAAATTGAGGAGGGGGATGGGGGGGGGCAAAATGCATTTGTAAATATATGGTGTAATTACAACGCTTGAAAGAAATGTTCTAATTTAAAATATTTATAAATGTACTTGAGATAAAAAAAAAATGTGTAGAAAAAATATTACATTTAAACTTGAGCTCATGCGTAAATGTAACATCAAAACAATGGGAAAATATTTAATATTTAGATTATATTTTATAAAAATGTTTTATTACTCATAGATCTATCTTCATCTATATCCATCCATCTATACATTTATTCATAATTTTTAGTTTTTTACATATATAATATTTCTTATTTTATATTTTAAACAATAAATAATAATAAAATAAAACTGCTATTTTTATTTCTAATATATTTATTTCTATATATTTTTTGCGGTGTAGGGTTGAGATAATCTGCAGCATTGTGTGCACATTAAGATGTTCTGTTATAGTGTACACGTACTGAGCAAGGATAAACCCCATCCTAATGGCAATGAGCCTCCAATGACCTGACATTCACCTCAGCTTCAAAAACACAGCAAACGGCGTCTTTCATCCCCCTGAGAGGTTCTGTATTCAGTGGGTCGAGTCTTGCTTTTGGCCAATCAGCCCAAACAGGCGGTTTACAGTGATGAGCTTATGGCTTTGACATAAATTACGTATTATAAAAGTGCGTTAAATATCCTGGTACTTAAAGATGCGAAATCCGAGCAAACGCAACTGCGGCTCTTTGTCTGACCGTAAGCGGCTTTGTGGTGACACACATCAAACTTGTTTCTATTTAACTCCAGTCCAATTTCAGTTTCAGATGGATGTTTTCTTTGATTTGCTATCTCCAGTGCATTCCTGCCGCAGTAATAAGCTACTCTGGAGTCTTTTTCCTGGATCTGAAATTAGACACATTAGTCACGGCAACATTTCTGCAGTCCTCAAAAAGAAAAGTCCAAATATCTGGGCGCTCGAGACGGCCAGGCCTTTCTCAGAGTCTCTTATGTGTCACGTCAAATCCGCAAGGGATCGTGGGAATTCAAAATAGATTGCGGGCCAAGAAAAAGAAACATGACCATTGTTTCCTCATCAGCTGCCTGGAGATTGCGTAGAAGTTCAGGAGCCGTCAATCAAACCAGAGCGGCCAAATAACAAGACTAGAGCTGAAGGAGCGTCGCTATATCTTTCACTGTTCATTTACTGTCTGCGGACGACGTTACTCTCAGCTGTGGAACAGATTGATTTATTATGAACAAGAGATCATGAGGGACACTTTTCTTTCTGCTAACTTTTAGGACTTTAAATTGATTAAAATCAAACAAATTTAATTTGTACGCATTTCGATTTTTGCTGAAATTTATTCTGCTGTATGCAAAAATCCTGAAAAATTAAATGCATCACGGTTTTAACAAAAATATGAAGCAGCACAACTGTTTTTAGCACTAATAATAATAATAATCAGAAATGTTTATTGAGCGGCTAATCAGCATATTATAATTATTTCTGAAGAATCACGTGACACTGAAGACTGGAGTAATGATGCTGAAAATACAGATTTGATCACAGGAATAAATTACAATTCACAATATATTGAGATAGAAACTAGCTTCTTCATATTATAATAATGTGTCACGGTTTTTACTGTGACCAAATAAATGCAACCTTGGTAAGCATAAGAGACTTTAAAAACATTAAAAAGCTACATATAAAAATGGTCTTTGAAAACTAAAGCAGTGTGAAGCAGAGTTCTGGGAGAACTGGTTTGTACCTTGCCGAAGCGTGTGGAAAATGTCCCCGTCAGGAGCGAGTGGAAAATGATGATGGTCTCATCCAGGTCCCAAATAAACACTCTCTACACACACACACACACACACACACACACACACACACACACACACACACACACACACACACACACACACACACACACACACACACACACACACACACACACACACACACACACACACACACACACACACGATGAGCATGAGCACAAATATAATCTGCTTACTTGTCAAAAAAGGTATTTACTCCAAAACACTGCATATTATCTCAGTGCTGTGTTTATGATAATAATTGCTGATAATCTTAGTCGGTTCAGCCTCATTTCACAGCTCATGGACAGACGCTCTGTATCCATTGTTCATAAACATTTGACAGTTTTCTTTGTCTGGTAATCAAATACACATATATTTTAATATACAAGACTGAGAAATAAATGCAATAGAATCAATGAAGCAAAGAACACATAAATTAATCATTTTACTTTTTTACTCAAACCTGTAGAACTTTTGATGAGTTAGCAGAGTTTTGAAACTGTTATTGTCCTTATGTGTTTATTGTATGAAGAAGATTAAGTTGGACATTCTGCTAAAAATACATTTGAAAGAATGAAACTCATACAGGTTTGGAGCAACATAAGGGTGAGTAAATGACAGAATGTTAATTTTTGGTGAACTATCAGTTTAAACTCATTGTCTGTTCCTGTGAGTGTTGAATGAGGTTGTTGCCAGACATCATTGCACAACTCTAGGTTGTATGTGAGAGTAATCCCTGCGGTCCGGAGCACAGAAATGTTAATGAAAGGCGTTGTGTAAGGGCCAGCGTCTGTACCTCAATGTCAGAGTCCAGAGGGGGGACGGGGTCATTGGCCCTCTTCCTGCCTCTCAGCTTCCCATCTGAGCTGCGTCTCGCTGGAGCGCCTTCCTGCTCCTTTCCTGGAGTCGGAGGACTCGTGGGAGCGTGGTACTCTGCTGTTACACACACACACACACACACACACACACACACACACACACACACACACACACACACACACGCAGAGACACACACACGCACACACACACACACACACACACGCACGCACGCGTTAATTTGGTTACTTTAATATATTGTAGTATCTTTGTAACATTAAAACTTTCTTTGTTTTATGCTACTATAAATTACATATATATAGAGAGAGACATTTTTTCTATCTCCCTATATTCAGCTAGATATTAAATCTAGATATTAAAGCTAGTTATTAAAACTAAAACTATTAAAACTTGTTTTTAACTTGAAAATGTTTTTAAAGTCTATTTTAGCAAGTTGGCACTCTCTCTCTCTCTCTCTCTATATATATATATATATATATAAACATATAGTCAAACATTTGGATATTGCAAATTTAAAAATTATATATTTTTAAAAGTCAATTATTGCAAGTTGGCAGTATTTTTATATAAATATTTCACATACCCTTTTTGAATTTTTTTCAAACTTTCATGTACTTAAAAAAAAAATCATCATATTTTAACCATATTTTCTGAATATTTGTCTTACTATTTTTAATAAGTATACCCTATATCTAATTCAAAAACAACACTGAGAATGTTAATCAGCTGTAGAGCTCACCTGTGTGTGATTCTGGGCTGTGATTGGTCGATACAGCGGGGTGATCTGTGTGCTGATAGGGTATCGCCGTGGTGATGGCTGAGGGCGTGATGTTGCTGGTTGTGATGTATGGGCTGTTGTAGTGCGTGTTGTAGTATGGCGAATATTGACTTTGGCTGTAGCTAGAATATGTTGAGAAGTCCTGATGGAGACAATGACATGAATCATCTCAGACTACATACAATTTTCATATGTTTTGTTTTGTCTAAAGTACCCTATTGCAGCATTCATTGGTGGTTGGCAAATAAACCATGGCAGTTAAATTATAATAAATATTGAAAAGTATAAAAAAATGCCATGGTTTTATAATTTTAGTCATGCAATTGTTTTTTTTGCAAAGGTACAACTAGTGTTGCCAAGTCCATGGATTTCCCATTGAATTGGGCTACTTTAACACTGTTGCGTTGGTTGGAACGACCCCAATAACGTGATATTTAGCCCATGGAATGTGAATTTTACCAGGTGAACCCTGCCAAAGAAACATGATATTTACCCCCCTGAGTCTGATTGTTACCAGGGAACCCCCTCGAAACACAATTGGTCTAGTTTTGAGCAGAAATTGGGTGGGTTTTGTTGTGAAAACCTGGCAACCCTGGATGCAACAGTATATCAGTCTCCAAGGGTGGTTGTAGTCCATCAGCGAAGGTGCTGCGTGATGCATTTTCCTAATTTGACCCACCTGCTGTGCAGGACTGAACGGCGTTGAGCCTGTGATGCTGTTTGCACCCTGGAAAATTCCAGAAGGAATGCTGCCGCCTGGAAAAGAAGCACAAAGCTAGTTTAAGAGCGTGCATCGAGCTGACTGCGGTAAAGACACTCCAAAGCACACGATCCAACACAAACACGACGCAGGAAACACGACAGGCAGCGGCTGGAGAAATATAGACACGTTTACAGCGCTCAGAGAAAGTCTGCTTGATTTATGACTTCAAAAACAGTTCAGGTGAGAAAGGGCAGCGTGGAGCCCAGAGCAAATCCGTCTCCGTTATCAGACTTTCAGAGTCTGGATGTCTTTCTCCAGGCCCGTATAGTTTCCTTTTTTCTGTCTCGTTCCCTTCATATTCCCCCTCGTTGGCTTTCTGAAACCTGCCCTAGATAAATGAGCGTGTCAAAACAGCACCAAGTCTCCAAGGAAGCAAGCAGAAAGTCTTCAAAGGGGAGAGAGGGAAGCGGGCGAACGTTTCTGATTTTCTCCCCAGCGCTGAAACGCGAGGACCTTTGGCACCCGGAGAAGGGTTATTTATTTCATGCTACAGCGGGTCTCCGGTTGGAATTCACCTATAAATCAAATGAGACCGGCGAGATGTAGCGCGAGACGCAGTAAGCGCGTTTTCCCAGACCCATTAGAAATCCATCCATTTCACGAGCAGACAATTTTACAGTAAATGTCGTCTCGGGACGCTTATGAATTACCGTAAATCACTAATACATTATAGATTATATTATCTGCCATAACACCAATAACTCATTGATTATGCTAATTAGACAGACATGAAGTAGATGTCTTGTGCTTTATGACTTTGAATGAACCGTTCACACAAAAGTTTGGGATCAGTGAGACTTTGTTCATGTTTTTGAAAGAAGTCTCTTCTGCTCACAGAAGCTGCTTTTGTTTGATTAGAAATACAGCAAAAACAGTAATATTGTGAAATGATTTCTATTGTAATATATCTTAAAACATAATTTATTTCTGTGGCGGAGCTGAATTTTCTGCATCATAACTGCAGTCTTCAGTGTCATGAATCTGCAGAAATCATTCTAATATGATGATTTTCTGCTCAAGAAACCGTTCTGAGTGTGTTTTGTGTGAGGAATAGACTGATATTCAAATCAAGATTCATTAAAAATCTTAACACATTTGGCATGTCCATAATTTTTTTAATGAAACTAAATATTTTTGCATGCAGAGGAAGATTTTAGTGAATAAGGAATTAATTCAGCCTCACACAAATGTTATTTTAGTATTGTTTATAAATTATTATAGTTTATTAATGTTCATTTTAGTTTATCTTTTTTTGTTATATTTTTTTTAAATATTATTATTTCGTTTTAACTTAATTTTAATTTTATTTTATTTATTTTGAGTAATTTTAGTGCTTACACTTATTTCAGTTTCGAAGACAACATTTCAAACTTTTGCTTAGTTTTTGTTTTATTTCAACTTATTTCAAAAAAAAAAAAGTTTAATCATTTTCATTAACAATAATAACCGTACCTCACACAAAGCTATCATGTGCATTTAAAAGATTTTATTTTAAGATTTAGCTGTTTTTTGTCCCCTCACAGCCCGCGTTCACTATTTGCTTTCACTTCATGGAAAAACCCTTCAATTTCCTTCAAAGCATCTCCTTTTGTGTTCCACGGAAGAAACATCAGCAGGCTTTGGAACGACATGCGGGTGAGTAAATGATGATGACTAGTAAATAACTCTGTCCCTTTAAACCTGAAAACGTGCCTGGTGCCACTTCACCTCTGACCTTGACCGAGAGCGGTCAATTTCACACTGCGGTGCCAAAATCAGGACTGCGGGCAGAAGAGGGGCGACTGACTGTGATCCGACGCTCAGATCCCGTCTGAGACTCACTCCCACACTAACACACTCCTCCAGTGTCCGGCGTGCTGCAGAGAAAGGTTCTGACCTCCTGAGAGAGCAGAGAGAGACGCCTGACGCCAGGAGCCAGACCGCGGATAATGGGGAACAGGTGTGTGTGTGTGTGTGTGTGTGTGTGTGTGTGTGTGTGTGTGTGTGTGTGTGTGTGTGTGTGTGTGTGTGTGTGTGTGTGTGTGTGTGTGTGTGTGTGTGTGTGTGTGTGTGTGTTGTGTGTGTGTGTGTGTGTGTGTGTGTGTGTGTGTGTGTGTGTGTGTGTGTGTGTGTGTGTGTGTGTGTGTGTGTGTGTGTGTGTTGGGGGTCGACTGTAGACAGAACCTGAAAAACCAGTGTGTGTATTTGTGTGTATTTGTTAAAAATAAGTGTATTTGTTTATAAGTGTAGTTATATTTGTAAAAATTCCAGGTGATTGTATGTATTACATGACTTTTGGGATACTTAATTCCTGATTGGTCAATCCGTGGTTAAATATGTTTGTGTAATGATGCTAAACTGTTAGGCAAGCGGTTTCCTTCATGGCTGTATCCATAGTCCTAATGTCCATGTCTGGGCTTTTCCTGTGATATTGACCAGCTGACTGTATCATTTTGTTTATTAAAAGTAATACTTTTATGCAGCAAGGATGCATTCAATAGTTTGAAAGTGTCATTAAAGACAGTATTACAATGTTACAAAAGTTTTCTATTTCAAATTAATGCTGTTCTTTCAATTCTATATCCTGAAAATAAAAATGTATCCGTTTTTGAAAGATGAATATGAAGCAGCACAACTGTTTTTGACATTGATATTAACAATATTGTTTCTTCATCAGTATATTATTATGATTTCTGAAGATCATGTGACACTGAAGACTGGAGTAATGATGCTGAAAATTCAGCGCTCCATCACAGAAATAAATTACATTTTACAATATATTCAAGTAGAAAACAGTTCTATTGCATTTATGACATTTCACAATATTATGTTTTTACTGTATTTTTGATCAAATAAATGCAGCCTTGTTGACCAGAAGACACAAGGTGTGAATAAGGTCAGTTGCACACCACTTTTCCTTATTTTCTCTGCACACAAAGCCTGATACTGCAATTCCACTGCAGCCTAGAACTAAACTGCTGGTTTGGTCTGGCTAGAGGAGAACAGCACACTATTTTGACACAACATTTCCCTGTTTAATACTGTAAAGCTGCATTGACACAATCACTATAATAATGGTGACTTGACTTCATTACTTGGTTCATTGCTCATTCCAAGCTCTAAGATACCATGTAGATAACACAGTCACATGAAGTGATAGGCGGTTGTGCCACTGACCGTGTGTGGAGTAACCGTAGAGCGTCTGAGCGGGTGGAGTGCCGCTGAAGTTAGACGTGTATCCCAGCAAACCGCTCTGTCCTGGTGAATGACTCAAGCCATCTTCTGTTTTAATATCTGATCGGGTGAGAGAAAGAGACCCGATCAGCTGTCAGGTCAGCTGTGGTGTGCACTATTCAGGGCGGGTGTGGAATGTCACTCACTGTAGGACGTCATGCTGTATCCCGGTGTGTGATGTGTGTACGGTGTGTATGGACCGGCCGGCTGTAACGCGGGGCTGTACTGCGTCTGTCCGTAAGCAGCCATGACTGAGGACAGCTGCTCTAGATGTAGTCAGAGAACCAGGTATTAACAATAGACAACCTCTTCCTATTGCAAGTAACACACCAACAACACAACCTGATTCATAATCAAAAGACTCGACTTCGAATCGGTTCTTCTGTTCTTGTGGTTTCTTTCTTATTGTGTGTGTGTGTGTGTGTGTGTGCCTCTCTCTCTCTGTGTGTGTGTGTGTGTGTGCCTCTCTCTGTGTGTGTGTGTGTGTGTGTGTGTGTGTGTGTGTGTGTGTGTGTGTGGTGTTATTTTAAATGTTTTTTTTTGTCTATATACCTTACTTTATATTTGATACATTTTTAATTTCAGTTTTAGTTATTTTAGTACATTTAGTTAAACTAAATCAAAATGAGAAATCAAAAAATGAATTAGCTGAAGTAAGTTGTTTTTTTATTGTATTTATTTATTTACTTAAATTATTTAACATTTATTTTACTTCAAGTAACATTTTTTAGTTAACTTTAGTAACCCTGTCGCAAACTACCAATATTACTAAAATAAAATGAGCGTTAATGGAATTATTAAGGAATTGTTAACAGAGTCTGTGAACGAATTATTTCTATGAGCTGATTCTTCGGATGATTCTTTAAAAAGATCCAATTCTTCAAAAGTACTGAAAGAATCATTAGTGGAACTGTTAATGAATCTAAATCATTAAGTGGAAAACAATTCAGATCTAAATGACTCTTATGGGCTGGTTCTTTTTAATGAATCTGACAAATTCATGAGTTATGAACTGTTCAAAAGTAAAAGATTCCTTTGGAAAGAATCGTTTGGGATTCTGAATCATTAAGATGAATCCACTTCAAGAATGATTCCAATTCTTTTTTATGAATCAGACAAAAGAGTCATTCTCAAATTAGTTGTTAGTTATTTAATCCTCATAAGTCCTAAAATAATTGGAATCATTAAATGACCATTAAGTGGATTTCATAAATCATGATTCTCACACCTATAATTGTGTTTTAAAACAAGGATGTTTGCTCCTTAAGTGCATGCATCTTGTTTAAGGATGATATTTTATTGGAAAATATTTTTTTGTTGCAGTGTTTAAGTGAAGCTCAGTGTGAGTCAGAACTAGCTGTAATATCACTCACATGGCCTAAAATCGTCGCCTGACGTGTAGATCTAGTGGCTCCTGTGAATGAAAGAAAGAAACACGTTAAAACGTTTCCATCTGAATCCTATGAATGCACTGAAGTTCATTAAAGTTATTGCAGACCTGTGGCTGTCGTACTTCCGCTTGGACGCGTTCAGTCAGCGCTCCTGAAAAAGACAGACCTGTTTGTCAGAAATACTGTATGTGACCTAAAAACATCACCGGGCTTCAGTCCAAAGTAAAACATGAAGAAGGAACCAGAACATAAAAATGCACAAAGCACAATTCATGTCTAATCATGTCTTACTCAGGAAGAAAAAGCTGAACGAGTCTCAATGACGAGGCACCTGCGGTTTACAAAAACACACATAATTAGAATTCTGAGATACAGAACAGTGCAGCGCTTGTTTGTATAAACCGGCTCGGTAGGACTGTGTTCCTGGAACAGGACAATGTGTAACCTGCTTTTTCAACCTGGCATAATTTGGCATCGCAAACCGCAGGCAGAACTACGTGCCAGCAGCTCAGGACGGGTGAAGATCGCGGGCTGTTCTTGTGCATCAATGTAAGAAATGCAACCGTCCCTGTTCTGTTCTGTTCTGGGCTGGTAATGCACGGTGCGCACCATACATGTGGGTATAGTTTGCATGAATATAAATGACAGACGATGCGGGTGAAACAGACCTTAGGAGAAAATAAGAGCTGAGCTAAAGTGAAAGCAACTAATTATCATTTGATGAGAAATTTTTGAGATTTCTGATTTTTGACTGCAATATGACCGTCTCAACCATCTTCTAATAACATCTGTATTTGTTTTCTCATTGCTGTCTGAGAAATATGATAATATTTGCTTTTATATCATAAACTTTTGAGAAAACTACCACAGTGTTATTTTAGTATCACTGATATTATAATTGTTTATGAATATTTGGCTTTATTTTATATTGAACTTATTTTAGTTTGTTGTTTGTTTTCGTCATTTTTTATTTTGTCATTTTTATTATTGTTATTTGTTTAAATCAGGGTTATAGTTAAAACTAAAACCATAAAACACTGAATAATAAAAAATTTAAAAAAGTTAACTGAAATAAAATATTTTTAAAACATATTTTATTTCAGCTAGTTGTCAAAGCAACGTTCATGTGCTAAAATAACTCAAACTAAAGTGGAAGTAAAATAATAATAATGACAAATTATAAAGACTTGACAAACATAAAATAAATGACAAACACAATTACTAAAACTTTAAATAAAATTAAAAGAAAAACAGAAAATAAATTCTGACTCAAAATATTAATAAAACTATAATATTATATCAATGATACTAAGATTGCTATTGTTGGAAAAATGTTGTTTGATTACTTCAAGTTAAAATAAAATGAAAACTATATCTTGTTAACTCAAATAAAATAAGATAATTTGAAAATAACTTTTAAATGTGTTGTTGTGTTTTAGTTATAATTTGAGTTTTATTTAACGGTAATAACTCTGTTACTGTGTCACCAGAATAAACATCTCATGCTGTTAAATCCTGTCTCTGCTCTTAGATTAAGACACACGCTTTATAATTATTTAGTTATAATTTGAGCTTTATTTAACGATAATAACTCTGTTACTGTGTCACCAGAATAAACATCTCATGCTGTTAAATCCTGTCTCTGCTCTTAGATTAAGACACACGCTTTATAATTTTTTAGTTATAATTTGAGTTTTATTTAACGGTAATAACTCTGTTACAGTGTCACCAGAATAAACATCTCATGCTGTTAAATCCTGTCTCTGCTCTTAGATTAAGACACACGCTTTATAATTTTTTAGTTATAATTTGAGTTTTATTTACGATAATAACTCTGTTACTGTGTCACCAGAATAAACATCTCATGCTGTTAAATCCTGTCTCTGCTCTTAGATTAAGACACCGCTTTATAATTTTTTTTTAGTTATAATTGTAGTGTTTATTTAACTAATAACTCTGTTTAAACATCTCATGCTGATCTATCTAAACAGTCAGTAATGTGCCAATATATACATACTACAAAAGCTTATTTTGCATATTTATTTAAAATGCAATAGAAATGGTGGGCATGGCTATTGGCTGGGATTATTAATCAACTATTAGACAATTAATAACCTTGTAATTCCACAAATGCATCGTAAACCAAACAATTATTTTCACCAACTGGAGTCAGTATGAAGTCTAAGACCACTGAAAAAGTGCACATTTAATGTTTTTAAATCTATTCGCTGAGCTTAACATTTTTAACATTTCACTATATGTGCAAACTTCTTGGTTCTTGCATATATACAGGTGCATCTCAATACATTTAAATGTTGTAGAAAAGTTCATTTTTTTCAGTAATTCTACTCAAAATGTCAAACTCGTGTATTAAATAAATGCAATGCTCACAGACTGAAGTAGTTTAAGTCTTTGGTTCTTTTAATTGTGATGATTTTGTCTCACATTTAACAAAAACCCACCAATTAACAAACAATAATAAACACAACCAAATAAAAGAAAAATGATAAAAATAACAACTGAAAATATAAAAATAAGGGCTAATTCAAAATATTAAGAAATACTATAATAGTACATAAATTACACTGAAATAACAATGGTGTCAACATTATGCTGAATATCCCATCTTGCATCTAAAAAAAAAACAACAACCCAAATTTTAAATAACATGAGGGTGTAGCTGATTCGTCATTTTTGAGTCCACCATCTCTTTAAGTTCATATAAACACGCTCTCACACGTCTGCTTGTTTTCAGAAAACAGAAAGAGCAGCTCTCCAGGTCAGAGACGCAGCGACGGTTTTCTCACACCTGCTGACGCACCACTCCTCACAAAACCTTTCCCAAGAAAATAAACGTGAGCGGAGACGACAAGCGCGGGCCGCCCAGCAGAGTGCTGACTTCCTCCCAGAGTTCCTGTGATGCACAGTGTGTTTCCTGGTACGAGCGTGTCCCGGAGCGAGAGGGCATGGGAAAGAATGCTCTGCCCCCTTTCACAGTGGTAAACTGAGCTAAAACAAACCCGGGACGGGGCACGGCCGGTCCAGAGCGCTTCACCTGGCCTCGCGCTGTTCTGCTAGCGTTGGCGTCTTTCACGGCTATCGTATTCCACACAACGCTTTACATCATACATCAGTGTGCGCTGTCACATCTAGAGCTCTTTTTACCCAGCATGAACGTGGTTGTGAGGACATCTGGTCACGTGACGAAGCCCTCAACAGTGGCTGCTCAATGTTTCAGCGGGGTTTGTTCCGGAGGTTTTTTTCTTTGAGATTTTTAAAAGTATATATATATATATATATATGGGTAGTTGACAAATAAAAATTGGACTGTGTCCTATGGTGTGACAGCCAATATATATAGGCCTATATAAAAAACTTAAACAAATTACATGAGAAAAATGTATCTTCATACTTAGAGTTACAAATACCATGAGAGAGGTTTATCGTCAATGTTACTATTTTTATTTTTTTTACATTTTTCAGTCACACCTTAGGACACATCGATACGTCAACTACCCATATATATATATTTTTTTGCCACAATTTACTGTTTGTTATTCTCCAAACTATAAAAATTGTTTTCTTTCATTGAAATTTAATATAATATAAATATTTACAAAAAAAATGTTTTAGTTATTTATAAGGCTATTTTATTAAACTAATAGAAAATTATAAAATATGCTTTGGCAATTGAAATATAATAAGTTCCAATTTATATATATATATTAGTGCTGTCAAACGATTAATCGCATCCAAACTAAAAGGTATTGTTTACATAATACATGTATGTGTACAGTGTATATTCATTATGCCTAAATAAATACACACATATGCATGTATATATTTCAGAAAAATATGTTATGTTTATGTTTTATATATATTTATTTATAATATAAATTATATGAATATACATATAGACATGTAAATATAAATATATATATATACTATATGTGTGTATTTATATATACATCATAAATGTACACATACATATATTAAATCAAAAACTTTTATTTTGTATGCGATTAATCACGATTAATCGTTTGACAGTGCTTCCTGTTCCTGTGGGCTGTCCTGTCCGGTTTGTCTAGCCCTGTGAGGTGTCCTGTCCTGTGTGTTAAGCCAAGGAGGACTCCTGATACCCCTAGCTACCCTATGGATTTTTCTTTTTTTGGGGGGTGGGTGGGGGGTAGTAGGACTCCGGCTGTAGGCCAGACCGAGGGACGAGGCCATGGCCACAAGGACCACCTGCTATGGCCTCCAGAGCTCCCTGCTCCGCCTTGACCGCCATCTGTCTGTTCCGCTCTGGAGGTCCCCGTCCTATATCCTGAGGGGCCTCCAGAGTGCCCCGGTGGAACTGTTACGGTGCGACCGGGAGGGGAGGAGTTATGTCAGTCCTCTGTCGTGTGTGTCATGTGTTCCCGCCTCTTGTGTCCATATTTGGTTTGTTTCCTGTTCTTGTTAAGTGTGATTATTAGTTCATTCTTGTCCAGCTGTGTTTGTCTCATTATCTATGATTATCCTGTGTATTTATAGTCCTGTCTGTTCAGTTTGATTTCGGCTGGTCTACTCGTTACTCCCCGGTGTTCCTATCTGTGTCTATCTTGCCTTGTCATGCCCTGCCTGTCATTAAAGACTCGTCTGCGTGTTCCTCGATCCTCACTCATGTGTGCACCGTGACAATTACCACATAACTGACACACTGTGCAAGGATAACACAAGATTACGCTTTTGAAATTTGTATTTGAGTCTTTTAAAACAGGTCTATATACAATTATTTATAGGCCTATAATTAAAGTATTACCTCAGCAGTCATCAATTAAAATCAATGCATAAATATCTTTAGCCTATTTCAAGCACCGATTTTCAAAACTGAAATATTTCCAACACTGCGACGTAAGCAATTCATTAATTTTTTATACATATATTTTATTAAAAGTAATTATATTTCATTAAAATATAATGAAATATAAATATCAGATAAAAGACTGTTTAAAAACTCCTTAGTAATTAAATGAAATAAAATGATTTAAAGTTGAAGTACTAAATATACGGAATACTACAATAAATAGAAATATTTAAAAATGACAAAAATGACTTGAATTGAAATTTGAAAATGTAAAAATAAGTCAAAATATTAATAATAAATACTATAATAATATATAAGTAATATTAAAATAAAACTGGTGTCAACATGATGCTAAACAGCTTTTGTCTCTCAAAAACACACAGGTTTGTCTATTGAGCTGTATGTATTATATATGTCTAATACACTGTTTTTATTTTTTGTTGTTTTGTGCAAGTTGCTTGTTAAAATACTTCAATTGGGGGAGATTTCTCTGCAGAATCATGGGTAATGTAGTTTCTCAGTATCTCTGCTGTTAAAAATGATGATTATCATTATTATTTTTTTAATTTGATTCATCAGAACATCAGTTCCTCTTCTGAGAAAACGAATGTGAATTTTACTGCTGTGCTGTACTCTGCATGTCCCGACAGGATCATTATGACCGGGTCAAGAGAGCAGGTTTTCTGTCTTTGAAACGAATCATGAGCCGTAGCTTTGCCATATGGCTGTCTGATCTACAGCGAGCTCTCCAACCCGAACCGTGATCTAAACCGTTCAATCAAAGCCGCCAAACTGCTCTCTGGCCGATAGCTAAGGGCTACGTCCCATATGGCGCTGGGCGCGGGTTCACGGGTGACCGCTGCTCTGCCTGAAGGGAAACCGCGAGACACAGTGACCTCACTACAACAATGCAGCACTTCTGCAGCCCTCGTATTTCCAGCGTGACTCCAGACAGACTCCAGCAGCCATCTGTCCTTTCATTTCCTCTGAACTCACACGGGCTTCGCTGAGGGATCAATGGGCCAGGTAGTCCAGCTCAACAAATGAGTGTTGAGTACTAGTTAAATATGGAGCCTTTCACATGTCCAAGATTCATCAGAGTTGACTACAATTCTAGAGTGGTGCACGGAAACTACAACAAATATGACTTATTTTAATTATCTTCTACGTTGTTTTTTGAAAGATTGAAGCCAAAGTATGTCATTTTTGCAATGCTTTCATGTGTCCCAGTTTAATATGCAGAATTATTTGAATTAACTTGTATACATGTGTTTTGAGGGTCAATCTAAAAAAAAAACTAACCTTAGCCACAAAAAACAACCCCCCATGCATTTTCTGAATTTATTTTGCATCTTTTATTGCGTACAAAAACATTTTGCAAGCAAAACCAAATCTGAGAAAGTGCTATGTCTTTGTCTTTTGTGTTCAAAATGTTTCCAGGCAAAACAGTTCTTCTTGAGTTTGCTTTAGTAATTTTTTGCTCACAAAAGTTTTAATCTCCGTGCCTAAATTCAACAGTTGCTGATACATGCAACAAGTGCTGCAAATGCTGTGGAAACAGACCAATAGAAACACTTAGAATCAAAAGCAGCTATTGAAGAGACTCATATAGTTCTAGTTCTGTTTAGTTTGATGAGTATTCTTATCTAAACTATCTATGCTTGATATGCAACATTTCTGTTGAAATCATTGCATTTGTAACAAAAAACCCAGAAAGTCCATTTCTGCCACAGAATAAAAATACAGGAAACTGCGACTATTTATCTCAATTCTTTTTAAAGGGGAAAAGTGCCGAGATGTATTATTATTATTCCATGGTGGGGGAAAGAGAACTGTGAGACCCAAACTCAAAGTGGTTACAAAAATACAATATTTATAGGTCAGGAACTTATAACTGCGAAAAAAGGTCAAAATTATGTGTTCTTGGTAGTTTTTCAGAATTTCAGAATTACAAATTGTGAGATAAAAAGTCACAATTACCTTTTAATTTATTAATTCCGAGGTGTAAATGGCTTTCTATAGTAAACTATAGTTTAAAGTGAAAAGTGATTGTTGTTAACACTCTTCATCTTACACTTCACCTCATTAAAGTTCAGTGATGCATTTGATAAATAGTCTTATCCAAACATTAAACTAATTCTGGCTAGCTAATGAAGTTATTTTTAGTGAATACCAAACGGTTTGCATGCAAAAACCATTAGTCTTTTTGTGTTCATTTTTCTTTTTAAAACCTTTCTGCACAGTTTTCCTGTAAATGCTTAATATGCAGCTTTTCCATTGAAATCAGTAGATTCGTAGAGTAAACTGATTCTCGGTGAGACTCTTCTCCTCACACTTCACGTCGTTATAGTTCAGTGATGCATTTGACATTCGGTAAATAAATAGTCTTATCCAAACATCAGACTTACTCAGCTCGTTTACTACACAGTGTTGAACCTCAGGGCTCTTGCGGTGCATGCTGTGGGAGTTTTTCAATTGATGGACTGAGCTGTGTTTTTATTTGAAACGCACACACAAAGTGAAGAGCTCGTCTGTGACCGCTTGCCTTTGGGGCTCAAGCTTGTCTGCAGCCTTTGAACTCGGACTCTCGTAAATAAAGCCGGCCGGCCACACGCGTCTGCTCTTTAGCTCGCTAATGGAGCGATGGGGGGGCTGTAACAGACTAGTAATGGTCTCTTGAGATGCGGCGGTGCTTACATCACTGTCCGGGGATTTCATCAATGCTGGAGCGCAGCAGAGCATGGGAACCCTGACTCGATGAAGACATATATGCACAATGATGTAATGTGTGATATAGAGGTGAATGATAATACTAACCGTATAAATCACGATAGATGCTGGGAATTCAGTTAGAAACGGTTTTGTGTTGCATTACGATGTAGTAATCCCCTATTTTTAGAAAATCTGGTGAATTAAAGCATTTTCAAATAAAGGCGCTTTGATTACTTTCTCTTTTATTAACTTGATGGAAGCAAACCAAAAGATAAGATTATTCAAAACAAACTTAGTCTGACATCAGTGCAAAACTTATGTGATTTAAAACAGTCAAACTGATTTTATAAAGCAGCTGTTATTTTATTTTACACCATATTTACCTATATATATATATATATATAGCAAAATATCTAAAGTTGCACAATATAAACCATCGTGATCGTACCAGTCTGTTTTCAAAATAATAATTTCTGAAAATGTTTTTCTTGAAACAAAACTTTTCTGTTGTGCCAAAGAGTTTGCCACTCAAGTTTATCTTTTCAGACAGAATCGTGATAATACTTTATATCCAGAAAATACAGCAAAGAAAAGCCTAAAACAGGTTAGCATGCACAAAACACTGCAGAAAGTCCACATTTACACTTTTTTGCCATTGCATAATATACGAGTTTGCTTGCATAGTTTTGTGTCATTTCCAAGTTTCTCTTTCCAGCCAGTATAATGACAATATTCATGTCCAGAAAACACAGCAATGAATATGTAAAACAGGCAAGCATGCACAAAACACTGTGCGGAAAGTTTCTATTGAAGTTTTTACCATTGCACGATATAAACTATGGTACAAGTATTTAGACTGAATCATTTCTAAAACATTTTATTCTTTCCAAGTTCCTCTTTGTTTTTCAGCCAGAATCATGACAATACAGCAAAGAAAAGTGTAATACAGGTTTCGCATGCACAAAATACAATATAAAAAGTCCACATTTACACATTTTTACGGTTGCACACTGTAATAAACTATAAAATATATAAACAATACTGTATTCAAATTGAGTCCTTTCTAAAATATTGTATTCTTTCCAAGTTCCTCTTTGCGTGTCAGCCAGAATAAAGAGAAGAAAGTAAAGTGTAAACGGAGCTAGTATACACAAAATACATTATGGGAAGTCCATATTTACTATTGCACAATATAAACCGTCATACAATTCAGTATGAAAAAAATAATGATTTCTAAAACATTCTATTCTTTCCAAATTCCTTTTAGTTGTTCAGTGCTTGTCGACCAGAAAATACAGCAAAGAAAAGCGCAAAACAAATGAGCACAGACTAAATGCCGTGCGGAAAGGCCTCGGAAAGCTATCAGTTTTCCATCCTGCAGATAGACTTAATTTATTGGCTTCTGTTATTAAAAAGCCCAGCCGCACGTTCCTGGCCACCATGTTTGTGTGTAACAGTAACCGCCTGCCATGGTGGGCTCTGCTTTCCACATGACAGCCTCCAAGAAGAGAAAGCCACCTTTCATGCCAGCTTGTATGGAAGGATCTCCTCTCCCACCCAAACCCCCCCGACTTATGTGTAATCGACCCCCTCCGTTCAGACATTCGCCCCATCGGTTCCCAATTTCTCACCCGACCCATCCCCCTCGTCCCTACTGCCTCCAGCCTCCAGGTCTGCTGGACCCTTCACCCCTGAAGCGCTGCCCCGAGACGTGGGTCATGGATGGGGACAGCTGGTGGACCTCCCAGGATCCGTCTTATGAGGGGATCGGTCAGGTAACACATCTGGCCTGTTGTAGTCGGGAGGCTCAGACTGCATTAAAACGCTCGAGTGCATCAGAGAGAGAGAGAGAGAGAGAGAGAGAGAGAGAGAGAGAGAGAGAGAGAGAGAGAGAGAGAGAGAGAGAGAGAGAGAGAGAGAGAGAGAGAGAGCGAGAGAGAGAGAGGAGAGAGAGAGAGAGAGAGAGAGAGAGAGAGAGAGAGATGCGTGTTTTCAGTGCATGCAAATCACATGCTCAACGAAAGAGCAACTATTCTGGGATAACATTTCACTGACTAGCAAAGAAGTGTGTTTAATTTTTAAATGTGCACTTCTAGTATACCTCATCAACGTTCACAACTGTTTCATAACATACTTTGAAAAAAGCACTTTGTAATAATGTTAATTTGAAGTTTTACTTTATATTTTCAATGATTATGTTTTAATCTTTTGTTACAGAGGCACACTTGACGTGCTGACTAACATACTGAAGCACATGATTACTAAAGAACTGTAGTGTGTTATTTGATATAACATTTAAAGTTAAATGTACTAAATGTAGTGCTGTCAAGCGATTAATCGCGATTATTCGCATCCAAAATAAGTTTTTATTTGCATAATATATGTGTGTGTACTGTGTATATTTATTATGTATATATAAATACACACACATGCATGTATATATTTAAGAAAAATATGTTACGTTTATATATTAAATATATTTATATATGATATAATTTATATGAATATAAATATATACACAAGTACATGTACATATTTTCAAAATATATGCTGTATGTGGGTGTCTTTATATATATATATACACATAATAAATCTACACAGTACACATACATATATTACGCAAACAAAAACTTTTATTTTGGATGCGAATAATCGCGATTAATTGTTTGAGCACTAAAAAATTGCAATTACATCATTACAGATGTGAAATTATGAATATATTTAAATACATTATATACAAGTTTCAGTAGAAATTACGGTTAAGCATAGTTTATGTTACTATACTGTAAAAGCTTATACATCTGACAGTACACTTTAGCCATATTTCAAAGAAAATAGAAGTTATTATGAAATTACATATGTGAACTTTAGTCCTATTTTATGGGTCAATAGGCACTCAACTAATTGCATTTAATAACATTTTGCATAATGCATAACATAATTGCATTTAATACATGTTAATTTTATTGTAAACATGTTTTGAAGTATTCAAACATTTAAGTTAGTATACACAGCATATTCTTTTTAAAGTATATTATTTCTATAAGTAGTGTTTTTAAACATATGCTAAAGTGTACTTCTTTTTCTCAATGGTATAATCATATTTCAGGCTTGCAAACATCATTTTTTTAGTTTTGAAGATATTTCTAAAGAAATTATAAGTGGTGTTGGCATGTGCAAAACTCTGAACACGCTGCAAGGTTGTTGTTTACTTAATTAAAAGTGGTTTAAATGGAGATTTGGTGGTTTATTACTAGCTCAAGTCTCCATGGTATTCAGTTCTTCTCCAGTTTTATGCTCCACCGGGTTAAAATCATCAGCTTGTATGCTTTGAATAATAACAGCACACCTCAAATACATAGCAAACATGCTGCAGGATGAATTATGACAAATGTTATACTTTGGTTTAAAGCTTTGTTCAAATCACTAACCCTAAGTATACGCTATTCAAAGAAGCTTAAGCTGTATTTATCCAAGAATATTCCTTTGAAATGGAGTTTGCTGCTTGTTTGACTTGGATTTAAAACCCTGAGCTTTCGCATGACTTGCAAAACAGCCGTCTACATAATGTATGCACAATCCAGGAAGAATAAGTAGTTTATTCAGTTAGCAGTCTTGAACTTTTCACCGTGTGGCACGGTAAGCTGCAAATGCTAACATCCACGGCTCACATTGTTGTGGACAGTCACTGAACGATATTTGGCTTTATCAAAGAAACCTGTTGAAAAAGTTCCTGCTTATTTGCCCTGAGGGCGGTTGGCATGTGTAAACGCGCCTGAGCGGCAGAGACGAGGAACATTTCAGCTTATTCAAAAGAACTAATTTGTTTACATTGTATACGGTCCAAGTTTTGCAGTCGCCACCTTTGCAAATCGATTATGAGAGAGAGAATATAGTTAATCTTACGAAATCTCTTAATCATTCCCATGCTGAGTTATTGACTGTGGTGCACAGTTTTGTTATGAACTACCAGAGCTCTAAAATCCCAATATAAACATTATTCAAATCAGCACTGGAGGGTATAACGGTATATACTGCGTGATGGTAGAAATATCCCAATTGTGCTTGGGTGCAATCAGACAATCAGCAGTAATGATGATATCAACCTTCATTTCTTGCATGAATGTTATATTGTGGTTTGCATCCATCAAGTTCCAAATAAAAACAGGAAAATAATGAGATAAAGCACCTTTCATTTGCAAATTATTTAATGCATTGGATCACACACTCAGCACTTTGCTTTATGACTCCATGACAGTGACGCATGTGACACGGGCAGTGTTGGGGGGGGTAATGCATTACAAGTAACGCGAGTTACGTAATAATATTACTTTTTTCAAGTAACTAGTAAAGTAACGCATTACTTTTGAATTTACTAGAAAATATCTGAGTTACTTTTTTTCCATTTATTGATCTAGACTAAATATGAATGTGTATTAATTCATCCCACTCACAAAAACTGATTCAGTATTCATCAAAATGAATTAAAACAGTGAAATGCAAACTCAGAATATGACACAAACCTGCAATAATTAAATATGTTAAACAACACAAATATGTTTTGTGTTACCAATGTGTTTTCTGCTGAGCTTTGATGATTCAGTTCAATCATAATAATAAACAAACATGACTTTAGATAAACTAACAATTGTGCTTCATTGTATTTTTTATTGCTGAAGAGTGTTGATCTTCTTCTGTGTTCTTCTGTACAGACGTGATTTACTCGTCCTTCAGTCTGAGGTTTATTCATTACACTTTTTGGTGTGAAAGGCTTTTACATTTGCTATAAATATAACTTATTGTATTAAAAATAAACAATCAAGCCCTGCTCATATTTAAAAAGTAACGCAAGTAATGTAATGTAACACATTTACATAAAAAGTAACTAAGTAACGTAATTAGTTACTTTTTTAGGGAGTAACGCAATATTGTAATGCATTACTTTAAAAGTAACTTTCCCCAACACTGGACACTGGCTGCAAATGTGTGTGTGTGTGTGTGTGTGTGTGTGCGTGCCTTAAGATATAAGATAAGAACTAAAGGTTGGCAATAACTGAAGAACCATCTGCTGTTTGGTGAAAAGAATGAGACTGTTGGGAAAAGGAGGGGTTTGGATGATTAGGTGTGTGTGTGTGTGTGTGTGTGTGTGTGTGTCAGACTAAAAAGGAACTACAAAACTGTGTTGCTTCCAACTCACATTAACATCCCGAATCTCTCCACACAATATGCTCTCATTTGTTCATCACTATTAGTGTTGATCATATCTTTGGTTAATGATCTGAACAAATTCAATGATGTGGAAAATCCTACAGACTTACAGTGAAGTTGGATCCAAGATGAAACTATCAGAGATTTTTTACTTACAGCAGTAAACAACCGCCTAGCAACCACCCAGGTCACCAAAGCTACTCCATAGCAACACCCCAGTAACGTGACACAGGTACTCAGAAACGGCAAAATAAATCATTTCTGATCTTGTTTTTCTATACAGTTCATAAAATAATAATACTCACTATAGAAATGACCTCCAGATCACAGTTTTAAAATTATATGATAAAGCCAAATATGATCAGCAATCAGTGTTTAAACCTTTGAAAGCGATGCAAATCCCCCAAAACATTCAACATTTGATCACAGCAGTTTCTTTGCTTTACAAAAGGAAGTTTGTTTGTAATCAAACACTGTTAGAGCGTCGCCTGATCAAAGCGAGGAGTTTATGTGAAGTTCAGCTCGATGTCGATGGGCCTCGGACCGTAACTGTGCTGCTAAAGCATTCCTGTATACTCAAATCAACAGTCGTTTTGGGAAAGACCGACTACAAATTCAGAGCATTTTATCCCAGCATGATCAATAATAGTAGTGATGCTTGCCTTGTTGCTGTAAGTGTTATTAAGAATGTTGCACTACTAAAATTCAGAAAGATTATTTTCCTATATTTGCTGTGAAACATTCCTTGGCCTTGACTCCGAGCCACAGTCTCGACTGTCTGATGATGTGGCAAAGTGTTAACTGTGACCACGGCTTCTCGCTACCGATCACATTTAGTTGCTCAAGACTTCGGGAATCCCTCTATGGGCGCTAGCTAAATATTTAACTCATTACGAGCGAGGTTATCTTCATCTGGACGCAGAGGATCGGTTGACAATTCAAAGCAGAAGCGGAGTTCAAGGCCTCCAGCCTCTCCCTAAAACCGAGGGGTTAACGCCGCCGGCCCGTAATGAACCGAGTGCCGATAAACTCAGGAAGAGCCGCGCTTCCTATGAAAATATTTATCATTCCAGAAAGCTTTGGCTACAGAGGACTTTAGGAATTAATTCGTGTTTTCTTAAGAGGGGGCGTCTCAGGATGGGGAAGTCGGGCCTCCTCGAGCAGGAATTGTGCAGCTTATTCACAATTTATTAGGGTTAGTAATCAGAACCATGACGGAAAGAGAGCTCAGAATGAGACCTGGTGTTATTATACACTGAAAACGAGAGCGTTAAATCAAACTTGCCCCTGTGCACATGACCTTTGATGTGCGTCTAACATTTTCCAAAAAGAATAGACAAGGTCTGCATTTACGTCTGATTTCAGTTTAATTAATCTGTGATCTGATAGATCCACAAAAGGCTTTGATTAAATTAATACAAAATATATGCATGCTTTAAAATGGAGTACGGCTCATTCTCCAAATCTAGATTGTGACGGGGAGAATAAGAGATCTGACTCCGTTTTCAAAGCACGTAAAATGTGAATGCAAGACAGAGAGGGTCATTTTTACTAATTCATTTTTTGTGATAGTTAAAAAAGGTTTGGATTTGATTCTTTTAAAGTGTGAACAGACTGGAAAGTGGCCACTTCAACTGGATTTGATTGAATCGAGCAGAACTGGACTGAATTTGGTTCTTTTAAAGAGGAATTACACCAAACTCCAACACCAGGTAAAAGTTCATCATAATACACAGTTTTTTAAAGTAATCACAATATGTCTAGTTACCAAAGACAAAAATAGTAGCATTGTATGCTTGAGCAGATGTTCTGCAATGAGAAATATTATTCGCTATATCGTCATTATGATAGAAAAACTAAATCTGCTGAGTTGCCGTGCATGAGTCAGTATTTCTTGGACTTGCTTTGGTGCTGCAAAGTCATGGTGGTGGTAGAATCATTGCATTTGGGAAAGAAAGCATTGGCGTTTAGGATTAGTTCTACATCTGCAGCTGGTTTTGGATCTCAGTGTCCGGTTCCTGATCTCTTCTGTGGACCTGGATTGTTAATCATTTGGAATTGTGCGTTCTCGTGAAACAAAGCGCTGAATGTTAAGCAGGCGGTCGTGAGAGCTTCTCGAGGACGATGAATGCTTCTCTTTGAAAAATGCTTAGCAAGGCACCCTAAAATTACCTTATTAGCTTCCTGACTTTAAACATCGCCTCAGCGATTTCAGAGTAATCATCCAGCTCTGAGAAATCCAGCATTGATTTAGTTCAAGCTGCCAAAAGCTCGTGTGAATAGACACGTAATTAAGACTAAAATGAGAGTGAAAATGTAGTGAAGCAATGTAGATAAATTAAATGAAGAATGATGCAGATGTTTATATCTGAAAAACGAAGTATTCTGTTCAAAGACCTTCTACACTATTAGAAAAATAATTCTGAATAGCACTAATTAAAGATTCTTTGGTTTTTAAATAATAGAAGGGGCCGTCAAAAACTACTGCATTTTAAATATCGTTAGTGATCTGAAACAATATTGCACTGCATTTTAACCCCAAATAATTAGTGAAATCATGTTAGCATTTTAATCATGCAGAGCTTCCCATGATATAAGCAAGAAACAACATGAAAACATTACATTTCACCTTAGTTTTGATGGGAAAAGGCCCCAAAAGACAATCATTTATAATATTTTAAGCCTGTGTAGCATAGGATCGTCATTTTTTTTTTCTTTTGTGCATTTGTTCAGTGTGATGCTTCAGTCTCAGTCTAAATATAGGTACAACATTAATACAAGTTATTACAAATACAAAATACGTATCTACCTGATTTGGAGCAATAATATTTCACTTAACAGCTAAATATCTTTCAAATAAAATTTGATTCTAACTATGTCCAAATTATAGTACTTTTAATTATGTTTGCATAACATTTTTAGTTTATTAAATTTGTCTAAACTATGATATGAATATTATTAATATTATTATTACTTTGTGTTTGGAATACAGTAAGCAAAAACTGATCCGAAGAACCTGCAATAATACATGCTGATATTTTTAATCTATTTTTTTTAATCTATCTATTAAATTGATTTGACCCTACATTGCCAAATATGGTTCTTGATATAGCAGAAACTTCTGAAGCTAGAAACTATTCAAGAGCTTCATTTTAACTGAATAATATCAACTATCTTCAATTCAGTTCAAACTATAGCATGATTAAACTTAGGCATTTTAATATTGTTTGATTAAAGTGTAATGCAAAATGTAATATGAATACAAACAATGAAAATGTGTCCGTTTTCTTACATAAAACAGAAACACTCAATGCACTTCATACAGCAGGCCTTGCTTTATTTGATCTGCACTCTTTTAAAAATAGGGTTCGTGAATTTCTATAATTCTAAAAAACAGTGAATGTTCTTTATTCAGATCAATTCAGTTCTTCAGATCAGTGTTTAGGTTTATTTTAATACACATTATTAAATACATTAATACACATAATAAAAGGTTCTCCCATGACATACCACTATTTTGATCCTAAATTAAACTTGTATTTTAAAGAATGTATTTAGATATCTGCATCTTTAATCATCATTTAAACCTTCTCGAGATGTTAACAAACGCGTCCTCCTGCACTTTCCTCGTTTTCAGAGATTTTCTAACGACATAACTCACTATATGAAGGATAAACAATGCTTTATATTATAAAGAGAAGACATATTAGCGGTTCGTTATTGTAAGAAGACATTATCAGTGAGGAAAAGATGCACTCACCATGTCTGAAGCAAAGCAAATGAAAAATCAGCTGTAAGTTCAGCGAGGTGTCCTCTCCATCCCGCGGTGATGTGCTTGGATCAAAGCGCCGACAGACGGATATAATGTCGCGTGCCGCCGCCGCCGCTGTTACTTTCGAATGTTCAAGTTTGGAACGATCCGGCTGCGCGCGCTGTGACCGAGAGCTCTGCCGCTTGTGTCTCACTCCCTGCGTGTGTGGCGCACTCGAGTGCGCACTAATGTGAAGAAACGTTCAATAAATGAGCGATCTGACGTTCCTCCTCCTACTGCTCCAGTCCTCCTCAACGCGCGCGCGTAGCTCCACCACAATGACCATCCTGCTCCGTGTGCGCGCGCACGCGCATGTATCTACGCTTGGGAGTTTGAAAAATGAATCTCACAAATATAGCAGAACGTGGAAAACACACATAAAAGGGTATTTGAATTAGCCTACTCTTAAGCTTTTTAAATCAATCAGCCACATATATTATATTTGTTATTTAGAATTTTATTTAGGAAAAATTTCAAAAAAAAAAAACGTTTTCAAAAACACACTAAATTACGTCTTAGTCGAAATGTATCAGTACAGAAAGGTTTGTGAGTTAAAGGGCAGGGGATATAAATTATAATTAGTTCAGTATGAAAACAATAAGTCAGTGATAGCCTAGCAAATACAAATCTCACTAAAACTTTATTTCAATGGTTTAAACACAATTATGAACCTCATAACTGTCAGAAAAAGTTATTAATGTATGTATCAATGGAAGATGCAAAGTAAAACCTGATGATCACATTTAAATGATGATGATTTATGTCTTAGTTATGAAGGTGCAGTGTTCATAGTGTTTCATGTAAAATATTAACTAAATTAAAATACAATTTAAGATTTCCAGACAGTGTGAAAGAATAATTATTAACAAATAGTTTTGACCCATAACTGGATAAACATGTTGATTGTTGTTCCTATTTTATAGTTCCTTTTATTTTGAGAAGTAAAGCAAGTTTCCTTTGAAAATCAGTGATTGTTTGTTTCCAAATGATAATTTCATAAGCGATAAAAGAGAAAGAGAAATCATCATCATATCGTTATCAACAGAAATGTCCTCAGATATTACAGTATACGTGTATATTTCATTTTTATTTGCATTAGAAGGGTAGTAGTGTTTCATTATATTCATGTTCATACCCATGTTCATCATAAGTGTGTACTTAAATACAAATACATAACTTCATTATAAAATACAACATTTGATAGTGGTTCTCATTTTAAATTGTATATTCTATATAAAATATTTTGTCATTGTGGATACGTGAATAAAACGTGAGAATTGTGAGATATAACTCTGAATAAAAAAAAATGAATTCTGATTTTATGTCTCACAATTATATGTCTATAGAAACAATGTCACAATTACCTTTTCTTTTTAAATTATGTCATTCCCTGGGAGATACAGGCTTCCATAAGTTGTTGTGTGTTGTTTTTATTTATTTGTTTTTAAAGAAAATTGATAAAAAATCTATTAACTTGTATTGTTTGTTGCAGTTATTAAGTTATGGAAACATTAGGTGAAGCAAACTAAACATTCAGGCTAATCAAGTTGTTAATGATATTTCCTCTTTCTTTTACTGTCTAGTTTCCCAGCACATACCAGATTTGTGAGGTGAGTCTGAACTAGTTTGCAAGGCTTGTAAATAATCTGTCAAGACATTTGTGTGAGCGTCTCAAACAAATGCATTCAAGCTTGTGTTGTTATGTGTCATATGCAGTTCTCACAAAGCTGGTGTATGAATGAAGCATCTCAAAATACAAACGGGAGACGAGGACTAGTTGTTAAGTTTCCACAAGCACCTTGATTGAAATGTCTAATTGTACAAATGCTGTTTTTACAATTAGTGGTTGTCTCTGCTGGGATCAAACACCTACTTTAACTAGTTAGTGATATTTTGTATCTGCACTGTTCAATAGCTTTTTGCAGTTAAGAGTTTAGGTTTTGTGTCTGTTTGTTTAAAAATAAAACTGGTGTAAAAAGTGTTACAACTAGCCGTGGTCTGTCTAATATTGCGATTAAAATCGAAGACTTGTGGTGCGTGAAGTTGTAGCAACACTACATCTGGGGGTCAAATCAAGTTCACACTTTGTTAATGTTAAAAGAAACATTATAACAACCATCATCTGGTTACAATAAGCAGTGATTCAGATGTGTGTGATGTGCTAGTGGATTTGATTTATTTCCAGAGATGGCAAAAGCCTGGCTGCAGAGACAGAAAGGTAGAAAGAGTCTGAATGCAGGAGAGCGAGAGCACGGATGAGGACGAATCTGGTAACCTTACCTATGACTGTAGTTAAGTAACGCAACCCAGACATGAATTTGTCTGGCCGTGATTCATTTTGCGAGGAGGGTGGCCACGCTTTCTGTGGAATGTGCGGCTGAAGAAGAAAATAAAAGCAGCCATTGTCTTTATCGTTATTTCTCTCTTGGAGATTTGTTGAGCCGGTCAAACACGCTGTGAACAGCAAGAGATCAGGGACAGTTTCTCTCAATGCAGTTCTGTCTACATCCCTCATGAGCAAAGAACTAGAACCCATTTCCAAAACATCATGTAAATATTCCCCAAAAGAGATGAAGCTCGTTTCTATTGAAGTCTGCATTCAGCGGATGCCAATACTAATATTAAAACCATGAAGCGGTGGTGAATATATTTAGGGGGGAAACTGTGCATCACATTTAAATTGCTCAAATTTTAACTAAAATGTTAACACAAAGCGATAAAGTTTAGTGTTTGCGTCGTCCTGTAGTGTTTGTGCTTCAGACATACAGTTATCGTGCTGTTACTTTACCAATCTTTGACTGTTTTTACCTTGTTTTCACATTATTTTCACCTTGAAGACACTTTCGACTTTTGAGTCAGCCACTTAGCAACTGCCTGGAAATGTCCAAGTAACAATCTCACAAAACGACTCTGAACACCTTTGGCACACTCCACACACTGTACGAATTCCCTGGCAACCACATAGCAACTTGCCTAAAACTACACGGAACAACTTAAAAACACATAGAAATGCACCAACAACCTCTTAGGACACCTTGGCAACTGCATAGCACCACCCTAGCAACCACATAGCAACAAACAACAAACCACTCAGAAAACATTAGCAAACTTTATCAGTCTTAGGCTATGTTCACATTTGACGTCTTTTTTTAAGCTGCCAGGTGTACCGACAAAACATGCTACCTTTCAGATTGTGCTACCAATAATATATGTGTATTGTTTTAAGGGTAAGTTTAGGGTAAGGGTAGGTGTGGACGGGTAGGTTTAGGGTAGGGGTAGGTATGGAAATTAAAAAAGCCTCAAACCACACAAAAAAGAGACTGGTAGCACAATCTGATAGGTAGCATTTTTCGCTATCGATTTGTGCTACCAATCTTTTTTAATGGGAGGTAGTACAATCTGAGCGGGTAGCACAAATCGTCAAAACACCGGCTTTTGAAGTTAATGGGGCAACTACCCAGAACAAACTCAGAACTGCCTAGCAACATGCTACCAACCACCCAGAACACCTTAGTAACCACTTAGCAACACCCTATCATCGTGACGCAGGTTTTGCACATGACTGGATGTCATAAAGCAGATTTCCTTCACTTGAGTCTCAGTGCTGCACCAATAAACACAGTAGAGCCCTTCCCAGCACTAATAAACTCTCAGTCTGCGGTGGTTCTGTGAGTAGTTCAGCTAACCCCACACACACCGGCCGCTCGTCTCTCAGTGCCCCACCAGTGCCCCTCTTGTCCCTGGAATGTGGAAATAATTTCCCCTTTAATTTTATAATGGAGGTGGAGGGGCGCCGTCCCTTTGGTTCAATTTTCACCAACACCATAAAACACAGCGGTCGTAAGAACAGTGCCGACATCTGTTTTTTCCATCGTCAGGACTTTAATGATCAGGTAATAAAAGTTTCATTTGACAGAAATTACAACAGATGTTTCGGCCGATAATGTTCGGATAGAAGCGATCTCTCCGGAGACCTCGCTGACCCGACAGGTCCATCTTCACTTCATACCTCTGCAATAAAAGCCCCTGCGGTCACATCCAGTTTACTTCCACTTTGTGTGTTTGTTTAATGGTATAGTTCACCCAAAAATGTAATTCTGTTAATATTTACAATACCCTCCATTTGTTACAAACCTGTATGAGATTCGTTCCTCTGTTAGACACACAAAAAAGATGTTCTGAAGAATGCTGGTACCCAAACAGTTGATGGTAGCCATTGACTTCCATTGTATTTTTTCTTCCATACTATGGAATTCAGTGGCTGCTGTCAACTGTTCGGTTACTACGGTGGCCCAGTAGTGCACAACACAACACAATCTAAACAAGACAAGATAAAACAAGATAAAACATAACTAAATCTATTTCCTTCAAACGCCTGGATGAATGATCAGTGTGCAGCGTTCTGAACACTTTGCTGTAACATTTTAACATTGCATTGCTAAATGTTTACAATGTTATGCTAAAATGTTACAGCAAGCTGTTCAGGAAGAGAAGATTACTTACTGTTCACATTTACAGAAACATGCACGCTGTGATTTGGGTTTGTACTGCTGTTAGTCTGAAGAGTGGCTTCGTAAGCCTTGAAAAATATCATTCATTTGAGTCTCTTATACCTTTTGTATTTTTTGGATCTATGCACATAATATGATTGGCCTGTACTGGACGAGTGTTTGGCGCTACGAGTCGACCTTTTCTATCTGTTAACCCTGAGTTTAAAATGCTCTCGTAATGGGGTTAAATGAAGTAGTTCACCCAAAAACTAAAATTAGCTGACAGACTATTCAAATTTGGCATTACATCACTACAGTGAATGGGTGCCGTCAGAATGAGAGTCCAAGCAGCAGATAATAACATCACAATAATCCACAAGTAATCCACACCTCCAGTCCATCAGTTAATGTCGTATGATGTGAAAAGCGTCACAATTGTAATTGATATGTTTTTAACTTTAAACTGTTGCTTCCCGGCTAAAATGCGAGTCCATAATCCATAATATTGCTTCCTCCAGTGAAAAAGCAATCTGGTCTGAATGAGCAGAGAAATCTGCACAGCAAAAATAGTTCTAACCCAATATGTGGATAGATTGAGATGTGAAAGACATTCTGACGGCACCCATTCACTGCAGAGGGTTCATTGGTGAGTGAGTGAAGTACTGCTAAATTTCTCCAAATCTGTTCCCATGAAGAAACAAACTCATCTACATTTTGAATGGCTTGAGGCTGAATACATAATCAGCAAAGTGTTCATTTAGGAAATTAATTTTTCTCAGAAACCTGAGTGAAAGGTGTGTCCAAATCTTCCGGTATGTACAACAACTGAAGAAACGTTTCCAAGTATGCTCTGTCAAAAATGCACCGATTGAAGAGTGCCTTGCAGGAAGGTATTTGATACAAATAGCACTATTATCCCATGAACTAATATTCAGTCGTGTCTTGTCGACGGATGTGAAAATGCAATTCTGGAATGAGTGAAACATCGCGAAAAACATTGCGGCTAAACAGACACTAACGACGCAGACCTGAAGAAAATTTTAAAATATTAATCTTAATTAGATTAAGATTAATCTAATTAAGTTCCTGTGGCTCAGTGGTTAGAGCATTGCGATAGCAACGCAAAGGTTGTGGGTTCGATTCCCAGGGAACACATACTGACAAAAAAATGTATAACCTGAATGCACTGTAAGTTGCTTTGGATAAAAGTGTCTGCTAAATGCATAAATGTAAATATAAATTAGTGTCAGACATCAATCTTAACTTTTGTTAGGCCTTCAAGTGGATTTATTGTCATGCTACATAACTCTACATTACCAAAGTTGTATTAATATTACATAATATTTGCAGTAGTTTTAGTATTTTTTTCTTTAATGTTGACTATGTAGTTTTAAATGAACACGAATGTTTAAAAGAGTGTCATTTCTTTGTCATTTTCACCATTTTTATCACATTTTCTATCACACACATAGATAGTGTCTTCACTAAATGTTTTAAATAGCACTGCAGAGAGAGACAGTCATTTTAAAAGCCCAAATCAAGTAATAGTAGCATGTACAATCATTTTAAAAGAGCAAAATGCTGTTTCATACATTTTATATTTAGATCCAGTATACATATCCATTTGCAGCAAATAAATAATGCAATTCAAATAATATTAATAATGAAATAAATTACTGTGAATAATTAAGATGTTTTAGGGATTTATATTCCGTATACTGCATATATATACATGCAGTGTCTTTTTTTTTCTCTCTCACATTTTTTGGCGACAACATTTGATTGGCACCTGTTGAAATAAACAGGCCACAGATGATTTATAATAAAGCCGGGTCACGAGCAGTCTGAACGCTTTACGACAGATCAGGACTGTGTGAAAGTGTGAGTGTGTGTCTTTCACAGCGCGTCTCTTCTCTTTTCCCAGCCCAGCCCCAGAGGTGAGACAGATACGTTCACACATTTCATTTAGTGGTTCCCACGGCAGTCAAAAATGCACCTGACCCCAGGGCTCATGTACGGGGGATTTTTATATTTGACTCTTAAAGGAGCAGCCGTGACTAATGCACATTTACTGTCTCCATTATTGCTGCTGGATATTATGAAGTTTCATGCAACGTGACTGGATGTGTGTGTGTGGGGGGCTCGGCAAAACACAACCTCTGTCACACATGTCTATAGGCGTACAGATATCTATGCTAACCCATGGATGTGTGTTTTTATAGACAGTTTTGTGTTTTAAAGGGGCACTTTACCCAAAGCTGGCCATTTCTGTCTTGTATAATGAAGTGTTTTCATATAACTTCATCTTTTGAAGAGAACCTTCTCAGAACATTCTGGCAACGTTAAAACAACATGAATAGAATATTCATTCAGAGTTATCTGACTCAAAGTACTGAAACAAAGGTACAACAAAACTTTTTTTTTTTTTTTTTTTAAGAAATAATTTGGTTTGACATTCTTCTCAAGTTTTTTTTCTACTTGTTTTAAAGTTTAAAATTAAAGTTCTCAAAATGTAACAAAAAAAATTCAAATGGAATACTCTCTTAATATTTGCTTAAATAAATAAATACATTTTTATAATGCTTTATATATATTAATTTAAATTCTTTATATGTTTTATATGAGTTATTCAATATTCTATTTATTAAAAATGTATATATTAATTAATAATATATATTCTACATTTATTATATTTTTTCACACACAAACACTCACCCTTATATAAACATTTAGATTTGTACGCATTATATGATAATAGTATACAAATGTACTATAAATATAAATGTTTTTGCCTTGAAAACATCTCACGGATGATTGTAAACACTGTTATATACATTATAATGCTTGTGTATTCATACACCTTTAGAAAGTGTAATTAATCAGAGTAAATGACAAACAAACTATTTCAGGTGTAACAAGGAATCTGCAAATATTTGTACTTAGTTACAAAGTTATTTATGAAAATATATAACATATATTATTAATACCTTTATAATGAATAATTGATTTATAAATCAAGTGTTATCAAAAATTGTAACATTTATAGGACACTCAGAAATATATTTTTATAACAATGGGAATGTGAGCAAAATGTTCTTAGAACGTATTTTTGTTAGTTGGGGAAACTGTACAAGAGGGTGTGTAAATGATGATGGGATTTGTATTGTGTGTGTGTGTGTGTGTGTGTGTGTGTGTGTGTGTGTGTTTCTGTGTGTGTGTGTGTGTGTGTCTGTATCTGTGCATGTTTATGTGGTTTATGAGGACACACATTTGTATAATGACATGGGTATGACATAGGTATTACAAGGAGAAGGTGATTTATGAGGACATTTTCAGTGTCCCCATAATTTAAAATGCTTATAAATCATACAGAGTGAGTTTTTTTGAGGGAAAGTAGAAATGCACCGTCTCCTGTGAGGGCTAAGTTTAGGTGTAGGGTAGGTGTAGGGCAATAGCACATACAGCTTGTACAGTATAAAAACCATTACGCCTATGGAGAGTCCCCGTAAACCATAAAAACCAACATGTGTGTGTGTGTGTGTGTGTGTGTGTGTGAGTGTGTGTGTGTGTGTGTGTGTGTGCGTGCGTGCGTGCGTGCATGTGTGTGCATGTGCGTGTGCGTGTTTCTGTGTGTGTGTATCTATATCCTCCCTCAGGCAGAGGCGACTGTTAGGAAATGAATAGAGGCTGTTCTCAATAGCTTTGTGTTTCTGTTTGTTTGTCTCTCTGTAAGCTGGGTGTAGGTAGGAGGGTCTCTGAGAAAGCTGGTGTTTGTCATGGCCACAGGCGCTGAAGCATTGTTAACCAAACAATACAGCAGGTCCTGGCATTAGCACGTCTCTGTTTAAGAGCTGCCAAACAACAGTTACCTTCCCAACAGCAGCGCAGGCCTGCAACTGAATCCTGCGGGTAAACCTTGATTTAAGAGCTCAAACTCTATTCACAGCATCACTGTTCTTCAATACGCTGAAAACAGAAGTGAAAACAACAAACATGTAATGCTGCTCCATTTTAATATTAGATAAATGTTATGATAAAGTGTGGTGCATATTTGTGCTGAACAGTCAGATCACATAGGAAATTAAAATATTTTGTATTTTCTATTGTATTATTGTTATATTTATTTTATTTATTATACATTATAATATCTTATTTGTTATTCCTTTTTTTACTCAGATGTTGATCTTTCATTGTTCAGAAGATTACATTTAATTATCAACTTATCAGTTTATCATAATTGATTGATTATCAGTTTGATTTTTGAGAAAATATAAATGTTTATTTTTTAGTAATTTATTATATATTAAATTATTATATTATAAAATAGATACTATATATGTAATTATGTGGATTATGTATAAGTAATAATGATTTTTTTTTTTGCTTTAATTATGCATTGTAATGCACCTTAATGCATTATATGATCTCATGAATAACTATAACCACATCTATCATATTATTACAATAAAGTGTGAATACATACGCTGAACATTTGGATCACATAGAAATTAAAATATTTTGATTTTGATTTATTCCATTTACATTTTATTATTTTATTTTATTTAGTAATAATTGATTATCGGTTATGATTTTTGATGATCAACTCTCAAATATGTAATAATGGGATCATGGGAATCTCCATATGAATCATGTGAGATACTGTGGTCTTTCTTCTGAGAATCTGAAGATACAATATGATATCTGTCTTTGAACGGTTGAGATATTAAAGAGCTGTTTCTTCTTTCACACAGGCTCTCGAACTCTCCAGAGTTTTGGATCAGGTCCGTGCACTTTAGGAAGCCTTTAGTGGAGAGATGTGATGAGGTAAAGAAACACAATCCTTATTGAATAGAAATCACTCAATCTGAGCTTCAGTGCTGATCAATGCCAAATGTTTCAGTCAAACGTCCGAATCCTTTCAGCCTCTGTCAATACCAGCGCTACTGACGTGACACAGCGTCCGCATGGCGTATCACTAACCTAACCGCACTAATAGAACGACCTGGACACTTCAAACCTTTTAACTAGTCACAGTGCCATGAATTATTGATGAGTTATTGGATTCCTATCACCTTTGGAGAATTATTAATAATAGATCAGCTGGAAGCAGATGTAAACCTGGACTCTCGTCTGTTAACAATCTCTCAGTCCTTCAACATGAATCAAATCAAAGGAGGATTATCGTTTGTTTTCAATAAATCCATATTCTGCTGCTAATTCATCTGACACTTACTTCTTCTGACTTTTATCAGTTTAACTAAGAAATCATCAGAATTAAAATATACACAATTTCACAATATATATTAACGTGTAGTCTAAAAATAGCTTATTTTTACCTAATTTTCTTTCAATTTCAGTAGACTCACTATTAAATCACCATTACTTAATATATATTTTATTCTCAGGATGTGTGTGTAATATTAATACAATTAATTATTTTATATATCATTTCTTACTTATAAATATGTCATTACATTATATTATTATTATTCCAATATTTATTTGCATATTTCTGTTCCATTATAATAATAACAAATATGTATTTTTAATGTATTTATTTTTATAGATGTGTAAGATTTAAGTCTGAATCTGACAAATGTTAACATTTCTCTCTTTCTGTATAAATGAGAATGAGATGTTTAACTCTCGTTAAATCTTCTGTGTGAAGGTTGACAGCATTTATGAAACGTGTGGTGAACCAAAGAACAAAGGAAACATGTTTCAATAAGATAAGTTGACTAAAGAAATCACGTTGGAGTTGTGTCGGTCACACACACACACACACACACACACACACACACACACACACACACACACACACACACACACAAGCACAGAGACACACACACACACACACACACACACATGCACAGACACACACACACACACACACACACACACACACACACACACACACACACACAGTCAAATGTTCTTCAAAGAACCGTCTCTTTCTTACCTTTTTATAATCTGAAGAACCTTCTTTTGCCACAAAGAATCTTTTTGTGAGACATAAAGTTTCTTCAAATGTTAAAGGTTCTTTATGGAACCATTTAGACAAAACGGTTATTCTATGGTGTAAAAGAAATATGCAATTACCATGGTATCTAAAAAAAACATGTGATATTTTTTGCTAGTGAAGCATAAACCTTGTTTTATGATTCAGTCACAAAATAGGTCAAGAGTTTTTGATCATACAATGAAACAACATTGGCACCCACTGACTTTCCACAGAAGAATGTAAGTCATACCGGTTTGGATAAACAGTAACTGATGACAGAACTGTTGTTTTTGAGTGAACTGGCCCTTTAAATCACAGTCTCTGAAAGCTCTATATCTCTCATGTAGATTTACTTCTCAAGTAAGCTGATCTTGTTTAAAGGACGTTTACATGTTTTTACAGAAAAAAGGCACTATGAGAAGTCTGATGTTTCTGTTGGTCTTGTCTGACAATAAGTTGTTTTGACAGTGACATGTAAAGCTGAACGTTTCACACAACGTACATCTGCTGTGATTGACAAGAACATTTAAACGTGGAAAACATTGTAACACAATATAACAGACCTAAACCAGACCGAGCTCCTTTTCACTTGACTTCAACCGCTGCTATTTCTCACGATGAGCCACAATTCTGGGTTACTGAGGATGAAAAGCGAGAAAGGAAAGAGAGCAATAAAACACAGATTTATAAATATCATATTGAGATCTCAAGCTGTTATTGCAGTATTTGGTATTTTGAAAAATATGAGCACATTATTGAGATGTGAAACTTTCTCTTTTTCTCATAAAAACCCATCTGAGAATCAAGTCTCCATTTGTCCTTCATTGAATCTCATTGCTGTCTAGACGAAACGGCTGCTATATTACAGAACCTCATGTGTGATTGTTCTTTCCTGAGGGTATTTTCCCAGTCGCTCGTGTCGTAAAACATCTTTTGTGTGTTTGGGACATGGCCAGTATTCTGTGGATGACAGCATAACAATGGGGAAATTCCCCCAAGTTTTCTTGACATAATGA
>CM050419.1:33926775-33941775 GCA_027564155.1 Gymnocypris eckloni scoliostomus
ACGGCGGTGGCTCCTCCGGTCGAGGGCAGCCGGCAGCGAGTCCCCCGTTCCCTGCTCCTCCCCAAACATGGCGGATGGCAGCAGGCTTCGGCCTCCAGGCGAACGGCGCCGACTCCTCCGCTCCCTCTTGGATGGCAGCCACCCCTCCTCGACCCAGGAGCATGGCAGCGAGTCTTCCGTCCCACCTGTTCTTCTTTTGCTCCAGCACCACCGCTTCGGGCAGCCCCTGGCGGTCTCCGCTACTTCCTGCTGCCCGATCTCCTCAGCACCGCGATCCCCCTCAGCAGCGAGGGCTCTCTGACAGCGTGTCCCTCCTTCCTCCCGGGTTTCGGGCACCAATGTAACACAGTTGATAGATACGGGAAGAAGGAGGCAGGAACCGGCGAACATTTAATAACTTTAATAATAAAATAAACAAACACAAATGAAAAGCGGCAGCCCCTCACGGACGACTGCCGCACACAAAACACAAACTAAAATCCAGGCCTGGTCCTCTCTCGTCTTCCACTGTCGTCACTCCTCATTTAACCCTTCCGAAGCTCCTCCGTGGGACTCGAGACCGGTGAGTGGCGCAGGTGTTGTTCATTACCAATTACTCCACCGGCCTCGCTCCGTTCCCACGGCTCTCGGCCCCGCCCCACTTGCCACAGTGTTAATTGTATTAAATTGTATTAAATTATTTTAACTCATTAATCATTTTAAATTAATCACATGCATTAATGTCTTGACGCTGGCAGCCCTACTAAAACCAAACAGTGAAATTAATGAAATGAAATGAGTTAATTTCACTCAAATAATAATGAAAGTTCATTGGACTTAATGGAAATAAGTTCCGTAAACTCAAAATGTTGTTGTAGTAAGAACTTAACATGATTGCTTTTGTAGTTCCCAGCATGGTTTGCATCAGACAAAGAAAAGAAATGTAGAAATTAAGAGTTATTTTGTGTGTTAACATAGAGAGACATAAGTTCGTACTTAAATGCTGTGTTCTGTTAGAATGTTAGGCTCTGCTAAATTATAAAAAAAAAAATGAGTTTGTCTACTCAAAAGTTTTGAGGCAATAAGTTTCCTCAAATGTTTTGAGTATTCTTAACTTATCAGGTTTTACAGTGATATATATATATATATATATATATATATTAGTGCTGTCACTGTTATCGCGTTAACGGAAATTCATTTTAACGTCACTAATTTTATTAATGCGCGATTAACGCAGCTCATATTTTCTGTTTGACCCGTGGCCTAACCCGTAGTTGGAGAAATGGAGATGCATAGTGTTGCTCTTCGCCTCTCTACACTCCTCTCTCTCTCTCTCTCTCTCTCTCTCTCTCTCTCTCTCTCTCTCTCTCTCTCTCTCTCTCTCTCTCTCTCTCTCTCTCTCTCTCTCTCTCTCTCTCTCTCTCTCTCTCTCTCTCTCTCTCTCTCTCTCTCTCTCTCTCTCTCTCTCTCTCTCTCTCTCTCTCTCTCTCTCTCTCTCTCTCTCTCTCTCTCTCTCTCTCTCTCTCTCTCTCTCTCTCTCTCCTCTCTCTCTCTCTCTCTCTCTCTCTCTCTCTCTCTCTCTCTCTCTCTCTCTCTCTCTCTCTCTGACTCTCTCTCTCTCTCTCTCTCTCTTTCTCAATTAAATTCAATTTCAATTTCAATTTCAGTGTGCTTTATTGGCATGACAAAAACTATACATTTGTATTGCCAAAGCAATTGCAGCTGGGCTGCTCACAAGTAGTGCACATTTGAATTAACAGAAATAAATAAAAAAATAATAATAGTAATAAAACAAATATTTAAACCGTATTAAATATGTAGTGCAAAATGAATGACTATTGTAAGTATGTGATAGAAATAAAATGAAATAAGGTACAGTATAAGATTTATACAGGCAAAATATAAATTTAAGTAATATAAAGGGGTAATATGTCATAATATAATCTACATGTGCTACATGTTTCTCTCTCTCTCTCTCTCTCTCTCTCTCTCTCTCTCTCTCTCTCTCTCTCTCTCTCTCTCTCTCTCTCTCTCTCTCTCTCTCTCTCTCTCTCTCTCTCTCTCTGTGCGTTAGTTCGGTCCAGCGCACTGCAGCTGAGGTGCAGTGCTCTCAGTTAAACAAGATATTATGTTGCTTCTCTAATTTTACATGCAAGTATAGCCAAAATCACAGCACAGCTATTGTCATTATCTTATGAGTATTTGATTTCATCAGCCAACGGCTCGATTATCAGGATTTTTGTGCAGATTATCATCTTGGAATGGAGAGCTGTTGCAGTCTTAACGGGTCGCGTTTCAGTCACTATTCATATTTATCCAGTTATCTGACAACAGAAACAGTAAAATAGACCAATGAAAACAGTTTTATTGATCATTTAGCTGCATCAAAATACAGTATGTGGGCACAGAGAAGGAAACAAATGTAATAATAAATAATATATGTAGGCTACGTTCAGCATGTTTGCATGTTCAGAAGAAGTGAGCTGCCCTGTCATGCAATAGTGTAAACAGGTTTGTGTAAGGAAACTGCACCAAAGAAAGAGAAGTAATGGGAACCTAGTGTTTCTTTTTCATGTGTCTAATAGACATGAACAAGTTATTTGAAAAACATCTATTACCTTCATGCTCTATGCTGACTATGGTTTCAATAATAATAAACATACATTTGCATAACGCGTCCATATTTGTCAATGCAAATGCTGATTAGAGTATTAAAAACGTGAAAATATTAATTTAAGGTAGGCCTACATTTTGAAAAAATAAAAATGTGTGATTAACTCTTTAATTTAAAATCACGAGTTAACTCATGACAATCATGCGATTAATTGCAATTAAATATTTTAATCGATTGACAGACCTTATATATATATATAACATATATGTTATTCAAATATTGTGTATTTATTTTTCCTTTCACATGTTTTTTATGATAATATATGTTTTTAGGATAACACAATAATAATACCTTGGCAAATGTGTATAAACACAATCATTCCAATAAAGTACTTTAAACTGAAAAAACAAAATGAAATTACATTTGTAATCATAAAGTATTATGGTTTATATCAAAGTGTTGTCATGTGATTTTGTTCTTCATTTAAATGTATCTTTCTATAAGGATATTCATTTATTTTAAAGAAAACCCACCTGTCACACCAAAGACCGAGCTGTAATTACCATTCTGATGATTTGACTTCCTCCTGAATAAACTAATATACAGAAAACTCAAACATGAGCGTGCTAAAATGCATCACTTCCACAAACACAAAAACGAAGACTGACAGGATGAGGAAGAGACCAGAGGGGATGAAGAAACATATCAGAACGGTATTTGGCAAAGCTGCTCTTAAGTAAAGCAAACACGGTCCGTCTGATCAGAACCATCTGTGAAGAGCGAGCACTGGCATCTGGAGCAGAATAAAACGCCACGTAACAGAAATAATAACCGGCAGGGTCTTCCATAAGAGTCTTCCAAGCGGCCCATGTCACCACCCTGACACAGGGGATGATGAGATGAACGTACCCCGGTTCTGCCAAACGCACCGCTCGGGTAAAGTTGCCATGTTGGTTTTGGCGCAGCGCCCTTGGGGTCAGCGCCTCGGCGCTCCGCAATCTGGGCACAGGACTCCCGTATGGCACGGAAAAGCTCGCTCGCTCCATCACGATGAGCGCCAAACCACGACTGCTTCTCTGCCTCTTACTTCAGGGCTGTTATTTTCCTGTTTATCCTCTTTACCGCCCGATCACTCTCCTCCTTCACCACTCACCTCCATTCATTCGGTCTCTATCAGATGAACAAGCAGGTAAAATTCACTAGATTCAGACTGAAATATGCCCAAATTACAAGATCGTTTAATCTCATAGAAACGTTTACCATATGGTAACAATCGTTTCCACCACCGTTAAACCGTAATAAATACATTTGGGATTTCTTTCAGTAGCTTCCCGAATCTTTGTGGAAATTATGCTCAACTTTGTACATCTTTCCAAAGAGTGCTTTGGCGGTACCATGGTATCAGATGATAATACTATGGTATTTTGAAATATACACTGGTTTTTACGTGTTATCATATGATACTGAATACAAGGGTACATTTCAAAATACCATGGTAGTACCACAGCACTATTTGGTACTTTGATAAATAATGTACACTAGTCAACATTTGAAGTGGATCACATTTTTCATCAAAGTTGTCCTGTGACCTGAAACCAAACTGCGTTATAGTCTCAGGACAACTTTGATGCATTTTTTTGATTAACTTCAAATGTTGACTACTATATTTTAAGACATGTCTCATGGGTTTTTGGCAGTGCATTGTTGAGTGCTATGGTACATGTATGTCCGTACCACAGTAAAGTACCATGGTATGACCATGTCTGGCGTCTGATATCATTACTATACTGTAATAAAACTACATACAAAAGGTACCATGGTACTGTTGAGGTGTTTTGGACATTCACGGTACTGGCATGCTATTATTGGAAGTGTAAGTATACAAATGATGGTCCATGAATATCAGTAGCAAGGTATATTTCAAGGTGCCATATTATGTGACCATCACAGTATTTACAGTATTTACATAGCACTCCAGGAATTACATGGTGCTTTACACGGTCCGTGTGGTAATTTATGTTTTGGTAGTCAATTGATCTTACATTGCAGTTCATTTGTCAATTGACTCATATAAACCTCTGAAGCCAAGCCATCCTGAACATCTTGGGTCCCTCATCCAAGACACAGAAAGCAGGTTAATTGTAACTTTGTTCATATATTGACACTGTAGAGGGGAGGAGGAAAAAAACACGTTGTTATTGGTGAACAGTGCTTATAAAGTAGTATTGTGAATTATTGTGACACAAGGACTACAAGATAAAAGAGAAGTGTGAAAACATAAACAGACTGCAAAGAAACACCTAATAATGTGAGTCATGATACTGATGATGAAAAATGTATTTTTAAATGATTTTACAGTATATTTAATATTTATATTTAATTACAGTTCATAATGACCACGGATTTCAACAAAGGACAAAATAATACCATAAAGGTAATCTATTTTTCTTTGGCTCTATATTCCATAGCACATGTATGATTTTTGTGTTTCTGAACCCAGCAGTCAGGATGAAAGTGATGATGGTGTAATGGATCCGCCTCGTTCTGCTCTGCTCATAATAAATGGTATTTCTCTGGGGATGGAAAGATGTGTGTCCGTTCCTAAAGCTCACAGCTCTGTTTGCTCTTAAGGATTGTTTTAAGTTTTAAGTAGGGAACAGATTTGTAAACACTTCTTTAGGAAGAGATGGTGTTGCTGGTTAACACCCATTTACAGCCCCGGGGTAACGAGAGGCACAGGGTCATAATGTATTTATACAATAATAGTTTTGCTCGAGGTTCCAGCGCTGAGGTTCCAGCAACAGAAAGTTCCTGCACTTTCTCCCAAATAATGGATATCAACACATTTAGGATAATTCTAACAAAACACAGTTCAGTATAAATATATATATATATGCAATCATAAAAATGTATTTATTAAAATGAAACAAGACAGAAAGGAAGTATATTAGGAATTCTAATAGGAAATGTACAGTGACTTTTATCATAATATACAAAAGAAATCCACTATTTTATCTTGTGATAAGTCTCTCTCATGCACATCATCAGCACGGCTTATGCTTAACTCATATGTGCCCTTAATAAGGCCCATAAATGCCTTGATTTGAAACCCCAGAGCAGCAGGTCATGATGTAAGTGTTTGTAATGCCGCTGAAGTGCCTCATTCTGCTGGAAACATGTTCATGTGGAGTTGATTAAACTTGTGCTCCTCTTTGCCCTCAGCTGGGCTTGAGTATGATTTAGGCTCTGAAATTCACCTTGGTCCACACACACACACACACACACACACACACATGCTCAGCCCCTGCCCCGGGCCAGTGTGATTGACAGCTTGGGGTTGTGTGATGGGATTAAGGGGTGGGTGGGTCAGGAGAGGGGGAGGTGGGATTAGGAGCGGTGAGCTTCATTAACCCGAGTGTTTACACAAGAAGATCCCAAGCAATGAGAGCTTTTCCTTCACACAAGATTCCCCTTCAAACCGCTGCCATTGTCCCGCCCGGGGCCCATACACTAGTGTGGATGAGTGTTTAAGACAGGGACCAATTCATGCAATATTATTCATTCATTAGATTTCACGTCAATGTGACAAGACGGTAATAGAATAGGGAGAATTCAGGTCATTCTTCACAAGATTCACACTGCAAGCTAAAGTACCCATTGCAGATTTTCTGCTTTCTGATGTTTGTTTTCTGATTATTTTTAGGTTGATTAATTTGACATGTGACCCATATCATGACACTTTCCTAACGTTGTGTTGTTTAGCACCATAAATCTGAAATCCTGATCAATCGTGAGAGCCATTAAGATGAATGCCAAAATATTGCCCAGTTTATCTGAGCTCATCCTATATCATCTATTTATATACTGTGATTTGATAATAATATCTATTGTTTGTTTGTTTGTTTACTTGTATCCGAATATTTATATTATATAAAAAGAATAACACTTTGTGACGAGTGGGGCGGGGCCGAGAGCCGTGGGAACGGAGCGAGGCCGGTGGAGTGAATGATGATGAGCGACACCTGCGCCACTCACCGGTCTCGAGTCCCACGGAGGAGCTTGGAAGGAATAAAAGGAGGTAGCGACATTGGAAGGCGAGAGAGGACCAGGCCTGGATTTTTATTTTGTGTTTTGTGTGCGGCAGTCGTCCGTGAGGGCTGCCGCTTTCATTGAGTTTGTTTATTTTATTATTAAAGTTGTTGAATGTTCGCGGTTCCGCCTCCTTCTTCCGTATATACGAACTGCGTTACATTGGTGCGAAACCGGGATGAAGGAGGGACACACTGTCAGAGAGCCCTCGCTGCTGAGGGGATCGCGGTGCTGAGGAGATCGGGCAGCAGGAAGTAGCGAGACCGCCAGGGGCTGCCCGGCGGTGGTGCTGGAGCAAAGAAGAACAGGTGGGACGGAAGACTCGCTGCCGTGCTCCTGGGTCGAGGAGGGTGGCTGTCGTCCGAGAGGGAGCGGAGGAGTCGCCCGTTCGCCTGGAGGCAAGCCTGCTGCCATCCGCCATGTTTGGGGAGGAGCAGGAACGGGGGGACTCGCTGCCGGCTGCCCTCGACCGGAGGAGCCACCGCCGTCCGCCAGGAGGCGGATGAGCATCGGGCCGTCCACCAAAGATGTCCAGTACCATCGCATGGCACAGCAGTGAGCCGCTCACCTGGTTGAGGACCGGCGGCGGTGTGTCCGGGAACCGGACCGAGATTTTTTTCCTCTCTCCCCTCTCTCGTCTCTGTCACTCCTCATCCTTCCGTCTCCTTTTCTCTCGCCTCGTCTGTCCTTACCCCCAGGTATGCGCGGCCGCCCTGGCGGGCTCCCCACGGGAGGGGAGGGGGAGTAAGCGCAGTCTCGTGAGTACCCCGGCCTGCGAGGCGATGGGGGTATGTGGCGAGTGGGGCGGGCCGAGCCGTGGGAGCGGAGGCGAGGCGGTGGAGTAATTGGTAACGAACGACACCTGCACCGCTCACCGGTCTCGAGTCCCACGGAGGAGCTTCGGAAGGGTTAAATGAGGAGTGACAACAGTGGAAGACGAGAGAGGACCAGGCCTGGGTTTTAGTTTGTGTTTTGTGTGTGGCAGTCGTCCGTGAGGGGCTGCCGCTTTTCTGTTATGTTTGTTTATTTGATTAAATGTGTTTTGAATGTTCGCCGGTTCCCGCCTCCTTCTTCCCGAATCTATCATGTGCGTTACACACTTGTTACCATTTTTGTAGTGTCCAAAATGCTATTTAAATAATCATGGTAATTTTATCGTATTGTAATTACTTCACTTTGAGCGCTTTGTGTAAAATATTTGGTTTCTGTGAACATTATTAATAATATATATATTTTTAAACATAATAAAGTATAGTAAATTGATTCATTAATTGTGTTTAACACATTGATTTATGTATTCTAACTAATTTCCTAATCAGTTCTGTGATTTTCTACTAATAAATCACATTGACACTGTGCAAATACAAATTCATATTTATTCAAGATAAAGTGGTAAAAATTATATAACATTAAGCAAAAGTGTTTGAATGTTAAAAGGTCCTGAAAATGTACATTACAGACAGCTTTATTAACCCAAACCTATCCGCACCTCCTCGCAGACATCTCGGGCCTCTTTATGTGTCAGTGAAAGGGGTAAGGAGAGATGAAGACAGCCATAAATCGAGCTCCATCAACCCGTCTCGGACTTCAAACGCACTGATTCACTCTCTGAACGGGTCCAGCGCAGAGCCCTGGGGTACTCCTAAGCCCTAAAATCAACACTGGGAGCTATTTACACTCCGTCAGAGAGAGAGAGAGAGAGAGAGAGAGAGAGAGAGAGAGAGAGAGAGAGAGAGAGAGAGAGAGAGAGACAGAGAGAGAGAGAGAGAGAGAGAGAGAGAGAGAGAGAGAGAGAGAGAGAGAGAGAGAGAGAGAGAGAGAGAGAGAGAGAGAGAGAGAGAGACAGTGCACTGTGTGTTTGCTCTCTTGCTAAATAGGCTTTATCTGAGAGCGTGGAAGCTTCCAGAGGTGCTGCTATCACCTCTCAAGTGGCTCTTTTGTTTAGGCACTGCAGGGCTGTTGTTTTCCTATTGCAGTGAAGTGGAAAAGTAAATTAGTCTTCCCTCCTGGCTGAAGGAGCGGTGTGAATGGTGTGTGTCGACAGGCAGGGTGTTGGACAGCTTTGGGTGGGCTAATGGACCGATTTGCTGTCTCTTTGGCAGGAGCTGATGCATACTGTCAGCCCTTATTGAGATGTGCTCTGCTTCAAAGAGCTGCATGGCACTGATGCATGGAGGCACTAAACATTTAATGCGTCCTCCTCTGGGTGTTTTTTGTGTTAGTGTGTGTGTGTGTGTGTGTGTGTGTGTGTGTGCACTCTATTGACATGTGTGTTTGACATGTATCTGTTTGAGAAACATTGCATGCGTAATTTTTTGTGAGTGCGTGCACGTGTAAATACAGCAATGCATAGAGACAATAAATGTTAAATGCATCCCATTCTGGATGCTTTTGTGTTATATGTATGCGTATGTTTGCATTTCACTGGCTTGTATATTTGACATGATAATTTCATAAACTTTGCAGATGTTTGTGCATGCCTTCATGTTTAAGCACAGCAATGCATGGAGGCATTAACTGTTTAATGGATCCTCCTTCGGGTGCTTTTTGTGTTAGTGTGTCTATATTGACTTGTATATTTGACATGTATCAGTTTGAGCAACTTTGCATACTTAAATGTTTGTGCATTCATGCATGTGTAAATGCAGCAATTCATGGATACAGTAAATGTTTAATGCATCCTCATCCAGGTGCTTTTTGTGTTAGTATATGTATGCTTTTTATTGCCTTGAACAATGTAAGAGAAATGTGCCAGTTTGAGCAACTTTACATGCTTAAATATGTGTGCATGCATGCATGTGTTAATGCAATAATGCATGTCTCATTTCACACCCTCACTATGTAACAGGTTTTTAAGATCTCATCTAATTCTCAACAGCAGACCAAATCTCAGAGATCTTGGCAGATCCCAGTTCTCTTGGAATGTGGAATTCCAGACAGGAAAGAGGGATGGTTGAAGAGAAAAAAACGCTTTAGGGACATCTGGTGCTGATTTGGCCGGGGTGCTGCGGACACGGCCGGGCTGGCGTGTTTTGACTGGAATACCAGGAGGAAGTTGCCGTTGTTTGTTTTTGAATAAGTGAGGTCATTAATCGATGAACGTGAGGGAAGGAGCCTCGGTGCCAACTGAAAGAATGAAGCAGCTCAAACTCGGGTTGACACCCACGGAGGGCGGAATGCAAGCAGCAGGGTACCCTCGCCCCCCCTTCAGATGAAAAATAAAACCCCTCGAGCTCTGCTAGTGAATGCACATCACAGGCCGTGAGGATGATGGTCTGCTGGCAAATGCTCTTCATGCAACACTGAAAACAGGCTTGCTGCCATCAGCGTGTGCCGTCTGATGAACCTCACAGACGTTTACAGAAAATGAAAAACCTAAATTGACCTAGTTTACTTTCTTAATAAATTAATGTGCAAATTATTATGAAAAAATTAAATAAATCATAATCTTTCAAATAAATATGAAATGTTCTCCACCTAAATTGTTTACTGATGTTAAGTAATAATATAGCCAATAGCTTCCCCTGCTCTAATCAAAGAAGGGCAAAAAATCGAATTCCTAATAGAAGTATGTCTTAGGCCACAGCCATATCACCCTGCAGCCCAAGACCAGTTGCCCACGGAAGATAAGCAGGGTTGAGCTGGTCAGTACCTGGATGGGAGACCTCCTGGGAAAACTAGGTTGCTGTTTGAAGAGTTGTTTGTGAGACCAGAAGGGAGTGTTCACCCTGCAGTCTGTGTGGGTCCTAAATTCCCAGCGTAGTGACATGGACACTATACTGTCAGAAAGCACCATCTTTCAGATGAGACGTTAAACCGAGGTCCTGACTCTCTGTGGTCATTAAAAATCTCATTGCACTTCTCGTAAAGAGTAGGGGTGTAACCCCGGTGTCCTGGCCAAATTCCCACCACCTGGCCCTTGTCAATCATGGCCTCCTAATAATCCCTATCCACTTGATTGGCTCTATGACTCTCTCTCCTTGATGACTCTCTCTCTCTCCCTCCCTCCCTCTCTCTCTCTCTCTCTCTCCAAGATAGTCCTGATGACTTTGACTCTTTCTCCTCTCCACCTGTAGCTGGTGTGTGGTGAGCGCATACACTTGATTGTCTCTATGACTCTTTCTCCTCTCCACCTGTAGCTGGTGTGTGGTGAGCGCATACACTTGATTGTCTCTATGACTCTCTCTCCTCTCCACCTGTAGCTGGTGTGTGGTGAGCATACACTTGATTGGCTCTATGACTCTCTCTCCTCTCCACCTGTAGCTGGTGTGTGGTGAGCGCATACACACTTGATTGGCTCTATGAGTCTCTCTCCTCTCCACCTGTAGCTGGTGTGTGGTGAGCGCATACACTTGATTGTCTCTATGACTCTCTCTCCTCTCCACCTGTAGCTGGTGTGTGGTGAGAGCATACACTTGATTGGCTCTATCTTTCTCTCCTCTCCACCTGTAGCTGGTATGTGGTGAGAGCATACACTTGATTGTCTCAATGACTCTCTCTCCTCTCCACCTGTAGCTGGTGTGTGGTGAGAGCATACACTTGATTGGCTTCTTATTATTTACTTATGGTGGAAACGACTGTATGATTTTGAGATCCATCTTTTCACACCGAGGTCAACTGAGGGACTCATTTACAACTATTGCAGAAGATTCAAACACTCACTGATGCTCCAGAAGGAAAAACATGCAAGAAAACTTTTTGAATTTGAAGTTCAGAGTAAATTTAACTTAATTTGTCTTCTGGAAAACATGTAACTATCTTCTGTAGCTTCTCAAGGGCAGTACTAAATTAAACAAATATGATAATTAGACAAAACAAGAAAAATATACACATCTTCAATCTGTTAAAAAGTTTTCTTTTGAAACGGCTCTTAATGCATGGTTTCTCCTTCTGGAGCATCAGTGAGTGTTTGAATCTTCTGTAATAGTTGTATATGAGTCCCTCAGTTGTCCTCGGTGTGAAAAGATGGATCTCAATGCTTGTACAGCAAAATACAAGTACAAAATTGTAAAATTGTAATAGTAAAAATTGTAAAAACAAATAAATAAAAATACAGTCATTGTTGGAAAGGGTTCAAATACACAAAAATGCTGGAAAACCAAATAATTTGTGGGTCTGAAGGATTTTTCTGAAGAACAGCAGACAGTTGAACCGTTCAGGACAAACGCAGGACTCATGAACAACTATCACTAAACTAACAAACACACCGGATCATTCAGGTAACAACACAGTATTAAGAATTAAGTGTATGTAAACTTTTGAACGGGGTCATTTTTATAAATTAAACTATTAATTTCTCTTGTGGAGTAAATATCTTTTATGTGAAATATCTTATTCAGATCAGTACTAAATAAACAATAGCATGCATTTTGTATGATCCCTCTTACTTGGTAAAATAATCAAATTTTAGCACATTGTTTTATTTGTCTAAGGGTGATTAGTGGATAAAATGCATGTTTTTGCACTTAAATAGCATGTGCTAAAGTGTTTATTGAATTTACACCTTTTAGTTTGATTAATTACATATTTTGAACTCACTACAAGTTGCATCTTCATCTCAGAAGCTTGTTTCTGACATCGCGCCGCTCTGAAAGCATGGCACAGCCGTGATGCCCTGAGAGCCTGAACACACACAAACCACAAACCCGAGACGACTGCCAAAGCAAACGAACTGCAAAGTCTGTTTGGAGAGAGACGGGCGGCAAATACGCTCTCCAAAATCAAGGCCATCAAACCTTTCAAAATAATAATTTTGCATGCTGTCTAGTTCCGCAGACCTCTTCATTGTTCCACCATGACATCTTCTCTGTGGAGCGGCTGGACGGGAGCGGTGTGATGTGGGCATGAAACCCCATATGCTGGCGTTCCTCCTCCAGGGCACACGGCGAGAGCTGAGGCTAATTGGGAAAGACAGATGTTTGATTTAGTGAGGTGTCGGCTGTGCTGTGCTCGCTGCAGTGATGTGTTTGCTAGCTGTGTTCCTTGAGTTTGGCTGTAGCTTATGATTACTGTGCGTTCGAGTAAATGGAGAATGTGTGCTGGCGAAGAGCACGAAAGAAAGAGGCAAAGAACATGATGGACTGGGCTTTTACATTTTGTGAAGAGTGTTTGCCGTGCAGAACTTGAAACCACAATGATTAGGTGGTTCCTTACTGGCCCAAGTCAACAGAGCCCTCCTTCCAGGTTTTATATTCAGGGACTTCCCTCAATGTTAGTACAATGTCTTAAAAATAAAGGTTCTTTATTGGCATTGATGGTTGAGTTCCATGAAGAAACTTCAACATCCATGGAATGTTTCCATTAATCAAAAGGTAGTGGAAAAAGTTCTTATAATTGTTCAAATGTTCTTTACACCCTGTTTACACTAGTGCATTTAGCGTAACCATAGCAAAAGTTATGCATTTTAAAATGAAAACGCACAAGTGTAAAATTAGCCTAAGACAAAAATATATATTTTAAGAAACAAAGAACATTATTTATACATCCTTCATGAAATTTTTAGTCAGACATCCACATTTTTACAATTTGGATGAATGTTGTTTTAGCACATTTCAGTGTAACGTTGCCATAATGTTAAAATAAAATGGAATGTTCCCTTAATGTTTACATAACTAAAAAATAATATCAAAATCGAGTGTCTATTTACACTAAGTGCAAATATGCCTCCTTGTTGGCAAAGGCTCTGCCCACCGACGTGTGATTGGGCTGCTCAACACTACAAAAGACCACTGTCTAAAAACAATGCCAGTGGCGTAGATGGCAAAGAGTGTGACATTGGCATTTTTACATGAACCACCACGTTCGAATATGCCTTTTGACAAACTTTTTTTCCTCCCTTTTCTGATCTCACATCACAGGAAATAATCGAAAAGTTGAAAATAAAGTGTCGGATACTGTTGGAAAGGTGTAGGGAGGGCTTATATTGTCCCAATAAGGTGACATCCATGTACTAGTTTGAATTAAAATGATCATTTACACTCAGTAAGTTATAAGTGCATACTGTTTTATAATGTACTACAATACTGAGGTGCAGATAATTGACTATTTGCAATAAGTAGGATAGATAGCAGAAAACCCTGCTATTTTAACAGTGAACATAGAAACTATAGCTATTTTCACTTAGTGTAAATAGTCTTTATCGCTAGTTACACTTAGCACAATAGCCATTGCCAAAACAAAAAACTAATTAAAACATAAAAAACTGGATGTTTTGAACATTTAGAGAACATTCAGAAATAATGTTTTCATCATGGGAACATTAGCAAAGCATTCTCAGAACATATTTTTGTTATTGCCCTGTTTATTAATGTGAAGCTTCTTTGAAACAGTCAAGTCAAGTCACCTTTATTTATATAGCGCCTTTAACAATACAAATTGTAACAAAGCACAAAACAGTAAGTATTGTAGTGCTGTAGCCTATAAATAAATGTGACAAGCTACATGATCTTAGCACAACAAAGTTTAAAGGCAGATCGGCACTAAAGCAGCATGGAAACACTACTAGAAAAGCAATAAAAGTAGTGAGAAAATATATTGGGGAAAAACTTCTTGGCTTGTCTTGCAGGGTTTGCTGATGAATGAGCAGCTGCAGGGGAAGATAGAGCTGGCGAGGTGAAGAGACTGATGCTTCTGAAGGCTTTTAGCACCGAGGGAGGACGGAGCGTATATCAACTCACCTTCATCATCATCATCGTCATCCTCACTGTCTGCCAGAGAAACTTCTGCTGGAGGTTTTGGCAGCTCCTGCAGCTGTGAGCTCAAGCTAAACATGCACAATAATAACAAAATTGTCATTGCAACATGGTCAGTTGTCATAGTTTTTTATTATTACTATTTTTTTATGTGTTTGAATTTACATGATTTCATCATGTTCTTTGGTGCCAAACAAATCAAATTTGTCAAATCAAATTAAAACAATTTGATTTAGTTCACATATTTTCAGAAAACATGACAAACATGACTCATTTAGTGCGATATTTCACACAGGTGGGATCATAGCAATGGATCAAAAACATCCTCAGATCTTGTGAAGGGAGAGGGGAAGGTGTGTGTGTGTGTGTGTGTGTGTGTGTGTGTGTGTGTGTGTGTGTGTGTGTGTGTGTGTGTGTGTGTGTGTGTGTGTGTGTGTGTGTGTGTGTGTGTGTGTGTGTGTGTGTGTGTGTGTGTGTGTGTGTGTGTGTGTGTGTGTGTGTGTGTGTGTGTGTGTGTGTGTGTGTGTGTGTGTGTGTGTGTGTGTGTGTGTGTGTGTGTGTGTGTTTGTGTGTGTGTTGTGTGTGTGTGTGTTTGAGTGTGGGTAAGTAATGGCGTATGTGTGTGTG
>CM050419.1:33946775-34064275 GCA_027564155.1 Gymnocypris eckloni scoliostomus
ATTAAACAATTTAAGATACTGATTGTTAATAAATGTTAGTGGTATTCTGGTCTAGGTATAATATGGATCAATTAAGTCTGTGGGGGTTTTGTCCATTTTTATGTCATGAAAAATTAGTAAGAATCGTTAAATGATTCATAGAAAACGGAGTCTGTAGTAATGAGCACATTCTGGAGCAATGACTGCAGTTTTATGACCTCAAAAGTCCACAAATATGTTCAAATTTGCCATAACAACTGAGAAATTGGCTGTGCACTTCAGTTATCCAGGTGCATTCAGAGGAAATAAAGCGCAGAAAGCCTCTCGTTTCCAAAGTGCCAGCTGTGAAATGCACATGTCCCTCCATATTTTGATGGACTACTTCTTGAAACCTAATCGAGATATGCTTTCCCCTCCCTGAACACACTACGAGGCGTATTATTTTAACCCCGAATGCGCTGTATGATGTCTATACCGTATCTGCCGGCCAAGATTTCTTTGCTTCCTGCTTAAGCTTAAAAAAAAATCCACATTCCTCTGGGTTCCTGATTTTGGGCTTCTCGAAGCAGCAGAGGACTCGTGGAGTCAGGATGGGACGCAGCCAGTACAAACACTGCGATGCCTGGCCAATTAGACATGCTAAATGCATTTGATTCAGTGCCCTGTGAACCCTGATGTGTTCAATTAAACACGCCTCATGTCAACGCACCCGTTCAACCTGATTAAGCTGAACGCTTCAATGGCACGAAGGGGTTTGTTCGATTCTCTTGAAAGTCATTTTGCTTGATGATATGGAGTTTAGGCTCACTCAAAGGAGGTTTTCTTGTCATATAAAAGAGTTATGATTTTACTTGCATAATTCGACATATCTGAGAGTTAAACAGGATATTCGTTGAGACGAAAAGTAGCCTTATTTGATTTTATCTGGTTAACTTTGAGCTTTTTTAGCCACTGCTGATAAATGAAATTATTTTGAACTAAAAGGAATTTCTCTATTGACATTGATATTGATCTTTTTGGTTTTGCATACAAAATGCAATTGATATTAATATCCTTATATTATAGATGTTTCACCACTGACCATTTTTGTACAGCAATTAAAAAGTCTATGATTTTTATTTTCACCAAGGCTCCATTTACTTGATCAATAATACAGTAAAAACAGTAATATTATGAAATATTATTGCAGTTTCAAAAAAACGTTGTAAAATGTAATTTATTTCTGTGATGCGCAGCTGAATTTTCAGCATCATTACTTTAGTCTTCCGTGTCACATGATCCTTCAGCAATCATTCTAATATGATTTCATCAATATAAATTATTCAATGTTAATGTCTTTACTGTCACTTTTGATTAGTTTGTGTTCTTGTGTTCACTTCTTCCAAACAATAACTCTCTAAGTGTTCCTGTGGCTCAGTGGTAGAGCATTGCGTTAGCAGCACAAAAGGTTGTGGGTTCGATTCGAACACATGTACTGATAAAAACAAATGTATAGCCTAAATGCAACTGTAAGTCACTTTGGATAAAAGCGTCTGCTAAATGCATAAATGTAAATGTTCTAACCCCAACTCTTTTAGTGTATAGGCCTACTTGACATAAACACCTTTATATTATAGATGTTTCACCTCTGACTAGTTGCTTGAAATAGACTGCAAATAGGTCTTATATAGAGTGATCAGTTACATCATGCATTACTGTTTAGGTGGTTGGCTAAAGAAAGTCTGCCATTGAGATGAATTGGGATGCTAATGGAAAGTTATTTCCAGGTATATTAATATTCCTTGGATCCATAGCATCATCTGGAAAAAGTGAAATTATTATGCCTTGATAAAAGATTACACAAATATTTTTTGTGTATATATATCTTTGGAATAACATGCACAGCAAAACCAGGAACGTGCCTAAGAAAGCGCATGAGGTCAGTTTTGATTTCATGTTTGACTTCAAGCTAAACTCAATTTGAAGGGTAAATGTAGTGGCAATTAAATTGAGATAAATGGCTGTACTTTTCTGAGCACGCTCAGACGTGAGTCTAAGAGAGTGAAATTGTTTATTACAGCTTGAGAGCGCTGGAAAACGCATATGGGTCTGCACCACTGTGTTGAAAGACACTTTAAAGTATTTGAAAGAGTGTACTAACAGATTAGAGCACTCCTTGATCTAATGAAAATCCATATTGCTAAACATTTAGCCATGAGAGAGGCACACCTAATCTAATAAGACACATAATACAATTTCTGAATTACTGGTAGAGCAAATAGATTATGGAAATTAACTATAGGCCTTATTTGATGATGTCAAATATAATAAAAATAATTCACCCATGCATTTTCTCATATTCATTATTATTACACCTCATATTAGAAATATAAACACACACTGGCATTAACACCGACTTAACCATATCCATGGTCTTACACCGTGGCATGCACTGTAATAAATTATACCGCCACAGTCGTACTTTACATACTGCTGCACAAACTAATGGTCACTCTGATGTGCACATCAATGTTAAACCAATCAGTCGTTCCTGAAGGCACAGGAAATAGACTTTATTAGCACTCACCTCCTCTCCTAAGACAACTTTTAGCTCTCATCCACACAATTAGACTAAGTGGCCTGTCACTGACCATTTCGATTCATATTCATTGTCCGCAGCGTCAGAATTGCCATGAAAATGCTGAAAATCGGTCAAAAAATAAGTCAGTCAAGCCATTCCTAAAAGATATCAATTAGTTAAAAGACCAAACAGACAACTTAACATGCATTAAAAACATTTTTCAAGCTTGTTTTAGCACAGGTCTCTTACAAAAGGTACTTGGTACAGTGATGGAAATGGGCCTACTATTTTAGCAAAGTAGACTACATGCTCATAAAACATGGTATTACCATGGTACAGAGGTACACAATACAGAAAAGGTAATAACCATGCTACTTTTTGATCATTTTTGTGTACAGTAAATAACCATCACAACACTTTTGTAAGGGCATCTAAAGAACAAAGAAGATTCAGATATATAGGCTACCATGTGTTTGGACATGAAGACCTTCCAGCTATCAAAATAGAACGTGCTGCTAAAGTTCCACAATGGAAACGTTATTTCTGAACATTTATAAATGTTTAAGTAATGCTTAAAGACAACAGTAAGGGGATATTCCATTTCGGTTTTCAAACATTATGGGAATTGCTTTTGAATGTCTTTGAACATCATTAAACATCTTTGAGGAATGTCTTACTACATGTCTGAAAAAAACGTTCCATAAACAATGTATACTTATATTTTTTGTGCTAACGTTTTGCCACTATTATTAAAGTTCAGATATGAACGTTATGTTTACGGTACTGTACGTTCAGGAAACGTTCCCTGTATGGGCTGGTAGTAGGCCTACTATGGTATATTTGGTATTAATTTCAAATAACCGTGGTGCCATTTTATTTTATTATTTTTCTTAGTGTTTTATGTCAGGATAAATAACTAAAGAACACTATTTCTGAATATATTGTTGGTCTAATTTTATTTTAGCTCCAAAATGTAGTCATTTCACCGTTTGTGAACGATCCCTTCCGCGTTCAGATTAAAAGGCAGTATGGATCATAGACATATATATGTCTATGGTATGGATCGCCATCTAGCGGTCTCTGTCTGAAGCAGCACCTGACTGAGGTGTACTGTTTAAGCCGCTCTCTATGCGGCGCTATCTATAATAATAAACGCGAACTCACCGCTGAAGCTCCTCGGTTGTTTACAGTTTAGCTTCAGTTCTAGTTATTCTCAGTAAAACTGTTTGAATCGTATTTTCAGCATGGGATGCGACGGCGGGACCATTCCCAAAAGACACGAACTGGTTAAAGGACCGAAAAAGGTTGAAAAGGTAAAGATTATTATCATAAACCTTATAAAATTAGCGTGTAACGTTAGCGTGTACTAGCGTATTAGCATGTCAATAGCTCGTGAGTTTAACATCTGTCTTTTCTTCAGCTGCTGTAGAATTTCAATAATCTAAGCATGATTGAATGTCTTAAATAAGTTACACATTTATTTTCTGGACATAAACATGCTATAGTAACGTCACTGAAACTCACGAACCATGGTGTTTAGATGATACTACCGTGGTAATGTAAATAGTGTTTAAATCATGGTAACGTTACATGAATTTCAGTAAGTTACCATGGCATATTTCAAAGTATCACAGTATTACCTTTGTAGTACCATGGTGTTTCTTTAAGTTCAATTTACTCATTTATTACAGTATCAGTGTGAGAGATACAGAGGTGTAAAATACTTGATTACTTTACTTAAGTATTATTTTTTGGTGGGGTACTTTATTCAAGTACAATTTAAACTGACTAACGTTACTTGTACTTTTACTTGATTACATTTCTGAAGAAAAACAGTACTTTTTATTCCTTACAATTTAATTTCAACTTAAAGTACATTACATTTTTATTTTATCTTATGCACATTAAATATGGTAAACGGAAGCTCAAAAGTGCATGAGAACCAATGATTATTGTTTTCACGCATCAAGCACACACAGTTCTACTTCAGTTATGACATTCATCAGGTAAACGTCTGGGTTCAAATTTGACCATCAAATCTGAGGAAGCATGTTGAGGTAGCAAAGTTGTGTTTTCCCCCAAAAAAGTGTATTCATTATTCTTTCTGTTTGATGGTCGTGGATGAATGGCACAACAATGGGCCTCAGGATCTCATCACGGTATCTCTGTGCATTCAAAATGCCATCAATAAAATGCACCTGTGTTTGTTGTCCATAACATACGCCTGCCCATACCATAACCCCACCGCCACCATGGGCCACTCGATCCACAATGTTGACATCAGCAAACCGCTCACCCACACGACGCCATACACGCTGTCTGCCATCTGCCCTGTACAGTGAAAACCGGGATTCATCCATGAAGAGAACACCTCTCCAAAGTGCCGGATGCCATCGAATGTGAGCATTTGCCCACTCAAGTCGGTTACGACGACGAACTGCAGTCAGGTCGAGACCCCGATGAGGACGACGAGCATGCAGATGAGCTTCGCTGAGACGGTTTCTGAAAGTTTGTGCAGAAAGTCATTGGTTATGTAAACCGATTGTTGCAGTAGCTGTCCGGTGGCTGGTCTCAGACGATCTTGGAGGTGAAGATGCTGGATGTGGAGGTCCTGGACTGGTGTGGTTACACGTGGTCTGTGGTTGTGAGGCCGGTTGGATGTACTGCCAAATTCTCTGAAACGCCTTTGGAGACAGTAGAGAAATTAACATTCAATTCACAGGCAACAGCTCTGGTGGACATTCCTGCTGTCAGCATGCCAATTGCACCCTCCCTCAAAACTTGTAACATCTGTGGCATTGTGCTGTGTGATAAAACTGCACATTTTAGAGTGTCATTTTATTGTGTCCAGCCTAAGAGACACCTGTGCAATAATCATGCTGTCTGATCAGCATCTTGATATGCCACACCTGTGAGGTGGATGAATTATCTCATTCACTAACACAGATTTAGACAGATTTGTGAACAATATTTGAGAGAAATAGGCCTTTTGTGTTCATAGAAAAAGTCTTAGATCTTTGAGTTCAGCTCATGAAAAATGGGGGCAAAAACAAAAGTGTTGCATTTATAATTTTGGTGTGTGTGTGTGTGTGTGTATATATGTATGGATGGGATGGCATGAGGGTGGAAAGGATGAAGTTTTCTCTTAATCCCTTTGAATTGTAATCGGTGCACTAGATATGTGTTTGACCTGTACCATTGCATTTTGTTTCGTTTTGTCCCTTTAACCAAACTTCTGTATGTCTGTCAGAAAAAAAGCACTTCTAATTTTCAATACTGGAGTACAATTTAAAGTAGTACTTTTTTACTTTTACTCAAGTATATTTTTGGCCAGATACTTGTAGTTTTAATTGAGTAAAAGTTTCACTGAGTATCTTTACTTTCAATTTTTGAGTACTTTTTACACCTCTAGAGAGATAACGAAACAGCACCGTCCTAAATATTGAGCTATGATTTCATTTATTTGCATATTCATAAACCCTTGCAAAAAGTACAGATATTTTTCTTAAGGGTATATGAATATGCAAATAAATACAATGCGATTCACAAATAAATGTACACAAAGTTTACACAAAAAATATATGCACACAACTAAAATATTATATTTCATGTTAAATATTTAAATAATAAAGTATAATATTTATAACATTTGGAATTGATTTCTGTAAACGTGTAGCTTTTTTACCTCACAAACTTGACATAAATTTATTGAATCTGTACTAAGACCTTTGTGAATGCATTTAACGTTTGTATTAATTGCAATTACTTAAATGCCCTAAATATTGTTATGTAGGGTCCTCATAAACCAGACATTTATTGTTGTGGTTCATAAATCTGAACTTGTTTTGTTCTACAGGTTGATAAAAACGCAGAACTTGCTGCCAAATGGAAGTACTGTGCGTTGAGTCAGGAGAAGCTGAAGCGGCCCATAGTCGCCTGTGAGCTGGGCAGGTACGTTATTCAATTATGTGCATGTTTGTGCTTATAACGGGGGTATGCCGTTAGCTAAAGCAGTAAGTGACAATATGATAAGCAGGATCAGTGCAACGTAATTATCGTCAGATGGTTATTATTACAAAATCAAACCATGCTGAAATGGATACCGATAATGACTTTCTACCTTACATAACCTCTGTTCTTTAGATTTACCATTATTATTGCATAACAACCAACCTTTGTTTAACTGTGGTATCTGAAATAAGATCAGACTAACCACCATGAATGAATCCTCATGAAAAAGATCCACAGTTTTCAATAGCATTTGAATATTTTTGAATATTTTTGAATATGCGTCTTTTGGCGACCAATAAGAGTGCTGAATTCACCGCTCTGGTTGGCATATTACCATATTTAAATCCATTCTGCTCAATTTCACTCGTGATGCATGGATCAATGTGAAAAATGATGGCATTAAAATGATGAAAACATTAAAAATCATTATGAAAAAAATATTATTTCCGGTATTAAGTATGTGTCTACAATATTTCTGCCAAAGCAATGATGCTATAGTGTTAATATAGAGTGAAACCATGGTGAATTGATCATTGTCTTCCACCAGACTGTTTAATAAAGATGCGATCATTGAGTACTTGTTGGATAAATCAGCGGAGAGGCCGAACACAGAGGTTGTTACACACATCCGTAGCACCAAGGTCAGTAAACACAGACAAATGATCATCATACTCTAGTCTAAATGACAGCGTGTGGGGCAGAAATTATTCATCCGGCTATATGTCTGCACATGATGTTTAAACTGTGTTTTTAATTTCATCATTGACAGCGTTTACATGCACCCTCTCTCATATTGCACTTCATATTGATTTTACCTCATGTAAACACAATACTTCAATCAAACTGATGCAGTTAAGATCATAATCATAGTAACCATAATCACGTTAAAATAAGTGGCGAATGACGAGTGAAAAAAATGCATGTAAACGGGAGTGAAAATGTTTGTCATGTAAATATCTAACTGCAATTAAGTCTTCTGATTATTGGAAATAATCACATTATTGATTAGGGATGGCTCAATACCATAATTTTGGCTTCGGTACGATACCAGGATGTAAAACCTCGGTATCGATACCATAGGTGACAAATAACCAGCCACAAAAAATAAGTGCATTGAAAACAATTGTATTAAAATAAAAACAGATTAATATCTTAATACCTTTGTATCAAACAATATAAGTAATATAAGTAAATAGCTTTTTTTTTATGTTCTTTCTTACTGCTTGTTTCACTTCTGTTTTAGTTTTTATAACCAATTCTTACTATGTAAATAAGAAGTATACTTAGGCATTTATTGTTATGTTAGAAATCATTATTATACTCCTACCTTTTCTTGATTTAATATTTTGACTTTCTTTAGCTTTTATTTTGTGTTTTCATTTTAAATGTTTAGTTTTGAAATGTTGTTGTATGCATTTGTCATTTTTATTTAATTTCTTTATCTTCTTAAATGTGTATATACACTATTTATAGTTTTAACTTTTAATTTTAGTTACTTTTTCTTATTTGTAAGTCGCTTTGGATAAAAGCGTCTGCTAAATGACTAAAAGTAAAAGTAAAAGTAAACTGTAACAAAAAACCTACAGGGAACATGGGTAACATTTTGACTGAGTTTGAAGAAAAAATATAACTGAATTAATGCAACAAATGCTTTATTGTAAAGTGTTATTCTAACAAAGTAATATTCAAAATCATGTTATTATTTCTCTTTCTCTCATATTTTCAGATTTCAGACTCAGCCAAAGAAAAAACATTCAATATAAATCTCGCTCTCTCGGCTGCTTCATATTAGCAGAAAACATTCCATTCATATTATATTGATACCAAAATTAATATAGCAAAACTCTTGCTTCATTCAATGAATATTGTATTGTATGAAATGCGAGTGCATATATTACGTGACCAAAACTGGACTGGTTCTAGCGTGTCACACACGTTTGAGCTTACTGGATCACATCTGTATGTGCGTTGATCAGTTGTGAATAAAAGTTCAAATGAAATCTGAATTTATGAATGATGCACTCCCCTGTCGATCTCTTAATTCTCTGAAAAGATGAGGATGAGCAAGCGACACATGCTTAAAAAGATTTGATGTTTTGGCATCTGTGGCAACACATGATTTATAGCAACGCTAGCATACGGTATGGTCAGTTCATTCCCTTTGTCATCTGTTTTGGATCCAAATTAATGCCCTATTTCACTTCTACTGTTCTCTTTATTTATTCATTTCAGGCTTGTTGATAGTTTCATCTGTTTAATGCATCGTGTTGTTCTGTTGTTTACCGGTTGCACAGCAATTCGGGAAGCACTGCCACCTGCAGGTGCACGTCAGAACAGCAGCGTGTGAAATACAGAATTATGATATCGTACCGTTTGAAATATAATATATACCGGTACTAGATACTAGTACCGGTATACCGCGCATCCCTATTATCGGTGCACATGTAAACGCAGTCACTGAGATACTGTCATAGTTTTTATTAATACTTTTAATTAGTTTTTATTTTAATATTTTCCATGAATTTGTTATATATTTACACTGATTTGCAGAAGGCACCCACTAAAATGTAATTCAATGTAACAATATTTTCTATTTAATATATTCTATTAAGGATCACAGTGCAGCCCTAAAAGCTAATTAATTGTTATTTTTTCTTTGTCACTATCATTCATATCCCATTTGTCAGATAGAAGTCATTTCAAATATAATCAAATGTAGTATGATCACTTATAGCAGTGGTTTTCAAACCTGTCCCGCACATTTAGTATGTCTCCTTATCAGACACACCTGATTCAGGCCTTGCAGTCTCTACTAACGAGCTGATGAATCAGGTGTCTGATAAGGGAGACATAGAAAATGTGCAGGACAGGTTTGAAAACCACTGACTTATCGGATGGAAGATTATTTTACCCGTATTTTGATATTTTATTTTCACAAAAGTTATTTGAAACATTTAAGTACACAATTTACTTAATATGGTTCCGATGCATATAAACTCTTTTCATCAATTTTGTTGATTTAATTTGATGCAGACATCTTGTCTTTGACCCACATATAGTTTTTTATTTCAGTTTTAGCTATTTTAGTACAACCCAAATGTTGCCTTAACTAGATTAGAACATTTCTATTATAATTGTTTTTCATGGTTTTAGTTCAATCTAATAAGCCTGGTGTGTTTGACAGGACGTGAAGGAGCTGAATCTGACAGATAACCCGGCGTGGGAGGGTGAGAAGCACAACATTAAAGGGGACTGTTATGAAGACATGAACTGTGCCATGTTCATCTGTCCTGTGGTTGGTCTGGAGATGAACGGAAAACACAAGTAAGCCCACATCTTGTTCGTGCACCACTTTTGACTTCAACCACAGCATAGCCAAATCATACTTTAACGGTAAAGAGTGTAGTAAAAGAAGAAGTCTGTGGTGTTAGTATACTTCCCTCTATCTCAGTGTAATGTGAAGACTCAACTTTAAGCGAGCTAATCATTGGTGGTGTCTTCTTTTAGTGTTAGACATTTAGTGTTCAGGAAACGTTTAGAAAAAACACAGCAAAACTATTGGTGTCTAAATGACATGCTTCACCTAAAACAGAATTACAAGTTCATATGAAGTTTTAAACTATACACTGAAAATTTAATATAATACATTGGTTGGGTGTATTTTTTTGTCACGTTATTTTAAAATGTATTTTTCTCTATTTTTACTCTTCATAATTTTTCATCACATATTGCTTTCAAATCATCAAGTCAGTTTGCTCGGTAGACTTCCAGTATTATTTGGACAGCAACTGTTTCTGCATAGACAAAACGCATTTGTGTACATAATATTTATAACATTTGGAATTATAAATGTATTGGTATATGTAGAAATTAACATTAAACTGCTAAAATGGAGTACAATATTATTTATTGTTAGTTTAGATTATGATGAAAATATCATAAACAAAAGAATGTCGTCTAAATCCAATTCTGCTCGAGCTTTTCTCTAAACTGACTTTACTTGAGGACATTTTGCACTAAGCTTTAGTTTGTTAATAGTAGATAACTGCATTAATTGATGCTTATTTCAGTATTTACAAACACATTTTTAAATCAAAAGTTATGCAAAATAGTTAATTATAATAATACAATATGTATATTAATATAATTTTAATATTGAAGTCACATTTTTCAATATTTTGTTATCTAATGACATTTTTTAATGTGACTAAAGTGGCTGCTGTATTCTGATTTAAATAGATTTTTCCATTCATATATATATATCCTTTAAGAATCCAGTGTAAAATCATCAAACAAATAATAATTCATGTCATATATCCACGGAAAGCTGAGATTCTTGTGATTTCAACTATGTAAACCATTTTAAGATACAATAAACACAGCATGTACAATCTTTTGTTGACATAATGAAGACATGCATGATAGTACAGACATACATAGGAATAACACAGTAGGGATGCAATATAACAGCAATATAAGAAGAAAAACCACAAATTAAATAATGTACTGTGTACAGAAATATAAATATAGGAAAAATATGTATTTAGATTATAAATTATAAATATATATGTAGTTTTAAAAGTGTACACATTTTGGATTCTATAAATAAATGTCACTATAATGTGTTTATGCTTCAGTTACTATGTGTCAGCAATTATTGACAGTGAATCTGGATGAGAAACTGAATAGCTCTAAGTGTGACCTTTCATTAGAGCCCAAAATGATGACTGTACATTAAAGCATTCAATAATACAGCATTGTATGTCGTTAGTTATAAAGCGTCGCTTGGAGTCTCCCAAGTGTACTTTTTTGAGAGCGTCTAGACATAAAATTAGATAAACATGTGTAAAACACTAATTTTCTAATATATTGTTTATCAAATGGTAAATTTGGCTTGGTAAGGCTTCATTCTGTGATCCCAATGTATTTTCCAGCTCATGCCTCCCAGATATAGTCATCTGCAGGCTTCTGTTTACACAAAAAATGCAGGAGGAATCATTTTTTTCTTTTTTTAGTGTGTTCAAAGTGCTATTACGCAATATCAGTAAGACTTACAGTGATTCTGAGAAACAAACCTCAGAGTGTCACCTTTCAAAGGAGACCAACACCGTGCATATCATTCAAATGGCCCAAGAACAGCATGCAATTTACTTTGGGTATGCATTTTTTAGGCAAATTTTACAGGAATCGTAAAGGGTTAAAGTCCAACACAGTAAAAATGTCACACAATGGTTATGCAGACAATGTGATAAACACAAAAAACCCTAAAGATACTCACTTGAAGTTTAAAGCTACCAAGTGAAACTGTTACATTTCTCTTGATGTTTTCCTGTTTTCACGAGAGGGTTCTTGTGGTTGTAATCTCGCGCTGTTCTGTCTGTCTTGAGGTTTTTATATCTGCAAACCTGTGGGTGTGTTTTCTCCGAACGAGCGCTCCGAGAGGTGAAGACTGAAATCTGTCACAAGGTTGGTGAAAAGCAGCGTTCTTGATTCTCTTCTATCTTTCTCGCTTCGGTGTCTTTTGCATCGGCGCTTTATTACAGCAGCTAGAATGTTCATTTCGGTTATTTATCCTAACCGACAACCGATGCTCATTAACCGACAAGATTATTTTAAATTAGAAAGAGTAATTGTCTGTGACCCATTACAAATACTAACATTTATTTTCCAGGGATTCATTTTACATGCGCAAAAAGCAGCAAACAACAGAACATGAGGATTCACTTGATCATATCACATTACACACCTGCAGCGCTTCTGCGAGCGGAGAAAATTTGTATATATATATATTTTCACATCGCGTGTGTCAGTGGAGCGTGAGAAGCACCTTTTGTAGCTGCCCATGTGTGAACTTAATGCTCCACTGACACACGATGTGAAACCGGTGTTAAAGACCTTTGAATCTGCATCTATGCTGCTGCTGGTCCAGAAAGAGCAACACAAACAGTCTTTTCAACCACACACCATTATTTCCGTGTTACAGACATTTAAATAACAGAAGTAGGCTACTAGGAAATAGGGATGCACCGAGAAAAAATAAAATAATCTTTCGGTGTTCGGACGAATAAGCAAGAAGACCGAACAATGACATTCAAACAAAGAAATTAGGTTGACTTACTTTCAAAAGCTAAATATAAATAAGCTTTAATAAGCTAAAATAAAGTCTATTTCTGAATTAAATAATAAAATGCTACTTCTAAGCGACTTGTATTTATATTTCTCTCTCTCTAAAAACGTATATTTTTATACATGTAGCTTATTTTAACCATGCAGAAAAACTTTTGAAATATTTTGATAAATTACTGAAACAAATACAAATAAATAAGTGACTTTAAACCGTTTAACATTGTATTTATCGGTCAAAATACTTATCAGTTGGTTAAAATGAACATCCCTAGTTCCTGAAACCTTAGATCATAAATGACCAGAGGCATAATGAAATTCATTCTTTACTTTATGAAAATTGTCCACATCATCTTATTTAAATGTTGATTTAAAGGTCAGAGATAATGGTTTTCAAAAGATTTGAATGTGTTTTCATTTAACGTTCAGTTTTTCATAAAGGCTGTTTTGTTTATCTGCTGTCCTGCTAGTATGCAGTATGAATTTTTCCTATAATATGTTTACGCTAATGTTCATGCACAGCCTGAACAAGCCTAAGAAATAACTCATTTTATTCCTAATTTGCACCACATAAATAAATGATATTTTTACAATAGAAAACAGCAATTTTTAATTGTAAAATAAAAATAGTTTTTACTGTATTTGTGATTTAAATAACAATCAAAAACATTGTTCCAAACTTTTGAGTGGTATATGTTAATATATCAATGGAACTAAAGTTTAACCAACATTCAGATTTCTATATTAAAGCTGTACTTTCTGTTTGGGAGGGTCACCAAGATGGCTATTTTACAATCTACTGTGGCACACTTTTATGTGCTTAATTGCTGACCGCGAGTCACACTTTCACCCTCTAGTCTCTCACATTTATCTAGTTTGACAGTTTCAAAGCGGATGTGGAAAATGAGTTGTTATCATAGGTGAAGATAAGCGCTGAGTTAAGCAGTCAGCAGCTCTCATTGTGTTTTTCGTTGTCCAGGTAATGTCACCTTTCTCGTAATGCGTGCTCTTTCTGTTGTGTTTACTCTTGTGATTGGACGGAGTTGGACCGTGGCTAACGAGAGCGACTTGTCTTTCACTCTCAGTGGTGAATTATTAAGCTCCCACTCCCTACCTCTGTGTCTATTGGTTTCAGGCTCAGCTAGCTGCCGTTTCTCTGTGGCATTTGTCTCAATTAATCGGAGCATTAAGGCGGAAATAGAGAATCTGCATCCTGCAGTCCATCTCTTCTCCTAACCGGCATAAACAGGTCAGATCGATGCATGGCGTGCTGAGCGTCGACAAACAATCAGCTGTATTTGAATATAGAATATAAACCTCTGAGGTTATCCATTTCCAAGCAAATGTGTAACTATGATTTGTGCTGTTAATCATAACCTGTGGTTATGTATTGCGTTACATGTGCCTAGGTTTTGAATAGGCATTTTTCATTCTGTCTTTAACACCTGGGAAAGCTGACCAGATTGGAGGCTTCAACTATTATTACTTGGTATTACTTAAAGCACAACTCGATTGAGAACTGTGGGTTGAAATAAATATAAAAATATATTTATACATTTTTTAACATATACATTTTAACTAGTGGTGGGCGTTAATGCGTTAACGTGAGACTCTTATCGGCGATAAAAATATCGCCGTTAATCTATTCTCAAAGTTGGGATGGGAGCTGGGTCTATACTACGCAAGCTATGATGACTTTCACTGATAGTTTAGCGGATGTATACCTAGCGAATTGCACTGTAGCGAGCGAGTCTTGAACTAGAGGCTCGCAGTCCGTGATGGACAGATTGTTAACGGCTGGTCTGTGTGGTAATACAATCAGGCAGGACATCCAAACGCTCACCTATCATTCATCAACCTCAAATATGGCTTTTCATCTGAAAGATGTATGTAGTAGCAACTTTACATGGCCGCTCAATATGATGTTAACCTAGAGAAATGCGCTATTGAAGTATTTGTGTGGAGCTGAAGCGTTTGCTGCAAGACAGGCTCAGTCGTTCACTTGCTCTTAAAATCTCCGTCATTTTGGTCATACAGATAAAGTAGCCTAATACATCTTTCGAATCTGTAAAGACTCTCGTTTATTTGTGTGCACTCAGAATAACAACGAAGCGTTGCGCTTTTAAGCAAACAGGATGCGCTTTAGGTCTCATGTGAACTTGAGCGAGAAACTTCTCGAATATATCTAAAATACAGTACATAGAAAAATATATCTATAGAGAGTGAAATGTCAAAAAAAATATATAAGGCGTGTGTTAGCATGGATGATTTACATGAAATTGAATCTGTGCAACACTGTGCATAATAAGATGGCTTTCAGTTCAATATAATAACAAAAAGCGACATTTTGGGTTTTAATCAACTAATAAAGGTGGGCCGCTGTGATCTGTACTATATTTTTACTGTAATTGACAGTTATCGGCAAAAAAACAACAACAACAACACGGGAGTGGGAGGGAATGGGAGTCATTCTTCCGGAGTGGAGCAGGATTTTCCTCCAGTTTTTCGTGGGATTGGGACGGGAAGAGATTAAAGTTTGTGATGCATTTTGGAAACAGGAGATGAGCCCTGGTCTAATCGCCACCTGGCTTGAGAAACCCGTTCTCAAAGACTTAATTTTAGTCATTATTTAGGTAGCACACATATTCTGAATGCCTTCGGCAGAATTCAAATGAGCCATTTTAATCTAGATTAATCTAGATTAATTCCAAAATTAATCTAGATTAATCTAGATTAAAAAAATTAATCTATGCCCACCTCTAATTTTAACATAAAAAACATTTTTTTTTAATCTAAAATAATCTAAAAATATGAATTACTTTAGACAGTTATGCATTGGTGGCATGTTTTGTTTTGCAGACAATTTTTCATTTTATTTTATTTTTGATTTCAAATGCTAAACTTTTTAATTTATATTATAGCATTTATGCAAATGTAGATCTCTTAGGAGACTTTCACATGCGAGTAGTACTTGCTACGGGTTGCACAGGCTAGTGGACTTCAGTGCTCTGCGTGACGCTTTAAGCTTGAAGTCGACTAGTCTAAGCGCTAGTCTAAGCGCCATCTTTTCTGTTTACTGCCATCTGGCAAGCGCTTCAGGAGCATGATGGCAAAGACTGAGAGACTGAGGAGGAGCTTCTTCCCTCAGGCCATCAGGCTCCTAAACACAAACCCAGTCTCATAAACACTTACAAGATTGTTAACTGTAAAACTTATATTCTCACCACCCGTATTGCTGCTTTGTGTACATACCCTGAACAACCCGTCTGCACATCCCTCTTATTCACATTACTATTTATTAAGTCCCAGTACACAGTTTTTTTTTTCTTGTCGTTTTTTGCACATCTCATTGTTTTGCACTTTTTATTCCATTGCACATGTTATTCTTATTTCTCTTTTTTTACCATATATATGCTCTTGTGTTGTGTTACTTTTATATAATTTTTATTCTTTTGCACTGTCCACTGAGCGGACCTGATTTGATGTACATTTCACTTCTAATTATACCCTGTATAATTTATTATGTGACAAATAAACAAACCTTGATCCCTTGAATCTAGTCATTGGTCCTATAGAGGGCGCAATAGGATAATAAATCCACATTTACACTCCGTTTCCAAACAGTTAAAATTACAAACTAATTCATACTCTGAATGCGCTCCACAAGACATGTGTGATTATATTACTGGATGCTGGAAATTGAACGGCAGAATGCATGTTTTAAACAGCTTGTTGTACAGGTAAGTTAATCACGTTCTAATCTAATGCGCTGCTGCACTGTAACGCACACACATAGCTACAGACAGTAGCGCGTACACGCGCAGGTCACGCACACAGAATCATTCAGCGTGGAAATGTATTGTCAACACACTTCTGTGATTTCTCGGTAAAATAGCTTAGAAACTGAAAAGTTCAAGCATTTATTTCTTAATAACTAAATCCCACAGCTTCACTACTAGTAGAGAGACGCTGCAGGTAGAATTAATTCAGACGCATCCGCTCTCACTAATGCATGCATTCATATGAATGTAATCTTTACTGTATTACTTATCTGTATCTGATTTAGAACGAGCAGGAATCTGAGAAATATAACGACCCAAAGACTAAAGAACTGATAAAGATAAGCTGTTATAGGTGCAATAGTCATGTGGGCAGCGCGGTGTCATATTTCATATCAGTGCACAAGGTGTTTGTCACAGCTCCAGACTTATTTGTTCATTAATGACGTCATCAGCGACTAGTCGACTTCGACTTTCATCACATAAAAGTCGACTTTAAAAAATCAGAAGTCGTTCAATCCCTAGTACTTGCTCACCTGCTTTCTGTCCTCCAGGTGAAATCTGAATGTTTAATAAAGTATCAGCATATCTCTCCTCAAAAAACACACATTGAGAAATAATTGTTGTCTGTATTTCAAATGGATGACGCATGGCAGTACATACCATCAGCTGTAGTATCACTTTGTGGTGATTTATTTGACTAAATGTCTATTAGTGGTCATGATGTAAATGTTTATGGCTCTAATATGTTCATTTGTCAGCGTCAAAAAATCTACATTGTTGTTATCAGAGAATTGTTTTCTATCCAAGTTGCTAAAGAGGCACATTTATTAAGACCACAATAGAAATGACTGTGCTTGATGTGTTGGGCTGGGGTTTATCAATTCACAGCACTGAACATGATGCACAAAAACTGAACCGTATGAACGGTGAGAAAATCAGTGTTGAAAACAAAATTGACTTGAGCAGATGTTCATGTGTACATAATTTGCAAATTTACATATTGATAATATGTGGCATAGATTATGAACGTATTACAGTGACGTGCCATAATGATGCTCACCGGACCTTTCACTAACAAAGTCAAAAATGACTTTTCACAAGTTTTGGTCATATACTGTGTATATCACAGTATAGAGTGTCCTTTGATTGTAATCACAGTATCTATTGTTTCTTGGATGTCGCCAAGGATTTGTTTGCCTTTATTCTTTATTATTTATCCACTTTAAATAGTGCATTTTGCAGCAGTTAATAAATAAATATAAATTACGATAACTATAAACAGTACGACAGTTATATTACTCTTCACTCACATAACAATCAGTGTTCATGTTTTCAACATTTATACATCGCGAGCTGCATTGCCATGCGGCGTGAATTAATATATTGACACAAAAAGTTTGCACCGTAAAGCAGAAAATGTTCCAGTGAGGTTTCTATAGTTTCTGTCCATGTGAGATGGTGCTTTGACGTCAAGAGGAAATAGTGTTTGCTCAGATATACAGGGTTTTGAGTGCATGTAATTACAGGCCTGTGTGTGAATTTCACTTTCTTTGTGACTTTCCGTGGGTGTTTTCTCAGAAACAGTCCCCTGGTTTTAAAATGAGTGTGCTGTTGATGACCTCAACCTCTGTAGTGAGACGCCATGAAGGTTGTATGAGAACCGTAGCGTGCCGGAGAACTTTATGTCGGTGCCACAGTTCTAGACAATCCAGGGCTTCTGGGAAGCTTGCGGTCTCAAATTTATTTGCAAACATGCTCTCTTTTTCGATAAGCCACGGTAAGTCTCCAATCCCATAAACGCAGATATCCCTGATGTATTGTCCTGTAGAAACAAACACAATGCTTTTGGTATCCATAGACACAAGATTGCAGTCCTATGTTTACATGAAAATACAGACTTATTTTAATCTAATGTTATAATGACTGCGCAAAAGCCTCAAATGGCTTGGTCTTAAATAAATGCAAAATCAAGCTTTCCAATAACAGAGTTTCTTTGGTACTTTAAAAAGTCCTAATTCTCCGCTTCCGCAAATTAAGTCCTAAAAGGGTAATTAATCAGAGCAGAAAAACTTAAATTCATAAAGTCATTCCATTTAAATGTTGCGTGCAATGCATTTTAGTTTTGTTTTCCAACACAAATACCTTAAGCCTTAGATCAAGATAAATGAACTTGAGATGCAAACTGAACCTGCTCAATCTTGTTTTCTGAGAAATTGTGAGTTTATACTTAAAACAAGGGGGGGGGGGGACCGCCCACACACCCGTCAGTGGGGTATGAAAACTTCTTCTCATGGAATTAAGTTGATTTTTCTCAGCACATTAGCAGATATTATTTCTTGTTAGTTTTTTTTTTATCAATTTCTTATAAAACAAGATTATGTGATTATTGATTTAATTTGTGAAAGTGCTAATACAAGACCATATTGACGTATTGTTCCATTCAATTTATTCCTTAAATTTTCTTAACTTGGTCTTAAAAAGGTAAAAGAAAAAAATACATTTGCCTTCATAGAACCTGCAGAGACGATGGATAAACATGGCATTGTATGCTAGACATATTGTTGATTCTGTGAGTAATTGCTTTGGATAAAACCGTATCCTATGTCAGCGTAAAAAGTGTTCGCTTGACATTATCGTACCTTTACAGCCCTGGTGTGCTGTTCCTTCTTGGTCCCTCCATTTGATTGCACGAACGTTACCTTCCCATTCGCCTTCTACATAACTGCCAGGTGCTTCTGAGTAAACATGTAAGACCAATTTTATGATTGGGAGATCACATGCTTCTGAGCAGTTTTCGGTCATCGATATTTCTGTTATCTTGTTTAATCACTGACTGGAACTGAGACCGCATTGCATTTGAAAGCAAACATACTCATGATTATTCCATTCTGACTTACCCTTTATGTGGTTCAGCGTCACCCAGTAATGCTCATCTGGGCTGAATGTGTCTCTAGACCACTCCAGCAAGTCGTTGGCCACCTTGTCTTTGAGGACGAACTCCACAAATGGTCTCATCAAGGAGTAATAGGCAGTACCGAAGTACATTGTCAGGTTGTGAGGAGGTGGCCCTTTCTTTTGACCCTTGCCTTTTGGTGCCACATGGATGCCATTTACCTCCTCGTACTGAAACGCAGTCCTGTGCTTCATAGTGGGCGGCTGCTTGATTCCCGGCGTCATGTTTCTGTCTTTCCATTTGGGTCCCTGCATGTACCGAACCAGCTCCAGGTTGGTCTGGATTGGGAAGTCCTGGCCGCACAGATTTATAACTCTTTTCCATTTTGTAGCATTCTTCAGCAGGTCCTTCATGCAGTTGATGTCAGCCTGCAGACGGGAAAAGCCAGCGTACGTCACTTTTTCATTAACGGACGCCACAAAGACGTTTGGGAAACACCCAGCTAGGTTTTGGACGCTCGTCTTGTATTCTTCCGGCGCTTTAACGTCTATGTGAATGCAGTACACATTCTGTGGCGCATAAATGGCTCTCAGTAGCCGCACAAATGTTTCCAGCTCTTTGTGTATGGTGATTATGAAAGCCAAAGGAAAGTCTTGTTCTTCTTTGCTCAGCGGCGCCGTAATAAAGTGCAGATCTGACTGCAGTAGCGTGCAGTTTGTGGCCGGTTTGGTCTCATTGTTGATTTTCTTACAGTCTTTTCGCTGCCATGTAAACCCAGGAGTTGCAGGTGGAAGAACGGCACAGCTTTGGGGGGCTGGTGTGGTTTGGCTGCTCGTGTCAGTTGAAGGAAGTGGGGTTTTGGGTACATTGGCTTTCATGTAGATGGCGAAACATATTAAGATGCAGATTCCAAGGCAGAAGAGAAAACTGCACTTGGTGTTCGCAAGCTGGACCATAATAGTCCAGCATCTGAACAGCAGCTACAGACCTCCTGAAACCGAGCAGAAGAGGAAAATATTAAGGGGGGGGAATTGTCACAACATGGGGAAGTGAGGAAATCATGATGCATTTTATTTTTCAGGATTTTTGACGAATAGAAGGGTAACATTTTACTTTATTAACATTACAAATGTCTTTATTGACTCTTGATGAATTTAATGCATCCTTGCTAAATAAAATTCATATCTTTCAAAAAGAGATTAAATGTTTGAGTTTTTAGCTTAAATTATACATATTTTAATAACGTTTTTACTAAAGAATTGTTGTACTTTAAACAAATATATGCTTGAATTTCCCACTTTTACCCAAGTCAAAAGTATTTTTGTTGTAATCAGTAGCACAGAATCATTAATTAGACATTATGTGTAACTCTTCACAATAACCGTTAACATTAGTTAATGCATTACATATTGACAAGTAATAAACAACCGTTTTTACACTATTTATTAATCTAGTTTAAAGTTAATTAATATAAATTCATTATTGCATCATGTTCATTCGAAGTACATTGTTTATTTACAGCTTGAAATGTTAGTATTATATGTATAAATTATGAACCAGTAGTGAGTGCCATAAAAGTATTGTTTATTATTTGTTACCTAACCTATTTTTATCTAGATGTTTGAAATACTTCTATAATTTAAAAATATATATATATTTTTAATCAATGACTTTAAGGTGAATTATGTCACTATACATGAAATGCAGAGGAGTTTTAGAGCACATGTTTTGTGTGGCTCCGTCTCAGCTGTGTTGTGAAGTCATGGACAGAATTGATCATATAATTACATACATGGACAGATATATTATTTTTGAAGGCGTCTCCATTACTCGGCGTTTGTTGACTCTCAATTCATTATTGCATCATGTTCATTCAAGTACATTGTTTATTTACAGCTTGAAATGTTAGTATTATATGTATAAATTATGAACCAGTAGTGCGTGCCATAAAAGTATTGTTTATTATTTTTTAGCTAACCTCATTTTTTTTACATAAACATCTACATATCTAGATGTTTGAAATACTTGTATAATTTAAAAATATATATATATTTTATCAATGACTTTAAGGTGAATTATGTCACTATACATGAAATGCAGAGGAGTTTTAGAGCACATGTTTTGTGTGGCTCCGTCTCAGCTGTGTTGTGAAGTCATGGACAGAATTGATCATATAATTACATACATGGACAGATATTATTTTTGAAGGCGTCTCCATTACTCGAGCGTTTGTTGACTCTCATAACTAATGACATATAATGGTGTGGTCCTCTATCATGCCCTTTGACAGTAACGCCGGTTGCCTTTACATCGAGGGCACTAAAGTCTTTTCCCACTTGGATGTAACTCTGGTGGGTCACTCTTTTCTAAGCGCAGCAACCCTTGGGTTTCCTTTTAATAGCACCCCAGAGAGCGGTGTTCTCTGCTGGAGGTCCCAGTTGCTGTACACAAATGAGTTTTGGATATTGCATTTGCTAAGTCATTTAATGAACCCTCAGGGGTTTATAAAACACGCTGTCATTGTCAAATGAAAAGCACACCGTTCTATCGGCATCATGTAGTGTGTGTACAGTGTATGACCTATTACACTTTAGCTCGAGTTTAAGATATCGCTATCCAATCAATTCTAGTTTAAAGGCAGCCAGAAGATTGCATAAAATAGAGGGATGAGGTTTTAACAGCACTGTGTGACATAATGGTTCCTCAAGGCTTGAATGAGTTTCACAAATAAGTAGTTTGTCATTTAGTGGGATTTTAATGTGGTTGGCTTGAAGTACAGAGAGAAATAAAGAAAATGGGGTATGAAATTATTTTTCAGAATGCTTAGTTTATCAGTGAAATGTATTGATAAAACAGCAAAAGAAGTTGTTAAATTATTTGAAACTAAGTATTTTTTGATTCTTAGAGCATTTACTGCATCACTCCAGTATTATTTTACTATTGTTGTGAGACTATTACAGTAATAATATTCTTATTTTCTGTTTTCAGTTATTTATTTATTTTAGTGTCTGTTTTTGGCATTATATTTTTGTTTTCTTCATCAGTTCTTTGGTTACGTGCGGCGCGAGCATGGCAGGTTCTGCAGATAATACATCAATATGGCAGGATGCTGTGGTTTTGCTTAATGCTTCTAGATAGAAAACTAATGTATTTCTGTTGAAATGCATCATCAACCCATCAACACCACGAGTTATAAAACATTCTGCGTTATTAAAGTCCTCAATTTTTCTTCTTGACTACATTTTTGCATAGTGTTGTTGATGCACATTTGTTTTTTGGGTAACATAATTAATGATAACTGATGACTTTAACTGGTGGCTGTATTATATTATATTGACTGTTGTTGTTTTGTACAAAGCGATGAGAGAATCCAACCTGACACCTTGTGTACTCGCCATATGGCTAATAACTTTATTAGGTATTGCATTATCATGAATGGTTGTTCGGGTAACTCGGCAAACAAACCTTTTACTAAAGAACTTGCGCAACTTCTACTTTAGTGGAAACTTTTACATCAAGCATAAATTGAACCGTAAATTGAAATCAAGTATGTGCAAATGTATAGAGCTTTGTAGTCTATGAAGACTATTGATTGATTTGTTTAAAAAGCACTTGAACTTTAAACTCATTCCAGGTGTACAGTGGCATTACTGTATTAAACACAATGCTATATATTAATCACTTCTTGAACTTTAATATAAATGCTTTCATACAATCTCAGTTCCATTACATCTTTTTTATTTATCGAGAGATGATTCATTTTCTAAATGTTTTCATAGTTGTTCGATAGCAAATGAACTAAAGCACCTTCTAAGATAACGAGTGTACAATTAAACAGATTAGAGTAACAGATTGGTATCACTAACAACATGTTGATGGAGAAAATATTATTTTTTTCAACTCTGACAGTATAACCAGCCTTTATACATAGGTATAAAGGTCAAATGAAAGCTCTTTACAGGCCCTCCACTACACGTGTTTTGGTTTTCTGAAGCATAAACATCAAGTGCATTAGACACAGGCCAATATGCATGAGTCAGAGTGTGCTTACCTTTCAGCTCAAGCCCTTTCCACTCCTTTAAATAGGAAATGAGATTAAACATTCACAAACGCGCTACCATCCGCATGACCTCTGTCTAAAAGCCTCCTCCGTGAGCTGAAATCCCTGCCGAGCGCTTGCTGTCAGTGCGTCTGTCTTTCTCTGAGAGAGAGTGAAGCTGTCGGGGAGTGAGCCGGTTGTTGCTGTTATGCTGTCGCTGTGTGTGTGTCTGGGGTTTAGCTGCTCAGTAACACTTCCCATGGGAGGAGCGTGAGGAGGTGAAAACGTTTGGCCCAGCCCTCTTTTGCTTTTTAACACTCCTATCTCATGAGAATCGTATTGTCGTCAAGCATGGCGTTTCATCTTTAGCACAACGTCTAACCAGTTCTGTAACCTGTTGTATTCAGCAGAACTGGTTCGATGTATTATATGGTTTCAGGTTTACCATCAACTAAAGCGGTTTTATTGGCCCTGAATGCCCTGAAGGCAGTGGGAAGTAGTTGTTTATATTTGTAAATTAATTATTGCTAATTCTATTATTAGGTCAGTTCTTTTACTATTTGTATTTTGCAATTGTGAATAAGGTCAAGCTTAAAAAAAAAAAAAGGTCAAGCTTAATAAAAAAAAATATATATACTTTAGCAGTCCATATATAGAAGCTTTGAGTAAATAACTGGCTAGAATTTACCATTTTTATTGCAGAAATGCCTTCTAAATTTGGAATAATGTACATTGAGGAAATTGTGCACAATAAGATCATGAACGTGCATTAAGAATGTACTTGAGTTATTTTGAATTACTATCATGCATAAAAATAAAATGCTGTCATTTAGACATTTATTTTGATCATTTGTATTTTAAATGTGAGCAAGGACGTTCAAGCTTCAAAAATAACAATGTTCAGTAAAAGAATATCCTATACTACATTTTATATCAAAAATAGTCAAAGGGAATTGTGCACAATATAATCTAGAAGGTGAATGGTTACGTTGGTGATTTATGGTTTCAGTTTTATAGTTGACTAAAGCAGTTATAATGGTCTTAAATAATGGTTTTCATACGCATAAGTAAGGTACAGTGAAGAATTAGATTGTTCATTTAATTCTGTAATCGTTTAGTAATTTGCATTTTAAATGTAAACAGTGTCAAGCTTCAAATATAGCTACTTTAGCAGTCCATGTAAAGTAGATTTTTAGAAACAAGACCAAAATCTTACATTTGTATTGCAAAATATATATTTTTTGTTTGTTTGTTTAATCAGCAATAACGTGCATTGAAGAAATTGTGCCCAGTAAGATCAGGAATGTGTATTAAGGAAGTAAATGCTGTCAGTTTTGATTTTTATGTTGACTTTAACCAGATTTCGTTTTCTTTGTTTAGTAGATGCTGCAGATGTGTTTCTCTCTCCAGCTTTACCTTCATAATCGTCATCTCTGTTTGCTCTCTCCACTTCCTGTTCTTTTCTTCAGATGCTTGCTTTGCAGATAAATATGATTCCAGATGCATTAGCTCTTTGCTTTTTCCCGACCTGAGTCCGAGACCGAAAGCAACTGACCTGTCGTGAGCCCTTGGGCTGGCAATGAGTGAGGGAGATTAGCGCTCTTGTGCGTTCCAGTGCTGCTCGTGTGCAAGACAATAGCTGCTGCTGAATGCCTGTGTCATTGTGTGTGCGTTTGGCTTTCGGTTAACTTTGTAATCAGTGCAACATGATTTTCTGCTTTTCAGGCAAAGCCATCATACCTGCTTTATGACCTGTTTAGTGACATATTAGCAGTTCTCCAGTTTGTGCACTTTGCTTTCAGGCATTTTTAGGTAATTTTCTATTATCATAGTCTTAGCACAACACTTTAAAGTTATAAATAATTATTATTGTAGCGTGTTTTACAAGAAAATGTTTTTTCGTTTTTTTATTGCCCTCAGAATTTTACATTCCATGCAGTGTGTTGCTTTTTAATTGTTTTTGTTTTATTGTGCATGCATGTTTTTGTGTTTTTATTAGTGCTGTCAAAGTTAACGCAAATTCCTTTTAACAGCACTAATTTTATTAACGCAGCGCGTATTTTCTGTTTGACCCGTGGCCCAGCCTGTAGTTGGAGAAATAGAGATGCCCAGTGTTGCCCACTTGGCAACATTGCAGATCCCTTTTTAGTGACTTTTTTTCCCTTAAAAAAAGTGCCCAAAGCTTATTTAGTCTCAGAGAATTGCCGGTACTGCCGCACGTAAGCGAAATCTTGCTTTCCCAACATGCGCACACCTCTCTCTCTTTCTCTCTCTCTCTCTGTCTGTCCGCTCAATTTCTGTTCAGCACGCGCACACACACACACACACACACATCTCTCTCCGCATCTGCTCAGTTTCTGTTCAGCACACACACCTCTCTCTTTCCGCGTCTGCTCAGTTTCTGTTCAGCGTGCACACACACTTCTCTCTCTCTCCGCGTCTGCTCAGTTTCTGTTCAGCGCACGCACACGTGTTTCTCTCTCCGCATCTGCTCAGTTTCTGTTCAGCGCGCGCACACACGTCTCTCTCTCTCTCTCCCCGTGTCTGCTCAGTTTCTGTTCAGCGCACGCACACACACATCTCTCTCTCTCTCTTCGCGTCTGCTCAGTTTCTGTTCAGTACACGCACACACGCCTCTTCGCCTGCTCAGTTTCTGTTCAGCACGCACACACATCTCTCTCTCGCTCCGTGCTGCTCAGTTTCTGTTCAGCCGCACACATCTCTCTCTCTCTTCGTCTACTCAGTTTCTGTTCAGCACACATCGCCCTCTCTCTCCGCGTCTGCTCAGTTTCTGTTCAGCACCGCACACGCCTCTCTCTCCGTCTGCTCAGTTTCTGTTCAGCACGAGCACACATCTCTCTCTCTCTTGGCGTCTGCTCAGTTTCTGTTCAGTACACGCACACACGTCTCTCTCTTCGCGTCTGCTCAGTTTCTGTTCAGCACGCGCACACACATCTCTCTCTCGCTCCGTGTCTGCTCAGTTTCTGTTCAGCGCGCGCGCACACATCTCTCTCTCTCTTCTACTCAGTTTCTGTTCAGCACACCACATCGTCTCTCTCTCTCCGCGTCTGCTCAGTTTCTGTTCAGCACGCCGCACACACGCCTCTCTCTCCGTGTCTGCTCAGTTTCTGTTCAGCACGAGCACACACGTCTCTCTCTCCGTGTCTGCTCAGTTTCTGTTCAGCACGCCGCGTCTCTCTCTCCGTCTGCTCAGTTTCTGTTCAGCACGAGCACACACATCTCTCTCTCTTCGCGTCTGCTCAGTTTCTGTTCAGTACGCACCACGCTCTCTCTTCGCCTGCTCAGTTTCTGTTCAGCACGCGCACACACATCTCTCTCTCGCTCCGTGTCTGCTCAGTTTCTGTTCAGCGCGCGCACACACATCTCTCTCTCTCTCTTTGCGTCTACTCAGTTTCTGTTCAGCACACGCTCACACGTCTCTCTCTCTCCGCGTCTGCTCAGTTTCTGTTCAGCACGCGCACACACGTCTCTCTCTCTCCGCGTCTGCTCAGTTTCTGTTCAGCACGAGCACACATCTCTCTCCGTGTCTGCTCAGTTTCTGTTCAGCACGCGTGCACACGTCTCTCTCTCTCCGTGTCTGCTCAGTTTCTGTTCAGCACGCGTGCACACGTCTCTCTCTCTCCGTGTCTGCTCAGTTTCTGTTCAGCGCACGCACACACATCTCTCTCTCTCTCTTCGCGTCTGCTCAGTTTCTGTTCAGTACACGCACACACGTCTCTCTCTTCGCGTCTGCTCAGTTTCTGTTCAGCACGCCGCACACATCTCTCTCTCTCCGTGTCTGCTCAGTTTCTGTTCAGCACGCGCACACATCTCTCTCTCTCTCTCCGTGTCTGCTCAGTTTCTGTTCAACGCACACACACATCTCTCTCTCTCTTCGCGTCTACTCAGTTTCTGTTCAGCACGCACACATGTCTCTCTCTCTCTCTCTCTGTCTGCTCAGTTTCTGTTCAGCACGCACACATCTCTCTCTCTCTCTCTCTCTGCTCAGTTTCTGTTCAGCACACACATCTCTCTCTCTCTCTCTTCGCCTACTCAGTTTCTGTTCAGCAGCGCCACACCGTCTCTCTCTCTCCGCCTGCTCAGTTTCTGTTCAGCACGAGCACACATCTCTCTCTCTCTCCGTTGTCTGCTCAGTTTCTGTTCAGCACGCACACACATCTGTCTCTCTCTTATGCTCAGTTTCTGTTCAGCAGACATGGCTCTCTCTCTCCGTGTCTGCTCAGTTTCTGTTCAGAAAGTGAGCAGAGTTCAATTAAACACAGATATCAGTCTTAATTTTACATGCAAGTATTCAATCAGCTATTGTCATTATCTTTTCATATTAATTCCATTGTCTGACAACAGAAACCGTAAAATATATCAATGGAAACCGTTTTATTGAGAATTTAACTGCATCAAAATACAGTATGTGGGCACAGAGAGGCAAGCAAATGTAATAATAAACAATATAGGCTTTGTTCATTTTACATGTTTAGAAGAAGTGAGCTGCCCTGTCCTACAAAAAATGTAAACCGTTTTGTGTCAGTAAACTGCTCAGTGCAATGAAAGAGAAGTAATGGGAACCTGGTGTTTCTTTTTTCATGTATTTAAAAGACATGTTATTTGAAAAACGTCTATTACCTTTGAAACATGTCTAGTCTTCTTGCTCTGTTGACTATGGTTTCAATAATAATAAACATACATTTGCATAAAGCGTCCATATTTGTCCATGCCTATGCTGATTAGTGTAGTAAAAACGTGAGTATTTAAGGTAAATTTTTGAACAAATACAAATGTGCGATTTAATTGCGAGTTAACTCATGACAATCATGCAATTTTAAATATTTTAATGGATTGACAGCCCTAGTTTTTATTTTTTATAATTTTAATTTGTTTTAACTATGCATAGTTTTTTGTTTTTATTTATTTTATTTTACTTTTACTTAAGCATTCTTTTTTGTTTGCCAAAACTAGTAACTTGACAGTATTTCAATTTTTTTTTGTCATTTTAATATTCACTTTCTTATGTTTTTTTTTTTTTTTCTAATAGTGTGGAGATCCTTTCCAAGAAGACGACCTTGTGGTGCTGAATGGGTCTAAAGAGGAGGTGGAGAAGCTACAGAAGACTATGGAGGAGCGCCGATTAAAGGCTAAAACTGCAAAAGTAAATTGATGCCTTGCTGATAAAGAAGTGGTGCAGTGCAGTGGTCTTTGGGATGTGCTTGGTGGAAGCTAAGATTAAGAATTGCCAGTAAAAGCATTCATTATCACAATGTAATTTGTAAGCGATGAGTAAATGAAATGCACCCTCAACATATGGAATGAGCAAAAACTGCTTTCACTTCCTTTTTTTGCACTTCCTTATTTTTGTAATTCATATGATTTCAGACATTTTTTAGAACAAATTTAATGTTAGGCTTTTTTTTTTATGCAGAAATCAAAGAAGAGCAAAGATTCAAAAGTCTCCAAGTCGCTGGATTCAACAGGTACAGTAACACATAAATCACATTAAAGTTTCTGATCAGTGTGTAGAAGTTCTTGTACAAAGGATCAGCAAAGCAGTAGTTGACCCAGAAATGAAAAAAAGTACTTTTTTTCATATGAAACACCGTTAGATCAAGTTTTTCGGTTGTTTCCTGTAAAAGCATGATTGCGTGTCATTGTCCACTGATAATCATCAGCGCTTCACCAGAGCTGTCAAACCTTTTTTTACAGCATGTCTCAATCAACCATGTGACGATGATTCAATGCCACCGTCTGTGATGTAAAATATTGAGCAATGCGGTTTTAAGGCTGATATTTAAAATTACATGTTACATTTCATATTTTACTTTTATTTATACACTATTATAGATTGTTGCCATATTGTAAGTGATTTTTATATTTTTTTATATTTGAGATTTTTAGTTTTTAATAATTACATGTATATGATTAATTTGATTTTGTAAGACTTAGAATATAGGTGCACAAGTCCTACAAGCTACGTTTGTGATGCTGTTTTATCCATTTTAAAGCCGTTAAACCGCAGTTCACCATCCGCTTCAGTTCTGCTTTAAATCTAAGTTCATTGTTTGAGCTGTTGACTTGTGATTAGGAGACTTTTCTAGGAAGAAGTATGGTTTAGATTTGCCTCACAGGCGTAATTCTGCGGGTGGAGTTTTCTAAAAGTAAATATCCCATCATTTTACACATATTGTGTTAAAGTTGTACCTGGTTTACCGGCTTTACCGGCATTGCACCATCAAGACAGCTTTGTTGAAAGATTGAGAATGAGCTCCGTGAAAATCAATCACACTAGTCTCATGTTAACTCCTATAATGGCACAGTAGACCTTTATCAGTGTTCTTACTGTAAGGACATTGATATCGAACAGCGTTAGATTATAATTAACTCGGAAGTTAAAACTCAAGATAACCGCAAATGCAAACTGGACCTACATGAAGCTTGTGATGAAAGTCTGCTTTTGTGTCAGTCGCATTTTAAAGAATAAAAAGCACTTTCCTGCCAGAACTGCCCATAGACCTTCATTGTAAGTGCAATTTTTAATAAACTGAAAGACGAGTTAAAGGAGGTCTGTGGATAGATATTGAACCCATAACATTCCTTTCATCTTTATCTCCAATTATGTGAGGAATGAAGGTTAAACTTTGTGTAGAAATGACTGACAGGAGCTATTAATGTAGGACAAAAGTCAATATTCACTGAAACTTTTATCCCTCAGCATGAATCAGACTAAAGTAAAGTTGACGTGATTATCTGTGAGATAATCTGAGGTCATCAAAACACACTGACACAAATACAAATTCTATTAAAATTGGAAAGAAACTGTAATTATCCTTTCATAGATGCATTCAGAGAAGGGAAAACTTTAAATAGATTTTGTCTTTACATTTCTTACATCTGCAGCAGTCATAAATTTTTCAGTTGTCAGTTATAAAACATTTACAGAAAAATAAACCATTCTGGATTTTTCTGTATTTGAGGTGGCACACATCCTTTAGACATGTTCCTCTAAAGACAGCCATAAATCACAATTCAAATATCAAAAGCCACACTGGCTGCATTTACTGCACTTCATAAATGGGCTATGCCACGTTCCTTGTTTGCTATTTGAGTGCATATTAACTAATGAACTGTTAAACTTCACATGATATGATCCGGTTTGTCAATAAGCTTTCGTAATTTCATTTATGATGAGATCCTCCTGTGGTTTCAGGGATGAACCGTATGTTTTCTGTGCGGGATGCATAGCTGTATGAGGGTAGATGTGCATAACATGTCTGTTTCTTATCAAGATGCTAGAGTGAACATGAACGTATACATTTAATCTGAAAGTGTCATGCAATGTGGAAAATACACTGTTTTAACATTTAATATGAGCTGCTAACTGAAATGCTTTTCTATGATAGACTTCAATTTAGTTTTAGAGTATAGCACAGTGGGACTTAAATATTTAGTGAATATTAATAATAAATATAATATTTGTTTAAATATTTTTGTGTATTTAACGTCAGTCATCCAAAGCATCAGCATAACCTCTGATCTCACATATTCTCAAGAAAGCGTGTGTGTGTGTTGAGAGAGAGAGAGAGAGAGAGAGAGAGAGAGAGAGAGAGAGAGAGAGAGAGAGAGAGAGAGAGAGAGAGAGAGAGAGAGAGAGAGAGAGAGAGAGAGGAGAGAGAGAGAGAGAGAGAGAGAGAGAGAGAGGAGAGAGAGAGAGAGAGAGAGAGAGAGAGAGAGAGAGAGAGAGAGAGAGAGAGAGAGAGAGGAAGAGAGAGAGAGAGAGAGAGAGAGAGAGAGAGAGAGAGAGAGACTGAGAGGCTGACTGACTGACTGACTGACTGACTGACTGACTGACTGACTGACTGACTGACTGACTGACTGACTGACTGACTGACTGACTGACTGACTGACTGACTGACTGACTGACTGACTGACTGACTGACTGACTGACTGACTGACTGACTGACACTGACTGACGGCTGACTGACGGCGGCGGCGGCTGACTGACTGGCTGACTGACTGACTGACTGACTGACGGCCCGGCTGACGGCTGACTGACTGACTGACTGGCGGCCCGGCTGACTGACTGACTGACTGACTGACTGACTGACACTGACTGACTGACTGACTGACTGACTGGCGGCTGACTCAGACTGACTGACTGACTGACTGACTGACTGACGGCGGCGGCGGCCCGGCTGACTGGCCCCGGCTGACTGACGCTGACTGACTGACTGACTGGCCCCGGCTGACTGACTGACTGACTGACTGACTGACGGCTGACTGACTGACTGACTGACTGACTGACTGACTGACTGACTGACTGACTGGCTGACTGACGGCTGACTGACTGACTGACTGACTGACTGACTGCCCCACTGACTGACTGACTGGCCCGGCTGACTGACTGACTGACTGACTGCGGCTGACTGACGGCTGACTGACTGACGGCTGACTGACTGACTGGCGGCTGACTGACGGCGGCCCGGCTGACTGACTGACTGACCCGGCTGACTGACTGACGGCTGACGGCGGCCAGCTGGCTGACTGACTGACTGACTGACTGACTGACTGACTGACTGACTGACTGACTGACTGACTGACTGACGGCGGCTGACTGACTGACTGACTGACTGACTGACTGACGGCCCGGCTGACTGACTGACTGACTGACTGACTGACTGACTGACGGCTGACTGACTGACTGACGGCCCCGGCTGACTGACTGACTGACTGGCTGACTGACTGACTGACTGACTGACTGACTGACGGCTGACTGACTGACTGACGGCTGACTGACGGCCTGACTGACTGACTGACTGGCGGCTGACTGACGGCGACTGACTGACTGACTGACTGACTGACTGACTGGCTGACTGACGGCTGACTGACTGACTGACTGACTGACTGGAGCTGGCTGACTGACTGACTGACTGACTGACTGACGGCGGCTGACTGACTGACGCTGACTGACTGACTGACTGACTGACTGACTGACTGACTGACTGACTGACTGACTGACTGACTGACTGACTGACTGACTTCATCCCGGTGTGGACTCGTCTGTCTGTAATGCAGGTGAATTAAACGCGACGCGGGTTTTTAAAAACATTACACCACTATATTGACATTAAAATATTCTAATAAAACCTAATTTAAAATATTAATAAACTCTAATATCACAGTGATGCACAGATTTCGCTGGTCTGAACTTCCCAATAGTAGTTGAACAACTAATTGAAGTAATTTATTAAACCTAGTACAAGTACTAAATGTTGTTGTTGTTGTTTTTCTCTTGCAGGAAGCGGTGACACCTCAGAGACTAAATCTTCTCTGAATGGAGAAGGCAGCAGTGATTCAGGTATCCCAGCATGCCAGAGTACACAGGGGCTAGGTGTACATGTTAAATGGAAATATGTGTACATGTTTTTGAAAGCACATTCATATCAGTGTTGGTTTCAAATATGTGGATTCTGTAGATGTATTTCATCACTTCTCCTCTGGGTAATCTGATGCAATTTCTACTTCAAAAGAAATATGTTGCTGCATTAATTGCCGATATTATGCAACATGGTCTGACCATGAAACAGTTATCACTGCATACTGGTTACCTTACCATGGTGTTTTTACATAGTAGGCAGTAAACATACAATGAAGTGTGCTGAGAGCACTTTATGGTATTCAGTATATTGATCTGGACAGTAGATGGCAGCAGAACTCATGTTATGTTGTGCAACTCCAGCACCGGCTTTAATGTTAGCAGTGAATGAAAGGTTTTTAATTTAATTGACTGAAGTTTAGCTGAAGTATATGATGCATATTAAAATAATGATGTATACTACTGTTTAAAAATCTGGGCCTTTTTAAAAGAAGTCTATTGTGATTACCAAGGTCAAAAATACAGTAAATATTGTCAAACATCATTACAGTTTAAATGAACTGTTAATAAAATGTAATTTATTGCTGTGATGCACAGCTCCAGTCTTCAGTGTCACATGATCTTCAGAAATCATGTTAATATGCTGATTTGCTGCTTAAGAAACTTTTCTGATTATTATCAATGTTGAAAACATGATTTTGTGAAAGCTGTGCTGCGCACGATTTCGCTGAACATAATCAGTGTTGTTTGTTTAGTGGATACTCTCCAAAGACGGTAACTCTGGGAGAAGAATTGTTGAAGAAATGATTTAATTTAGTTTTATATGAGTATATAATCCATAATGATGCTTCCTCCATCTCCTGTTGTCCTTTCACTTCAAAATACATCAACATATTGGTTTCAGACGGTGCTTGATCTGTGTAGATTTCTCTCCTGATTCAGACCAGACAACTTAAAAAAAAAAAAAAGCAATATTATGGATGGAGTATTATAGATGGAAGCAATAGTTTAAAGTTCTTAATGATAGGTTTCTTTCTCACAAATATGCATCTTCTTAAGATGTTATAACTGATGGACTGGAGTGGTGTAGATTATTGGGATGTTTTAATCAGCTGCTTAGACTCTTATTCTGACGGCACCCATTCACTGCTGAGGATCCACTGGTGAGCAAGTGATGGAATGCTATATTTTAGCAACTTTGTTCTGATAAAGATTTTTTAATACATTTTCAGCACATTTTTATTTTTGGTTGAACCTATTCCTGTAAGAATGGATGTTAAAGATCCGTCTGCTCCAGGAGAAGTCATGCATTTATCTGTTCAATAACTCAAGCTGTGCTTGTCTTTTTCCCGCTCAGCTCCGGGACCGTCCACATCCGGCGAGTGCTCGAAGACGTTAAAGATCCCCGCGGGACTCGTCGCTGGCAGTAAGAGATCGATCCAGGGCATGAAGGACAAATCTGATACCTACAAGTCACTCTTCACCTCCCACAGCTCTGCCAAACGTACCAAAGACCAGTTGTCCAACTGGGTCACTCACACGCCTTACCACTTTTGAGTGCCTTCTTCTTAGTGAAGCGCGCTCTCTAGTGGTCAGGCTTTGTAGGAGCAACATTCTGGCTGGTGGATTGATGCATTGTTTTAGCCGATTAATTGCATTTTATTTACCTTTATAAGATTATCTTAATTTAGTTGCATGCTTAAGTGTTCATTTTCTGTAAACCCATGTTGGCTTGAGTGTTAAATATCTTTTCCATTATCATTTTTTGACTGGATTGTGCTTTGCAGCAGCATCTTGTTTTAAACCACTTTATTCAGGTTTAAACATGAAATGTATTGCAGTAAAAAGCAAACTTAAAGGCAGATAACTGTTTTCCTCAAGAGCATAAAAGCGTGTTCCTGAAGCGCATGAGCATGTCTTGTTATGAATCACAGAAATAACCTACTAGTTACAGTAGTTATGTATTGTACTCTTAAACATGCATTATTTGTGAACACAATAAAGGTTCTCTCTGGGAGAAATCATGCGCTGATGCTGTATATTTGTCAGGAATGACCCTCAACATTGCTTTTGACCACAGGGTGGCAGTAGATGTCTAAGAATAAGCGCTGCCATGAGATCTGATGTGCTTGTCTGTTTCTTGGCTGTTTGCAGTTCCCCATAATGTAATGGTTTATGTTCACCTGACAGGTGCATAAATAAAATCCACATTCTCAGGTATGTGTCGTAATTCCTGTGTGCGTGAGAAAGCTTGTGAAATAGCTAGCCTGCATGCTTGTCAAACATAAAGATGAACTGTAGCTTATATTACTCACGGAAGCAGAATCTTATGCACGAGGAACATGCAGTGACAGTTGAAGAAGCTGTTCCTATTAAGGCATATGTTTTACTTAAACACTTCAAAATATAACGTGTCTTGCTGGTGAAATTAAACCTCCAAAGCTTTATTCACTGTAGCTCAACTGGTAGAGCATGGCGCTAACAACGCCAAGATCATGGGTTCGATTCCCAGGGAAAGCAAGAGCTGATAAAATGTAGAAGCTGTAACTTGAATGCAATATGTAAGTCGCTTTGGATAAAAGCGTCTGCTAAATGCATAAATGTAAATGTATTGAAATATCAGGTCGTTTTGTACTATAACTTTAAATACAAGTTATACACTGATTTCTATGGAAAAGGTCTTGGCTCTAAAACATCTTAATTGGTACAGCTTTTCTTAAATGAAACGTCTTAAGTGTTTGAATTCTTTAGATCGTCTTGATTTTTAATTATCGTGGACGTTTCTTTAATTAAAGCGTCGTTGTGCAACAGTGAGCTGAAGCGATGACGAATCCTCCTCGATCGGAATGCGGCGGTTCAGGTGTTCTGAGAGTCTGCGCATGCGCGCTGCGTGTCCTGCGCATCCAGGTGTATGAGCGGCGCGAGCGCGGCTGATGAGGGCATTCGCTGCTTCACAGCGGGACTGAAGAGCTGAAGCAGATGTCGCTGCTGGAGAGGCTGGACTGGCGGGTACGTTTCAAGTCTTATTGCTATTAATGCCAAGAGGGGAAAATAAATGGTCAATTACCGATACATTTTGTTAAAGTATAAAAGGGTTTAAAATCGTGTAGACTGGTGCCTGCACTTTTGCTTGCGTTTGCAGAAAGTACAGCCTAAAGGAAGCAGGGTAATAATAACAACAACAGCTATTAACAATAACAGGAATAATAAAACGATAACAAATAATTGCCCATTTCTTCGGGTGTGAAACTCAACACCTGTCTGAACGCTCAAACGCAGAACAGCAGTTTTATTAGATTTGATGAATTTAACTGACGTCTTTCTGAAGGAAAAGCACGCGCTGGATCACTGTCGAATTTACTGCACGAGAACAGAATTATTGGAGTATTTAACACCCAGCAATTTAACCAGTTCAACTGAGCAAATCATACTCTCTGTCAAAATAATATAGCATTTACAGAGTAAATAAATAGTTAAATAACAGCAACATTTAACTGATTGGTTATTATTTGATTTATGCATCAATCCGTGTATTCTCTTCTTAATTTGATTTATTCAGATAAAAGAAAAAAGCTGAGATGTAATGTTTGATCAGACGAGGAAGGTTCGTGTTGAATACACGTGGTTTAGATGATAGTTTATACATACAGCAAACACACTTATGAATTATTAGCCTGTTACTGTATTATGCAACTGTTTTATAATATATCAAATATAATAATATACATACGTGCGCTTTTATTTATCGCATTGCTTCAAATTAAATGCGGTCGTGGTTAAGGTGGTCTTACAATAATTCTGAAGTTAGTTAATTAATACAATAATTAATGTACAAAATTTTAACTGATTTGAATTATTTTTTTTCTCTTAATGTTACAATCTACATTCTATTATTGTAACAACCGCGCATTTTTCTGGCGTCCATTTACACCATAGAGTAAGTTAAGTTGTATATTTAAAAATGTCTTAAATTTGTATCAGATAAATGTGAAAATAAATAAAGTTATGAGCTAAATACGCTGAGCTAGACTTCAAAGCAAAGAGAGTTATAATCATCTCCGGCTTTCAGTCACACTAATAAAACAACTAATAATTCAATTCTAAACGATGAAATTCTAATAATTAAACACAGCATATATTATATTTAATGCTATGTTTAATATCGTGTAGGCCTGCTTGTGTCAGCGCATCATGGGCCTGCACGAGCACGGATTGTTATCAAATGCGCCTTTATTTATTTATAACGAAATCAAATAATCCGTCTCATTGTTACGATTAATTCATTTCTTATTTTTAAAGACAAATCCATCAAATGATGAAATCCTGCTGGGCTATATGCGTATTCGTAGATTCGCTGATTTCGTTCACTTCTTTCAGACGATGAGTTTTGAGCAGAAATAAAACGCGTGATGAAAGACATTATCTGCTTACAATTAATAGCTATCTCACACTGATGATTCATCAGTCAGTTATTAAATAACTCGGATTCCGTTTTGCAGAAACGACGCAAAACGAGAATACCTAGTCTTCAGGTTATGCCTATAATAATTATTATAAGACAATTGGCATCGATGCATTGTATTATTGCCTGAGTGGATGTTTCAGCAGGTTACATAAACAGATGTTTCTCCCTCGGGGTTACAGTAGCGTGCGCGTGTGAAACTATCTGACAGTAACTTCATTCAGATTCTCTCGCGCGCGCTTCATTTATCTCAGTCCAGCTCGAGCCGCAGGTGCTCGGACCCGCGTCCCGCGATGCGTTTAATTCACCTGCATTACCTGCAGACAGAAGAGTCCACACCGGGATGAAGCATTTCTCTCTCTCTCTCTCTCTCTCTCTCTCTCTCTCTCTCTCTCTCTCTCTCTCTCTCTCTCTCTCTCTCTCTCTCTCTCTCTCTCTCTCTCTCTCTCTCTCTCTCTCTCTCTCTCTCTCTCTCTCTCTCTATCTCTCTCTCTCTTTCTCTCTCTCTCTCTCTCTCTCTCTCTCTCTCTCTCTCTCTCTCTCTCTCTCTCTCTCTCTCTCTCTCTCTCTCTCTCTCTCTCTTTTTGTTTACGGATTTTTTTAATCTCAAATGTAGATATTTTACACTTTAAAATATGTTGCTATTATTAGAGTTATTATTGGTGTTATAATCCATTTGAATAAACTATATATTTTAAGCAAAAACGCTTAAAATACACTACTATATAAAATATACAGTTGATCTGTAGTCTAAAAATATTAGTGAAGACGTTAAATGTATTATTATTATTATTTATTGATTTATTTCACCCTCATTTACTGCGTTTGTTTCCTTTACAACGTATATAATCAGCATTCAAATTGAGTGGAAAATATGAAAAATGTTCTCGTTTGTCCAATTTTTTCACTCCAATTAACATCCATCTATCTATCTATCTATCTATCTATCTATCTATCTATCTATCTATCTATCTATCTATCTATCTATCTATCTATCTATCTATCTATCTATCTATCTATCTATCTATCTGTCTCTCTATCTATCATGTGCTGTTCCATCTATAGGCCTATTGTTCTTAATTGCGTAAGTGATATTTAATTTTAATTAGAACTATATATAACCACGATTTGTTTGTAGAGTTTTTTTCTCTCTTTCTTCAATAAATGGCAAATCTTCGCATTTTTGGTCCAGGATGAATTTGCCTTCTGAACAGGCGGACAGTTCCGCGATTGGTCCGTCGTTCTAACAGTAGCCAATCAGCAGCAGGTTCTTCGCTCTGACGTAGCAAGCGCGCAGTAGGTCACCGCCCACCGCTGGCTCATGCAAATATAGTAGTTAGAGTCCAAAGAGACTCAGCGAGTCGAGCCTGAGCCGCTCTGTTGTCGAGTGCGTCTGTTTGGACCGGAACCCCGCGCAAGAAGTTTGTGTCGCGAGCTGCACGAGTTTCCTCCTTCAACACTGAGTGGATGCTTCACTTCTGCGCGGCGCGCGCCGGACTCTCTGGATTATATTCTAGACCGCAAACACACATCAGCACAGAGACACGCGTCTGAGACCGCGCGCTGCGAAAACAAAATGTTGTGGAAATTAGCAGATAACGTGAAGTATGAAGATGACTGCGAGGTAAGGGGAAGAAGCGAACTCGAGCGCGCTTTTCTTGTGCAGACATCTGGTTGAAGAGCAGATTTTAATGAAGAATTAAACACATGCATTGTCGGTTTATAATTTCAAATATGGAAATTATGTATTGTCGTTATATTCCCAAATAATATGCAAAGTGAGTTATGCGAAGGTAACTAGATACGCGTGCTGCATAATGTTTCATTTCTATTGTGCAAAATATGCCTCTAAGCTATTTTCTATTTTTATTTAATATTTTAAAATTGATCCTCGCAAATAACCAAAATACACGACGACCAAATTTCGTTCGTTTAAATAATATATTTAACAAATAGCCTAGGCTAATGTATACATTTGGTATATTTTCATAAGAATTTACAAAAAAAATATGTAGCCTATAATACTATTTATTGTTATAAATTAGTTCAGCCGGTAATAGGCTTAGTAGGCTATAATAACAATAATAATACAAGTATTTAATCAAAGACGCAATTATTGCACGTCGTTTTAATTTGTACAGATTTAATTTTGACACAGACTGAATCTTTACAAGGTGAAAAAAGTGAATTTGTTTTTAGGCGCAATATTCTCCACTAGCGCAAGCACGATCGTTTCAAATATGGGTTTCATTATGAATATGAGAGAAAAGTCTCAAGTGTAATTCATGTGGTCTCTATGAAGCTGTCGCTCATTGTCATTGATGTGTCTCTGCTGACAGTAAGTATCAAGCAGCTTTGCCAGACAATAGAGTCATGAATGCACACAGTCGACTGCTGATGCTGAATGAAAAAGAGAACTAACGACTTCGTACAATTGTTTGGTTTGGTATCCTTACATATGCGTTGCATGTGATAACATCTAAATGAACAGGCCAAATGCGTTCGATGGGACTGAATACATAGAGTTAAATAAACAAAAGTGCCCTTAAATATTTAATCAGGTAGATATAGCCTACATATTACATTTTTAATTTTATTCTAAGTTTTTTTAGCTTGCATTAAATTGTGCATGATAAAGTAAAGAACATGCAGATTTTAGTTTTTAATTTGCATGAACATTTTTATGATTTGTTAACTATTTGTGAGAATTGTGCCATGTTCAGGAAAAAGCAGGACTTGTCCATTTAGATTAGAAAAATATGTTTTTGTTTTTATTTAACTCAAATATGAATTGCTTGGTTTCCAAATGTTAGCATTTATACTTATGCATTTGTCAGCTGCTGTTTCTCCAGAGGTCAGAATGAGGCAAAGTGATGCACTCTCTATTTCAGCAGGAAAGACATGATGTCAGCAGCAACGGAAACCCCCGTTTACCTCACATTCCCGCGGTGAGCCAGCACCTCTACAGCCCGCAACCGTCCCTCTCGCACTCCGCCAGCTCGGACTTCCAGCCGCCGTACTTCCCCCCCCCTTACCAGCCTCTGTCGTACTCCCAACCCAGCGACGCGTACTCCCACCTGGGCGACCCGTTTTGTGTCAACTCAATACACCACTCTAATCAGCAACAGTCATGGCCCGGACGGCAAGGTCAAGAGGCCATCGGGTCCCACGGCCGCAGCGGACTCGCCAACTCCATTCTGGGCCTGGAAGGGGGCTCGTCCGGGATGCGGCGGGATTTCAGGAGACCGGAGCTGCTGCCTCCACACATTCATGGAATCGATTCCATGGGTGATAACATCGGTTTGCACGATATGGGCCACGGATTGGATGATGTTCAGGTGAGTTGATGTGATTAATGATTTCATAATTATGTATTTGGGATTACCTGGATAGTGATGCATCTCCTGGTTATTTTTCTTGCAGCAAGACGGTGATCAGAGTATTGTAATTCCTGATCATACAGTCATCAAAAAAGGTTGGTTGTATTTCTATTTTCTAACATAAATTTATCTTCAGGTTGTTTTTAGGTTCAAATTTAAAAGGGAAATTGATGTGAATATTAGTATTGTAATTTTGCATTAAAATAAATAGAATAATATTGTATTACTCTTTTAATTTTACAGCACAACAACATTATTAAATATATATTTATTTCACGTAATATATTGAATAATAACCACAATAAAAGTAATATTGAATTGGTCAAAAACAGTGGGAAAGTTGTAAAACTTGAGTGGAAAGAGTGTTTGTTTGTGTAAAACTCTGTTCATATTTGATTTCAGTTGTTTTTGTAAACAATAAATTCAGCTGTCTAACTTTTTTTTACAATTAATGTTCCTTGGGCGTGACGAACAAAGGTAGAACAATGCCAAGTAGTCTCATTATGCATAATAATTATGAAGTGTAAGGATTATTAAATGCTAGGCCTATTTAAAACAATTGTATATGAAATGTAGCATTTCAGGACTTTTCAAATTTCATTAATCTTCTATAACTGTGTGAAGCATGTTTTGAATTAAATAAGATTGTGTAACGTATCATGATTCTTTCAAGCTGAATCATTTGCATTAAACATATGCAGCTTGTGTTAATATCTTATATTGACCCGGGTCTTTAGAAGGAGTTGATCTGCTTAAGCCATGTTAAAGACTTGCACCTTTGCGGTTTATGGGAAAAACCAGGTCAGGCTCCAGATTTCGGCTTGTCCGAGCCAGCGGTTTAGGTGGGCGGAGTTGAGGTGGTGCTGGTTCATACATATATCGCTAATCCTTTTGGTCATGTGGTCCATTGAACTAATCTGGCATTGATCCGCGGAGCATTCTGCCACTCTGTCAGCATGAATGGAAAGCCAAAGAAAGGATTCCTCTCAAAATGGCAGACCAGCTAAAGTTGTAGATATTGGGCAATCCTTAAAATGGTGTGTTTGCTCAGAGAGAGGAGGCCTAGGCCTGCTTTTAGTCTTTTGAAACGACTGTCAGAACACAATTGTGCCCCTCTAAACACGCTCAAGGAGACAAGAATCAACTGTAGTTGGGTGTGGCTGCTTTTAAACATGCATGGGTATTTTGTTCAGTCATATGTTGTGACACGAAATCGTCTTAAATAAGCAAAACCAAAAGACAGTTTTGAACGTCTGTTTGTATTGTGGGATTAGTAGCTGCTGAAATGAAGGGTTTGTATCGTTGGGTTTCAACTGGTTTTTCTTTAGGACCCTTCAGGAAGTTGCATCAACCTAATTTAACACTAAAACTGTGGAGCATGCACAAGTAAACAAGAATGTCTTTACATTTGCAACGGAGTTGCATTACAGTGTTTGTTTAAAGCAATTTAGTAACCTTCTTTTACTTTGTTTGGTTTTGTTCATGGTTTTTGAGGTTGAATGCATGCATTTTGATATGTTTAATTTGATAGCTTCTGCCAAGTTACGAATGCATGAGTTTATTTGAGTTGGACCCATGACCTTTCTATTAAAAAAACATTTCTCCAGCCTTTTTAAAAGTTGATATTCCTATTTATTTAGCTGAGAAAAGCTATGCATGGTCACATGTTTAGTTGCATTTTATAATAAGCATAGACCAGAACCCATCATTTGAGAACCACTGATTGATTAACTTAAGTTATGTTCTATCTTTGAGATTTAAGCCTGTAAATAAAAGGTAAGGAGGAGAGTTGAAGATGCACTAATGCAGCATGTTTCACAGCAAAAGAAAATCATTTAGAGAGTCTATATTTTGGAGATTGTTTGGTGGTCTCTACCCTTCGCTGCAGTATAATTAGGTGTGTTTGTTTGCAGCGTCTGTATTATGGTGTGGTCAGGAGTTGACTGAGAGATTCTGCCATTTATTTTAGTCAGTCAGTAATTTAGATTTTCTTTCGAGTCACCAAAGTGACTTGCTGAATTAACGTCTATGCCAATATTTTAGTCGACATGATTATAGCATCATGACCGCTCTGTCCAATTCTAGTTCATATCAACATTTATATCACATGTTTGGCTCGAATTTATTCCATCTTCATCTATACATCCCAGCTTCTACTTTGCAAAGGCATCTGAAAATATTCACTCTCTTTCTAAACAAAATGGTGAAGGTAAACCTTGTGTTTTCTGCTTACAGTCAGTTCAAGTTCCTTGTAAAAAAAAAAAAAGTGAGTGCAATCAAAATCAGAGCTTTCTTATCTCAAATATTTCTCATCAAATTCTCCCAAGATCAAATTGTCTGAACTGTAGTTGTATAGCTTTGTAGTGGTAATGAATATTAGTTGTCTCTATTTTTATATATCCTAAAGTATCTGAGATCAAACATCTGAGACAAAGTTGGTGCTCATTTGTGTTGAAACGAACGTTTACTTAAGCTCTTTCTCTCTTGTATTTCTGGAGCTGTTTGATTGACCGATATATTTCTCATCTCCAGGTCCGTTGTCTCTGCCGAAGGGAAGCCCGTTTGGGATTCCCTTTCAGAAAGAGTCCCTGCTGGGAATGGTGTCGAATCCCACTGAGGTCTTCTGTTCAGTACCTGGTCGACTCTCTCTTCTCAGCTCCACTTCCAAGTATAAAGTAACTGTTGCAGAAGTTCAGAGACGCTTGTCTCCACCGGAGTGTCTAAACGCTTCCCTGCTCGGAGGAGTATTACGCAGGTGAGTTGCTATTGCACATTCATATTTGAAAATATGTTAATGTAGCAATATAAATGCACTGAAAAAATTATGTACTGCACAAAAAACGTTCACTCAGAAGTTGCTAGTAAATTTCACAAACAGTTTTCACAAAAAGTATTATAACTTAAATCGTGTTTTCTTGTAAAACATACTCCAATAATCTTTATTCTATTTGCAACTTCAAAAAAACGAATGTTTTACAGTGTACTATATTTACATGTAAGTCTTGAGCAAATAAAAAGGTCGGTGGATGAATACCATGAAACTCGACAACAGGCCCAGGTCATATTTCACGCCAAATTTAAAGACAATTTTAAATATCATTGAAGAAAAATAATAATGTGGCATAATTGTCATAAGTTACACACATTTTCACCACAAATTTTCATTACCATATTGTACAAAATGTATGTAAGAATTAAAAATAAAATATTTTTCTATGATAGTCTAAGAGTTACTTTTAAGTTATGCTGATCTTAATAGAAAAATATTGTTTTATTAGTTATTTTACTGTAGTACACTGAAAAAAAATTGTCTGTGCAAGTGAACAAACCTTATAAGAATCTCGTTTGAGAATATCGAGAATAGTAAAACCCTCAAAAGAATACATTGATGAAAAATGTGCTTAATTGTCATGCAAATTTAGCCAAAATGCAAAAAAAAAATTCTAAATTGTCTTTAAAAAATGCTTTTTATTTCAGCAAAATGTCATTTTTGTAAGCTTTGTCTCTTGATTTTTGGTTGGAATGAAACTGGAATGTTTTTGTGAGATTCCCCCTCTCGCGTTTACCAATCCATGGAAATGTTTGGTACCATCGAGCTCCATTTGTGTGTGTATTGATGAGATGATGCTGATATTAATTTGACCCTTTGACTCATATGCCAACATGTGTCGTTTTTTTTGGGGGGGGGGGGGGGTCATCAAACACACAGTCTAATCTCATTGTTCCTTATTACTGGGAATCTTTTTCTGTTCCCATGTGTCTGACGCAAACTCACTGATATTCGTTAAGTAGGTCATATAGCACAAGCACTGGGAGGGGGAGGTGTCGGATGGAAAAAGGGGGCACTTACTCATGCCTCCTGCTAACAATCCCTTACCCCACATGTGAAGGGTGATGCCAGGCCACAACTCTAGTCATGCATATCACAGAGCCCCAAACAGCAAGTGGAGATTTTGTCTGCGCTTGCATGCGTTTTTGTTGCAATGCATTTTAAACACTTGAGCTGTGACATCATTCATGAGCCTGTTTATCCATGTGAATCTGGGCACACAACCTCTTTCCATATTGGCTTCTAAGTCGTATAACACAAACAAAACCAATACAATCCATGTGTTTCACCTGCAGTAATTAAACCATCGCTAAGCTCTGCTCTCCGGGTTACTGCTGCTTGATCAGAACATGTTGTTGGAACTAACTGAAGATTTCAGTGAAAAGTGTAATTGTCTGAAAATGTGTTCATGCTAAATGTTTAAATATTTGGAAAAGTGGAAGAAGAAAAAAACACTGTGCATGTCCATCTGGGTTTTCCGTAAACGTACAAAAACACGTTTCTAATCTAGCATTGGCAGGTTTAGCAAAAGGTCACTAATGACACTCACTGTTAATTTTATTATAAAGGGCAAAGTCAAAGAACGGCGGCCGATCCTTGAGGGAAAAACTGGATAAAATTGGTCTGAACTTGCCGGCGGGTCGCAGAAAGGCCGCTAACGTCACCTTATTAACTGCTCTGGTGGAAGGTAAGCACTTTATGTCAGTCACTTTTCCACTATTGTTATTGTAAAAGTAGATTTAGCATAAATGCTAAGGACATTAGCATATTTCAGTCATTGCAACAACAAAATCTGTGGAGAATGTCATGAAGTTCTAGAATGAAAGGTGGATGTTAAAGACTAAAATACTTTTGCCCCGATTTACAGTTTGAACAAATCAACGGTAGATGCTGAAAAGCAGTCGGAATTGACAGAAAATCACTTAGTGTATGACTAAATCTGTTTTGATTTTAAAAGTCATGTTGCATTAAATCTGTCTAAATTGGTTTAAATGGACCTGAACAATGTGCTAAATGCTGAAACAAATGCTTTGGCTTGATTTTTATTTTTTTAGGTTTGATGGTAGTGAACTTGTTACCAGGCCATTTTTTGTTCTGTCGAAAGTCTAGCGTCTAAATTGGGTTAATATAAAGCCAAAAGACTTTGTGATCACATGCAAAGGTCGTCTATGTTAGCTCTACTCATGCATTGGCAATCTGTAATTTCTTGACATTTCATATCCACCTTTTCGCATGAGTATAGCTAACCAATGAGTCACAGAGACTTTAGCGCAAAGATCACGAGTTAACTAGCACCAGGAGCGATGCAGAATACTTTTAGATTTCTCTTTTAATGTCACCATTCTCACCACTAATGGAGCATGGGTCTGAAGCAGGAGCATGACTAGAAGGCGTAGTTATTTACAGACCTTCAAAGCTGAATTAGGGCTTGTTATCACATGTTCGCTAGCCAAGAGGAGAGACTGACCTTAAAGATGACGACTGTGAATAATGTGCTAGTCTATCAATAAGAGCCTGTTGGGTCTAGGGGACCGTTAGACGCCTTCAGCTACAAAGGCTCATTAAAGACATGCAGTGTGACCACTGCCGTCCGCAAAAGAGATAGTCTATTCATCTGGACTCATCTCAGCTTAGACAGGAAATGATTCTTTTCGTGATGCCATTTTGAGTCATTTCCAAGCCGATGGATGCTGTGACTCATCTTTGCGGGCAGTCATATGCTGCGTGAGTCACCTGATTCTCATCTGATCCTGTCTGCAGGTGAGGCCGTACACCTGGCGAGAGATTTTGGGTACGTCTGTGAGACAGAGTTTCCCGCCAAGGCCATCGCGGAGTACCTCGGCCGACCGCACGTGGAACGCAATGAGATCAACTCTCGCAAATCCATGCTTTTGTCAGCCAAGTGAGTAACCATCCCATTTCACATAAATCCCATTAAGGTTAGGGTGGCCAAGCCCATTTTGATGGCGCCCATTAAGCAGTCATCAGTCTGGAAACGAGTCCCCCTGCTTCTGAGGGTGTCTCCACCTAAGCAGAACAGGCTTATAAAATCTCTGCATTATGCTTTAATACTTTAACTGGTCATCTAATCTTTCAGGCAAATCTGTAAGGAGTTCACCGACTTGCTGACTCAGGACCGATCTCCTCTGGGAAACTCTAGGCCGGCTCCCATTCTCGAGCCAGGGATTCAAAGCTGCCTGACTCACTTCAGCCTCATCACCCACGGCTTCGGCTCTCCGGCCATCTGTGCGGCCATGACCTCGCTGCAAAACTACGTCAACGAGGCGCTCAAGCAGGTGGACAAAATGTACATGAGTTCGACCGGAGACTCCTCTTCCGACGGCTCCAACAAAATAGACAAGATGGACAAACACAGAAAGTGAGGCTGAGGTCAAACTCGATGGGAACATTTGAACACAACAACCGTTTTTGTAGCGAAATGACGTTTTCCCAGACCTGACTCCTCTTTGTCATCGTAGTTGTCGATTCTGCTTTGTTTTCCCACATCAAGATTAAGCTTAAACTCAAAGCCCCTTGGTTCACGTCTTGGTCTTCCAGCACTTTCTCATCCACAAACACATTTCAAAGCCTTAGTCGAGAATTGAGCGACGATTCAGACGGTCATCAGGAAGTTGTCTCTCAGAGGGGAACTGCAAAGAGGAAGTTGTTGAGTTTCCCAAAGACACCATTTCAAGAGTTGACATGGATTTTAACCGTTTTCTTTCGCTACCAATCTGGGAGGAGGAAGGTGGGTTTCTCCGTGTCCTCCTCCTTGGTGCTGACCTCCCAAAGGACCAAGGATGTGATTATGTTTGAGACATTATAACTTGTTCTATGCTTGACTTCATTGGACGCAGTGTTATTGTTGGGAGTGTTGTTGGCATGAGTGACTCTTTTGTGTGCATGGATGTACATGATTTCCAAACGACCCTTTATCCACTGACCAGTGGATTCTTCTATACAAGAAATTCTCAAGATGTATTTGGCTTAAATTTCCACTGAGAACAATTAAAGAGACCTTTGATTAAGTTACCACGATCAAATCAAATATTTTACGGTTGAGTGTGTGTGTGCATGTTCGGCTTCATATGAGCGTACAACCTTGTTGTTCATCTTTTCGATGCATTTACGTCAGACTAGAAGTTAAGTGTTCCATTTGTCTTTCCCCAAATGTAAATATTTTCTAATTTATGTTGTAATTTAATGGGATTTGTAAATATTGGTACAATTATGGTGTTTGGTTCCACTAAAAAAAAAAAAAAAAGATGTGTTAAGCTTTTATAGAGGGGGTTGTTTTTTATCATATAGTGGTTAGGCTACGGGATCAATATTCTTTATAGAATTGTGTAATATTGCTGTAGGAATAAAAACTCAACACTCTTGATTTGCGTCTGCCAAGACTCCCCATTTATGACGTTGAGTTGTACACTTCACTACACGCGTGCCCTGCCAGTGGGGCATGTCGAACATGGCCAATTCATGTGTACAGATTCCTTTTTAAAATAAATGTCAGCAATGCTCACAGAAAGAAGAGTAGTGGTCATCATTGCACAAAGCAGGTCTAACGAAGGCTTTCCTCGGAAAAGAAGAGTGGGCTTTCAACCTATTGAACACCTGTATTATACCTGGATTACTCTTTGAATGTTTGTGTTGCTCACTTACTCGAAACAAACAGCTCCCCTCCTTTCATAACCATGCTTATCTCTTAAATTGGCATGACAGGACAACAGTAATGTGTGCGAAGTTTCCGCATCGCTCTTTTCATATTTAAATGCTCTACTGTGAAACTCGTTGTGCGGTTTCACATGAAGTGACAGGACTGTTGAGAAGAGATAAACAAAGCCTTGACCTGATGCTTTTCTGTTTTATTTACCATGCCGCTTTATTATTAATGCACCATGTGGTCGGTTGCGAAACGGTTTATTCATAGCCTTTTGTTTGGAAAGTTAGCATGCAGATCTCACTTTGTTTAAACCTCAAAGATTCAAATGGCTGATACGCCATTATACAGATGCAACTATCGCATCTCCTTATCAAAACTATCCCCTATCTTGTCTCGTTCTCACAGCAAACGCTCCCAATTTCTCATATGTAATGAAATCGCAGGTGTGTGAGAGCAAGTGTGCGTGTTTGTCTTCGTTGAGTGACTGACTCATGCAACTGAACTGACAGTAGAGCAAGTATGAGCTTCTCCCTCAGAACCTGTTGGACCAGATGTGTGGCTTTACCGCGCACCCACAGTTGGCTGTAACCGCCTCCACTAACTCGGATTCTTTTCCTGCACAAGGCTGTAAGTTGAGACACTGCAACTTTGATGGACCTGCTTTGATGGTCGACTGTAGGTGTTGGTGGCAGAACTTCCTCTTGTACCTGAAAGGTGTTGATTGGTGTAAAATGCGGATGCAGAAAGACACACACCCACATCAACACACACTTCGAATGTCCCGTGATGAGATGCCTACACGGAAGTGCTGGAAAAATACGACATCTCTTTAAGACACTTTGTCCTGCATCGTGCTTGTTTACACTGGCTGCAAGCCTAACTCAGAAAATGTAACTAATATAATTAAAAACATATGTAGACAAACACGAGGCCCAGACTCTGATACAACTCTGTTTAATAATTACATTTTTGTCTTCATATTAAATCCTTAACAGATTGTTACATTTTGTCCAGTGCAAAATTTGGCCCAACAATGCTTGCCCTAACCCATTGCTTACTGGGACAAGTAAAAAATCCCTTTGATAAGTTCATTACTTCAGGTTAAGGATTTGTTCAAATCACAAATCATCACCGCCTGAAAATTAGATGTTTTTTCATAATTTACTTACCTTTTGTCTTGTTCCAAACTACTTTGAATTTCTTTCTTCTGCGGAAAAATGCATCAGACCAAAAATTTAATGGGGTCCAATGTTGTTTTGTTCCAATGACTTTCAACAAAAAAAAACTGTTTAAATATTATTAAAAATATATATATATATATATATTACATTTATATAAACAATTAAATCAGTCCTTACACTTAAAGGAATAGTTCACCTCAAGTTGTTCCAAACCTGTGTGAATTTATTTCAGCTGTTGATCTCAAAAGAAGATATTTTGTAGAATGTTGGCAACCTAACAGTTTGTTGACTTCCAAAAGATATGGTAGACAATGGCTTCCTTCAAATATTTGGTTACCAACATTCTTCAGAATATCTTCTTTTGTGTTTAGCAGAAGAAAGAAACTAATATGTTTGGAGGGTGAGTAAAAGATGACAGAACTTCCAGAATTTCCTTTAATGGTCTAGATTTTGTTAATAATAATAATAATAATATATTAACCTTAATATTTAGTATAGTTTATTAAATCAATACCTGAATAAAATGAAATTGAATTAGCCAAAGGCATTGGTCCTCTCAGAAGCCGTGTTGCTATGCTAACTAACATTAACAGCATCTCATGTGCTATGGATTTGCATACATTACTCTTAATACATGCGTATATCTGTATTAAGATGTGCAAAGCTCATCTGTTTAAGGCCAAATCGAGGTTTCTTGCTACCCTTGATTAGATGACCTATGCTAACGCAGGTCAAAGGCAATAGCAGAAAATATGCTTCCGGATGACTGCAGAGATTTATTTCTGCACATAAAGAAAACTAATCTATTCTCAAACACATACATGTTGACTTGCTAATGCTACATTTGTTGTCTGTGCTTGAATAAACTCGTAGCACTGTATTTTTGTGTTTAAATTGGCACTTCTGTTTGCCGTCATGCTTTTATTTCTTAAATCCTGAGGCTATTTATATATTTCTGAGATTCTCTTCTAATAGTAACCTACTTAGTTTCTGCAAAAAGACATGCATCTCAAGACGTGTCTCAGTCTGGTTTGCGTTAGCAGTCATTAGCAGTGACACTGATGGAAATAGAAACGACAAAACCACTGCGACCGCTCTTTAAGACGCTCGCTTTAAATGGGGTTTGTGATTCCAGTGCCTGGATGTTGTTGTGTACTCATTCAGAAAGATGTTTCCGAATAAGCTCTTGTGTTCAGAACATTAGCAGCACATGTTTGACTCGTACAGATGGTTTGCGAGAGCCAAGCCGAGGGGTTTCTTGTTGGTATGAGGAAGCCAAATAATGGGAACATAAAAGACGTTGGAGGGAGGGATGTATGTGCGTTTAACAGGGGGCAGGAACAACAAAGAATTCCTGCAGAAAATGCCGGAAATGAATTGAAATTACAGACGAGGAGGCATTCTTCTGCATGTTTGGGGGAAGCAGAAGCGTCCAGGGAGGAAATGCAGTCACTGACGGGGGTCGCTCTTAAAGAATAGTCCCAGTCGCGCCTGACTTGACTTTCTCTAAACTTCTAATAAACTTCTGTAAACTGACTGATGGGAACTACGGATAACTCTTTAGCGTTACTAACCCTAGGCCGAACCCTAAAGCTAAACTTGAACGGATAACTAGTCATTTCTGTATGATAGAGTCACTTAAGTGCTTTTTGTGTTTGGGAAAAAATTGATAAATGACAAAAACATAATTATCTAACAGAAAATGCATACAAAATTTAGAATTATTCATTAAAATAACGACTTTCGATTTTATGTATTTATTTAAAAAAATACAATTACATTTTTAAAAAGACTACGTTTGGAGTATTTTTTTTAATAACCAAGAGGTGGACAAACAAATTGACAAATTACATAAAAAAAAATTAAAAAAAATTACCCCCCCAGTTATTTTACATTAGTAGTGAACCACAGCTGATACAAACACTACACAATAGCTTCCTGTTTCCTAATAACTGAGTCACTTCTGGTAGCATCACCTGGTGTGTGTGTGTGTGTAAATTCATGAAGTGTTGAAAAGAATTTAACATTATTAGTAAAATATATTTTCAAAGAAAAGAAAATCATTTATTCATTGTTTTAAAGATATAATCCAGTGGGGAAATTGTTGTTTTGTTGTTAATTTTATTAGTTATAAATCACTGGAGACCTAAATAGTACACAATGGTTTCTGTTACGGCTTCCTGATAATGGAGTACATTGGTTGCATTAGTGTGGGTTTATTTAAAAACAAAAATTAGATGATGTTAATGTATGAAGTATTTTAAAATGTAATACAATTAAATTAATAAATGTAAATATTTTAAACCAATTTATTTAACTTATTTTTATTTTAATTAATAATCTAATGGACACACATCTTTTTAACTTTTTCCTGATCAATTATTTTTTCATGTTCATTATATTAGTTCTAAGTAATAAAGGTCAGAAATACTGCACGATGACCCATGTTGGGTATAATGGGGGAGTTATGGATCGTGTTAACTATCATGAACTGACCCTCCTTCTCCTTCTTTCTTCGAGCGTTCTGTGGGAATGTGATGGTCTGCCTGCGTCACCCAAACCCCCCCATCACAACACGTACTGCCAATTAGCCTGTGCTATCGCTAACGAAGCCCCTCCGCGGCAGACAGCAGATGTCCGTGTTTCCGCGGGAAGCGTCCGCTCCGTCACACCGACAGAGACGGCAAGATGGCTGTCGCTTTCTCAGAAACGGCCATTACCTACTTTCCTGCGCAAGAAATTACTCCACGGCTCACAAGACATATCCAGCTTAATTAAAAGCATCTGTCCCGCCGAACAATACGCAGCTAGTCCTGTTTATTCTCCTATAATGCACTAAACAGCGCTAATCGAAACAACCTGGCTGAATTCCCTGCCAGCCTTGAAGCCATTATCAGATGCAAGGGATTTCTGTTTTCTGGAGTACCTTGTTCATTCTTTCCTACAAAAACCCGCTCTTGTTGTAAGGAATTGTCTTAAATTTGATGCACAAAAACAAGGCCATGGGGGTGCATGGACAGTAAGTCTGTTCAATAGTTTATACAGTCTCATTTTTACAAGCTATGTTTTGTCCACTCCAAATTTGAGATGTATTTTCTCTGTTTAATCAGTTGAACTATTGACATCAAGTCTTGCTGTAAAGCAGTCAGATTATATTGATTGGACGGTTGATGTTAATCCAGCATTGTTAGCTCCACCATATGTTTGATTCTCATAGTCTTTAAGCGGGGGTGCTTCTGATGTGAATGTCTGTTAGTAAACCACCTGTTATTGATGACGCATGTTGAGCCTTTATTTTGAGGATCACTTTGACTCCTTTTGGAAAATGTGCATGTCCTTTGTGAATAATGATCCATTGAGTTCAGTTATTTACACTTCTCTTACAGTCCAAAATATATTTTTTAATAAATATATATATGTTTTTTAGCAAGGACACGTTAAGTTGATCAAAAGTGGTAGTAAAGATATTTAAGATTTCTGATTCAACTAAGTGCTGTTATTTTGAACTTTCTATTCATCAAAGAATCCCGAAAATACAAAAGTATCACAGTTTCCACAAAAATATGAAGCAGGATAACTGTTTTCAACACTGATAATAATCAGAAATGTTTCTTGAGCAGTAAATCAGTATATTATTATGATTTCTGAAGATTATGTGACACTGAAGACTGAAGTAATGATGCTGAAAATACAGCGCTGCATCACAGGAGTACATTTTCTTTTAAAATATATTCAAATAGAAACCAGTTATTTTAAATTGTAATATTTCACAATGTTTTTATTGTATATTCAGTGAAGTAAGTGTAGCGTTGGTGAGCATGAGATTACTCCTGCTAACCCCAAACATATATTACACTAGTAATAGACAGTATACACAAATGTATTATATTATATTGTATTGTAGTATATTGTATTATATTTGTGTATTATATTAACAGTAGTGCATATGTTAGCTTTTTTAGTTTTAAGAAAAGGTTGTCTAGAGATTCTTTCGCAATCCATGTTGTGCAATCCAATTGTTTTTGGTTAAAGCTTTATGCAAAACAGGTCTATAATTAGCACCTATTTACATATGCCTTCCAGCAAGTCAATGAATGTTGCACAATTTGATTAATATAATTTTTTTTAAATATATTTTTAAAACCCTATTACATTCATATTTACTTAAAAAATATTTAAAAAAAAAATCCCACTTTTTACGTAAGTGATCCAATTTGGTTTCCTCTTCCAGCAAACACATCAGGATTGTCTATGTCGTGACAAGTAACAATGTGTTCTCTGCCAACTGCTTCGGTTACTGGAACGCTGTTACAGTATTCCATATGTGTGCAATTATAACTGTTGATTAAATATGTGTTTAAAGCTTTTGTTTTTGACTCCCTGTGGGTGGAATCAGGTTTTAAATAGGACGTCCAGAGCCTCCCGAACACACCCTGCTCATCCCAGCACGGGACGCAGTATTTCTCCTTGATTTGACCCGCCGTGACTCAGATAACATGACACCGCTCATTATCTCACCATCTCTAAAACCAATCTCATTTTCCACATGAGGCTTCGAGGAACCAAACCAAACGGGTTGTTAAAGACCATAATTGCACCACTATCACATTATTTTCCAAGCTAGAAAACTTTGGCCGTGTTAGATGAGTCTTTGTGCCATGAAATCACGGCGGACTGATTCAGATTTGACTTCTCAGGTTGCTCTTTTAAAGCTCAGAAGACATTGTCAGACTCAATGGAGGTTATTGAGATTTTAAAGAGTTGCTTGAGAAAATAAAACCCTTTCTGTGGGTCATTTTGATCACACACTTTCTAAACGCAGAAACCAAAGTCAAACTGATAAAGAGATTAAATGACATTTTGCTCTTGTATTGAGGAATCTCTGACCCGTGCAACAACTGTAAAATAAATCCATCTTCATGAGTCTAGTTTGGTTAAATCTTGCTTTGCATTTCTCCAGAACTCTTCATCTTGGCAGCAAACCCGTGGCAAAGCTCCCAGTCGAGATACAGGTGTAAGTTGATTCGGGTTGTGCTGGAAAAACTCTTTGTGGTTTATTTACAATGACAGTAACAGATGTGAAACTGCAACTGCTAAAAGTGTCTTAATGTTGATCGTTATGAATAATGAAACACTAATGAATAATCCTGGCCAAATGTGCCCTAACATGGAAATTCCCATATTTAAGGGAGTTACTTGGCTTGGATCATAACTTGATTATAACTCTGTTGTCATGCGAAACGTTGACATCTGTAACGTTTGGCTTTTTTTTAGACTTTGAAGATTATTAACTGAAACACAATAACTCTGGCACATCCAAGATGAAAGATTGTCCAAAATGTAGGCAGCAACATCTTGCTGTCTTCTAAAATATAATTCATGCAAGATGGTGGAAGGAGTTCAATAAATATTTACATACATAAAAATGCTTTGAATTAGCTCTTGTTTTTGTTTTTGTTTTTTCTTACTCAAAAGTTACAAATAATCAGCCAATGTTTTTGTGTGCATGCATTTTTTTGCTGAGTGAACTGTAAAGTTGAGGAAATTATGTGCAATATGCATCAGATCTTCATTTAACTGACTATAACCATCAAAGGAATAGTTCACCCAAAAATGAAAAATTGCTAATAATGTACTCTCCCATAGGGCATCCAAAATGTAGATCAGATTGTTTCTTCATTAGAACAGATTGGAGAAATGTAGCATTCCATCACTTGCTCACCAATAGATCCTCTGCAGTGAATGGGTGCCGTCAGAAATAAAATGTTTTAATCTTTAATTTGTTTCTTTTGGCTTCACAATATGTTAACTGGCGGACTGGAGTGGTGTGGATTACCTGTGTATCATTGTGGTGTTTTTATCAGCTGCTTGGACTCTCATTCTGACGGCACCCATTCACAGCAGAGCATCCATTGCTGAGCAAGTGATGGAATGCTACATTTCTCCAAATCGAAGGACTCTAATCTAATCTACATCTTGAATGGCCTGAGGGTGAGCATATATTCATTTTTGGTTTAACTATTATTTTAAGACTAGGTGATTGTATCTATAATTTTAAGATTTATGTTTACACACTAAACAGCAGTTTCTGAAATGTCTGATGATGAGCATGTCTGGTTATAGATGTTCAGCTTTCATGAAACAGTTAAAAATCCGCATGGATGTCAAGTTGACCTGGAGATTACTGAACTAACTCACTAAGCCAGGTACAAGGAACGAGATCCTGCGGTAAGCACCGAATGGAAGGCTATATTGGAAACTATGAGAGAGAGAAATAGAGAGATTAAGAAAGACAAAGAGAGTGAGGCACAGCGCCTAAAGGCGTAGACCAGTCTTTATGGTTCAGCGAAAGGTAAAACTCATTACTCGTTCTGCCATCTTTAACCAGCTGTCTAATTTGGCTAAAAAAGGTCTCAAGGCCTTCCGCCTTCATACTGATAACACACAAAGGTGGAAGTAGTTAGGTGAAAAAGACAGAGATACAAAGCAGAATAGACTAAAATGAACGTGATGAATTGCTAACAGATAGATCTAAACGCCTTGATGGGAACAAAATCAGGTTTCCTGATAAAGGTTCTTAGATAAAGATATAACTTTTATTGTTTTTATTTCATAGCTCACTGTTGTTGTTTTGTAACTTATGTTTTGTTTTGTATAAACTAGATGTTTCTCCACTGTAAATGTCATGGTTTAATCAATGTGTTGCTAGTTATTTCTATCTTTGGTCTTGTTTGTTCTTTTTTAATCGTTTTTTTTTTCCTAGCAATGATGGGTAAAAATGGTGTCCATTTAGTTTTTCAGATTTTTTTCAAATTGTGAAAAAATCTCAGGAGAAATGCTGAAAAAAAGAGTAAAAGAAAGACATAAATAAATGTATATATATATATATATATAAATATATATGAAGAGTTTATTTGCAAAGACATGTTTTTTATTATTTTTTGTTTTTATTGTGTTTTATTGTGTTAGTTGGCTGTTTTTTGTTGTCACTTTTTTATTTTAAATTGGGTTATTTTGACTTATTTATTTAAAATAAAATAATATTTTTCAAGAGTAACATGGATTCTGTGTCTCTCCTCTCTTCCTCAGACTCAGGGACCTTGATTTACAAATTAAATGTAACATTTACCTTCATCTGAAAGAGGACTTTGGACCACTGAGCAACAGTCCAGTTCTTTCTCTCCTTAGTCCAGGTAAGATGCTTCTGACGATGTTTCTGTTTCAGAAGTGGTTTGGTAGCTCTTTTCCTGAAGATGTGTGAGTGTGGTGACTCTTGATGCACTGACTCCAGCTTCAGTTCACTCCTTGTGAAGCTCTCACAAGTGTTTGAATCGGCTTTGCTTGACAGTATTCTCAAGCTTGCGGTCATCCCTGTTGCTTGTGCACATTTTCCTACCCAATTTCTTCCGTCCAGTCAACTTTGCATTTAATATGCTTTGATACAGCACTCCGTGAACAGCCACTTCTTTCAGTAATGACTTTCATTAGCTGTAAGCTCTAATCAACAAAATTAAAACAAAAAACTTTTGAAATGTTTTACTTTACATGTAATGAATCTAAAATATATGAAAGTTTCACTTTTTGAAATAAGTTACAAGAAAAAAATTACTTTTTCAACATATACATTTTTTTTAGATGTACCTGTATGTATGTATATATGTATATATATATATATATATAGATAGATAGATAGATAGATAGATAGATAGATAGATAGATAGATAGATAGATAGATAGATAGATAGATAGATAGATAGATAGATAGATAGATAGATAGAAAGATAGATAGATAGATAGATAGATAGATAGATAGAGAGATAGATAGATAGATAGATAGATAGGATAGATAGATAGATAGATAGAATAGATAGATAGATAGATAGATAGATAGATAGATAGATAGAAAGATAGATAGATAGATAGATAGATAGATAGATAGATAGATAGATAGATAGATAGATAGATAGATAGATAGATAGATAATTCAAAATTATTTTTTAAAGTTGTAAATAAAACACTTCAAAATGTAATGTTTAAGTCAATGTTACTTGCTGTTTGCAATATTAATATGATAAAAAATACAAAAATTAGTTTTTACTCTAATTCGGTTTTTTTCAGTATAAATATATATAATTAAATATAGATATAAAATAATTTAATATGTGCAAATATATTTGAAACACTATCAAGTCTTAATTTATCATTATCAAGTCTTAATTTGTTTTACATGTAATATTTATCAGTGTCTAGATACACTTGATATTGTTATTTTGTCATTCAGTGTTGTTTCTCCAATATTTCCACAATTCGTTCATCGATGTCATGCAGAGCGTCCATTAAGTAAAATCCATTCATTTCTTCACTTTCTAATGGGAAGCGTGGACGTTTCCTTCGAGAACCGCACAGTTTAAAAGCACTCATGTCATGTGAATACCAAAATTAGCAGTGACTTAAAAGTAGAGCTCTTTCCTTCAAGCTCTCACAATAAACAAAAACAACAAATAACCACCAAAAAATGTCATCTGGTGCAGTAAACATGCCACACTTTGCCTAAAACCTGGAATGAATCTTACAGACATTAAGTGTTTCCAGTCTAGGGTGAATCATGGCTCAACCGCACTCGTTTCCTGTGTGTGTTTATCTGGGGTTAGCTGTCCGGGCTTGCTTTTAGCGCAAAACTGGATGACTGTAGCTGCAGTATCACGTTTGTTTTTAAGAACGTTCGATTTGAAAATTCAAATGAATAATATTTTCCTGTGGCTCAGTGGTAGAGCATTGTGTTAGCAGCGCAAAGGTTGTGGGTTCGATTCCCAGGGAACACACATACTGACAAAAAATGTATAAACTGAATGCACTGTAAGTCACTTTGGATAAAAGCATCTGCTAAATGTATCACAAAAGTATCTCATTTGATTTCAAAGTGACAGTTTTATTTTTAGGCCGAACTGTAATAAAACATGTGAATCACCGCCGTGCAGTATTGGTTAGAATGGTTTTCTGAAATGCACTTGACATTTTCGTTCAGATTCAGAACTTGATTCATACTGAACAGTCCCTGTGGGTCATCAATGGTAGTGAAGTTAGACAGTGAAGTCTTGTGGAGCACCAAGATCACCTTTTTCAAACCAAAGTGTAAAACAAGTAAATGCAAAGTATATTTGTAGGCGGTGGAAAATGACCCTAAATACATTCGGCATGACAAGATGATGCCTATAAATGTGTTTGCTATACCATAGATGTACCGTGTTTACTCTGGCTTTGTTTGGCTTTTGTTTAGGTGCTGTTTGACGTTGTATCAGGCCACATTCCAGAGTAAAGATTTCTGGCAGAAGGAGCTGCACGCTGTTGAAATCTGTCTGTGCCACCTTGTCAGAAAGTCCCCGTCTTTAAATAACAATGAGAATGAAGGGAAAGAGCAAATCCTTTATCAGATCTATCAGAATGATACTCCGTCCTGTCCTGTGTGTGTGGATGAGGGCGAGACTGCTGTTTCATTCTTAAAGGAATATTTCACCGAATGAAAAATCTGTCATCATCACGTCATTCAAAACCCGCATGACTTTCTTTTAGTTTTTTTTTAAGTATTTGTCACATACACATTTATACAGACTATAACCAGCAGTGAAATGTGTTCTCTGCTTCTAACCCATCCAAGTGCACACACACACCTGGAGCAGTGGACACACACACACACACACACACACACACACACACACACACACACACACACACACACACACACACACACACACACGCAGACACACACACACACACACACACACACACACACACACACACACACACACACACACACACACACACACACACACACACACCTGGAGCAGTGGACACACACACACACACACACACCTGGAGCAGTGGACACACACACACACACACACACCTGGAGCAGTGGGCACACACACACACACACACACACCTGGAGCAGTGGACACACACACACCTGGAGCAGTGGACACACACACACACATATACACCACACACACACACACACACACACACACCTGGAGCAGTGGACACACACACACACACACACACACACACCTGGAGCAGTGGGCGTCCGGGGAGCAGTCGGGGGTTCGGTGCCTTGCTCAAGGGTCTCACCTCAGTCGTGGACAATTCCTGCTGGAGCCGAGATTCGAACCCACAACCTCGGGTTACAAGTCCAACGCTCTATCCATTAGGCATGAAACACGAATTAAGATACTTTTAAGAATTTCTAGACTCCTATTTTCTAGAAAGAAAGTGTGAGTAATAATCATAAGAAATTTAAGAATGAATTAATACATTAGTTAATAAAAATAAAAATAAAAAGTTTTTTAGCATAAAACACAAAGCAAGATATTTTGAAGAATCTCTAAAAGGCAATTTCCTATACAGAACATGTATAATAATATATACTATGTAGGCCTATATATAAATAAAATGGTCCATGTATATATTATATAATAGTCCATGTAGTTTGTGCACTTTATTCCTAGCCATTAGCATCATATAATATTTCATTTTTTTCTCATTAGAAAGAAAAATACAAAGGGATGACATGATGGTGAGTGAATGATGACTGCATTTTCATTCTTGGGTGAACTAGTCCTTTAAAACAAATGCATTGCTGAGTGAATAGACTAAACATCTGGGAAGCCAATATTTGTGGTTCACTGACATTCTCAATGTTTTGAAATTCAACTCCCTATAAAATACGCTGGAGTGTAATGTGTGAAGAGAAAGCTGTACAGTGAATGCTACAGTAGAGCAGACTGGCTCGCCGGACGCAGGCTTGTTCACTTATTTGAGCTTTAACCAGCATGCACCTGTCCGATCTCACTTCACACGGCTAAACAAGCATGACTGTTGCACACAAAGTCTGCTGATACAAACACTTCTACAGATGTATCTGATGAACAAAACAAACACGTGGAAATAACAGATACACTGACATGAGTGAGAAAGAGATTGTAAAGAAAATGTAAAACAAGATACAAAACGCAAACATTTCAACGCTATCTCACGGCAATCCGTAGATATTTGACGAGGTGGCTAATTTGTAAGAATTCGTAGAGTGTGATTTGTCTAAACCCGGTGGCGGGTAGGTTGAGGAGCGGGGTTAGGTGTCGGTCATTTGTACAAATTCTTATGAATTGGCAAATCGTAAAATATGAACGATTTAGCAAAAATCGTATGAATTTGTACGAGTGATTTTGTTTGAATTTCATACGAATTAGCCACCTAGTAAAATATGTACGAATTGCCGTGAGATCGGGCTAAATTTCAAAAAAGTTAAATGATATGAGATGCGATCCACATTATTACTGTATCAGGCACCAAAGTAGCCTATTTTATATATCACTAATTACAGAATTGATCAAATACAGTTCATTAGAATTCACTGGTGTCCATTTAATCTTATTTGCACCACATAAGTTGTACAATCTGTAAAACTGAACCTGAGCGTGCTAAATAATGATCAATAATATTTTTGTGAAATATATATTTCACTTTTTATTCTTTCATTTATTGTCCAAATAACAAATAATGTTTTGTAATCTGTTTATTGTATATAAAATATGACAATTTCACACAACAGCATTAGTAGTAACAAAGAAAAAAAAAAAATCATAATTAATAATAATAATAATAATAATAATAAATGAATAAATAAATAAATAAAATAAATTAATTAAAAAGGGCACGTCAGTACAGGTAGTTACTTAGTTTAATGTATTTTTATTATTATTTTGGGGATTTTGAAACTGTTTTCTATTATAACAAAAAAAAAATATTCAATCCAATTCAAGATTATTTGTTTAGCGCTTTTTAAGATACAATCGTTGCAAAGCAACTTCACAGGAAATTAAGTTTCTACAATAGATTTATATTGTAGATACTCAATATAATTAACTTATGGCAAATTATATTGATTATAAAACATATGTGGCTTTAATCACGGTTATTCGTGTTTTTTGGGGGTTAAAGTAGCTTTTAAGGTACGGTTCCTTGTTTACGAGTTCGTGAATCTTTTTACTGAGTCAATTAAACGAACCGATTCATAAGAGTCATTTGTTCGCGAATCGCACATCACGGCTGGCTCGCGCCGCAGTGGCGGATCTAGGATTTTTTAAAGGCAGGGGCCACAGTGGGGCCACAATTTACAGAGGGGGGCCGAGTATAATGCAATTTTTTTAGATTATTTTGTTACGTGGCACTGAAATGCTGTCATACTTTTTTATTTCTCACCCATCATTGTTTTAATGAAAATAAATGCTTTTCTGATGTGATTTGAAATTATGAAAAGGAAGAAAATACTTCGCCAAAAGGCAGATTCGAACACGGGTCTATCGCGTCACTTTTACCATCTGCGCCATTAGAGCTGATGATTATTCTCTATCTTTTGTAGTGTTGACTATCACAGTTAGAGATATATAAGGTGCCATTAAAGTGTAATATTACAATATACACGGTGAAGTAAAGTGCAACAGAATGCTAATAAATTGTAAATAAAATACTACACAGATATTACAGAATAAACTGTAATTCCATATAATTTTACCTCAGATGAAACATGGTTAAAATCATGGCTATGTGCTGTTACATTTACAGTTTTTTCCTTCTTATTTTCCACCTTAGCTTTCATACTTTTACATTTTATTCGAGTATTCTGTTGTTAAGTATGCGCATGCGTTTAATGACGTGTTACGTCACACGTGCGCACCTGTACACTTTGCATTACATTTATTTACAACAATTAATGTCTGGCTGTTTGGTATGACCGAATAGGGATGTAAGTGTCAGACACCATTATCCGTATTACTTCCCTGACCCTGAACTGTGCAACTGTGTTAACTAATATGTGAATCCTATATTAAATCTAACTTAGCTGCAAACAAATCAAAAGCTTAGGTAAAAATCCGTCGACTATACCGAGCATACCTGCCAACTTTTCACAAAAACTTGGAGTGAGATTTTGTCAGGGGTGATCAAAATTATGCCGCACATGCAGCCTCACAAGTTGGTGGCTCAGATATCAGAGAATTGGAATTAATTTGATTGTACCCTGCATTCTGGTGGTTTGTGGGGAGGCCCAAAGCCGTTGATAGGGGAAGCCTACTGGAGATGGACAATATTGGTTACATTCTGTGAAGCAGACATAGCTGAAGGTCCACCCCCAGGAAATTGTGGATTAAGTAGATTTGACTTCCTGCATTCTAGTGGATTTTAGGGTGGTCTGATAAAGATGTGCATAATGTTCGGCATAATGACTTGTAGGGCCTTCTAGACTTGAGCTGAACATTCAACCAGAAAACTATTGTTGTGCCTAAATGACTGCTTATGTACCACAATAAAGCCTTATTCATAAACCAGTGTTTAAGATTTGACCTAGGTAGGTTGATTGATATTTTGATTAGAATGGTATTAAACTAATTCTTAACTGAAACCTAGCCTATGTTGTGAATAATTGTATTCTTAAGGGCACTTGATGATTAATGTTCAGCCAAAAACGACACAAGATTAGTTAGGGAGGGACATTATTCTTCATTCAAAGCCTCCCACTACATGGTCCATCAGAAATAAAGTGCAACAAATAAAGTGCTTAAACAGTACACCTTTTTCAAGCAATAATACAGATGAATGCATTACAAAAATAACAAAAAATGAGGCATAATCAGTATCAGATGCAGATCAGAAGCTGGGTAAAGTCCTTGTCTATGATCTGTGGGCATGGTTATACTGGCCTGTGGCCTTCTTGGAGGCCTTGATGATATCTGAGGGGGGCTCCCATTTGAAGCAGGGCTCCAGATTGGCCATCTTTATGGTCATTATTGATGACAAGGTGCCATCCAATGCTAGGCTGTCTCTTCTCTTGGTTTTGTTCAGTCCCACAACTGAAAACACCCTCTCAGCATCTGCGTTTGCATGGGGCAACACCAGGACCAGTTTGGCGACGGCAGCAAGCCTCTCGAATTCTTTGGCTCCTGTCACCTATGGAAAATGCACCAAGAACACAATGGAAAAACATACCTTGATTTTTGATTGATTAATACTGTAAGTATACTGTAGGTTGATCCATCTGTCTTTTCTCACTTGGTTGGATGTTTAAATAAAATAAAAGGTTTCGCTTTTGTCCTGGCAAAGGTCTCTTACGGGACATCTTTGAAACCTTAAATAATTTATGGTCATGTTGGTTTAATAACTCTACTCTCAGTTACAAAAACATACCTACTTCTATTGCACAAATTTCCTGTATTTATGTTAAATTTATGTTAAACCTGTTCGAAGTGCTGTTTTAGTCCTACAGAAAAAAAGTCTTCATCCACAGGGAGTCCTTTTCTTTGGCCTGTTAATAAAAAGATAAATGGCATGTGAGTAAATAAAAAATGCTATGAACGGATGTTTTGAGCATGCTGTATACCACGAAGTTAAAAGGGTGCTCTCCTGCTGCCTGTTATGACAGCTAAGTTTACATTCACCACACTAAATCATGTTCACAGACACACGCACAAACAAATTATTTATTTCAAGATTTAACGTTTAAGAGAGTGAGTACTCAATTGGACGAGATTTCATTGTTACATACCTAACGTTAGTCTCAGCTCAGATTCTTCATCGACTTCTCGAGGTGGTCGTTTCTCTCGTTGTCTTTCGGGGTATCTCTTCTTCTGTCGCTAACTTCGGGGTGCTGCCAGCCATAGACGCCATCAGCGCCATCTAGGAGTTTGAAAAGGAACGAACTTGGCCCAAGATCGTGTTTTTTTTTTTTTTGCGTGATTAATTTGATATGTGGCGTGAGTGCGAGTGAAAATAGGCAAAATCGTGTGTCACACGGCGAAAGCGTGAGAGTTGGCAGCTCTGGTCCCGAGTGGCTTTCACGCTTGGCTATCGGGCACTCGTCGAGTCCTGAGCTGATTAGCTTTCTAACATTAGAGAAAGAGAACTTAAATGACATCAACCATAATATGCTTTTTTACTTTAAAGTTTTGAATAGGTACTTCCCGTAAAGGGGACGAAGACCATGACTGAAAACACAGCACTAGCAGTTGTAGACAGAAACCGTTGAGCAGGTTGATTTTCAAACGACGAACCGACGCAGCCAATAGAGAGCTTGATGTAAATCAGCGATGACTGACAGGACAGGGGCACTTCAGGGGCCAATCAGATTTCAACAGGGGCCGGTGCCCCTCTGGCCCCACCCCTAGATCCGCCCCTGTCGCGCCGCCTTCTCGCGCCGATTGTCTGTCGAAAGCTTTACGATTTCTCGATTTTAAATGATCGTTGCGAACTTTGAACATTTTAGTCGCTGCTTTGAAGCTTGCGTGTGACACCAATTCTGGCTGAATGACAACAGACTCGTTTGACTCCTCTATTCGGAGACACGGTATGTAGGCCTACTTCAATGAAACATTAACTGAACGCTCCTGGAAGTCTCCTGAGCTCTGAGGAGTTATAAATCACTTTCTACTTATGTTGAATGATAAGCAGAAGCTTTCTCCTTTCACAGAAAAAGAAGGACTGGATCGACGTGAGTGAGGGTGAGTAAATAATAACAGAAGTCATTTTCCAGCGAATTATCTCGTCTTTCAAAGAAAATGTGATGAAAACATGTCTGGTTCTCCTCGTTGAGCAATGTAAGCACGCATCAGTTGTCAGACAAATCATTCTCCTGTTGTGTGTCATTGTCACAGCAGCTCAGTTGATCTTTAAGACAGTTACTATGAATATAACAGCTACTGCGAAGAAGAGAGGCAAGAAGACCAGAAAATCCGGTTCGCAAAAGTGTGGAGTCCCTCCCAATGCATCTTTCACAGGAGTGTGTGTGTGGAGTCCCTCCCAATGCATCTTTCACAGGTGTGTGTGTGGAGTCCCTCCCAATGCATCTTTCACATGAGTGTGTGTGTGTGTGTATGTGTGGAGTCCCTCCCAATGCATCTTTCACAGGAGTGTGTGTGTGGAGTCCCTCCCAATGCATCTTTCACAGGTGTGTGGAGTGCGTGTGTGTGTGTGTGTGTGGAGTCCCTCCCAATGCATCTTTCACAGGTGTGTGCGCGTGTGAGTGTGTGTGTGTGTATGTGTGGAGTCCCTCCCAATGCATCTTTCACAGGTGTGTGTGTGTGTGTGTGTGTGTGTGTGTGTGTGCGTGTGTGTGTGTGTATGTGCGTGTGTGTGTGCGTGTGTGTGTGTGTGTGGGAGTGTGTGTGTGTTTCTCTTTATCACAGATAAATTAGAACTCGGCTTCTTTCATGTTGTGATGGTTTGTCATTGTCTTGGGTGTGAGAAACAAACCCAACTGTACAGATGCAATGACTCACTCATTCAGAGGCATCATGGGCTGGGAAGCACACACAAGAACAAGGTGTGCTGGTTCTTGGCAGATGTTTCAGAGCAAGGTGCAGATCAGCTATTGGGAAATCACATTTCTGCGTGGTGGTAACAAACACATAATTGTTTATGATTTCCAGGGAACAGTTGCAGAGACTATATTCCACTATTACTTATTGTTGTAGTTTGCATTGCAATAAGTGATTTTCTTATTCAGGATTTTTGTCATCTAATATGATTTAATAAAATCATATTCATTGTGATTAATCACCAAATTAATCATATTCATTTAGTATCTACTTTTGAAGCCAAACAAGAAGATATTGAGTCTTGATTTATGCTAAATTAAAGTGTCCTCCAGAAATGCGGATAACTTGATTATCTTTGCTCCTAAAAAAAAATCAGTTTTCATAACATTTGAAGCCAGTTTATGGAAAAGGCAATTTCATAAAGCAAAATTTATTACAATCAAGCTTCACTTTAAAAATTATGAATACATGTTTAAAACCGTGGCACATTTTTTTGCAGGGTTGGTAACTGTAACTAAAACTAAAACCATAAACATTTTGTTACTTGAAATAAAATAACTGAAATAATTTACTTACATTTTAACTTTTTAATAAAAAAATATATATTCCAATTAAATAATTATGTTTATTTAACTGAAATAAAAAATATATAGCTTTAAACTTTATTTTAGCCAGTTTTTAATGCAACTAATGTTCTCATTTTCATTTAGTTTAAGTTGATGTTCTAAAATAAGTCAAATGAAAACAAATATAAAAACTATATACAGTAGACACGTATACAAAAAATGGCAAACACACAACAAATTACCACATTTTGTAACCAAAATTAAAATAAAGAAAAATATAAAACGATATTTAAAAAGTATTAATAAAACTATAATACTATCTCAGTGATGCTAAACACTGGTAGCTTGTTAGCTGCTTGATTTGTGCTTCAGACATGAATGAAACCTCAAAACTCAAGACTTTTATGAACGTGTGCATTTTTCTAAGAAGTCAGATGATTTCTGGTGGATGATAAAACAGGCGGTAATCGCGATGCAACGCCCCGGCAGCCGCCCACGACACTCAAACACGCTCACGTTTCATCAGAAAGTAGCTCTCACATGATTATTCTCTGTATTAAACCCAGCCGTGTCGTGTAGCGTCCTCGATAGCAGCAGAAGTATGCGGCCCGTGAGAGAGTTCAGGTCTGAACGTGTCAAGCTGTGACATGTTTTGCTGAATTTGCACAGTACGGTTAATAAGGCGAGATGTGTAACCCTTTACAGGCAGCATGAGGGAAACTAAGCCCTTAATTCCTCTTTATCGACTGAAAGGATTTACAGAACCAGAGAATACAAATGTTACCGGATGTTTCCAAAATATGTGGCGTTAGGTGAGATGTTAATCAAGGACAGGCTCTCTCTCCTCTGAAATTAAAACGGCCACTTGTGTGCTTTCCCCCTTGTTCTTTCTCTCCTTCTCGTTTTCTCATCCCGTCATGGTCTGTTGTATTTATTCATGGTTAGTTGGTAAGTAAAGGCGTACTTCATGAATATAAGTGCACTCACTGACCTCTCAATGTTGGCCTTCTGTCAAGACATGTGACCAAACCGGAAGTTATCTAGAGCTACGAAAGACATTGACTTTTGATTAGAGAAAGACCAGACAATGAATTAGACGTGTAGTAATGAAGCATGCATGTGATCCGTGTCATTTTTGAGCTCTGGTCTACATTCCCAAGACGTCTCTGTCGGATGATAGAACAACATTCTGCCGCTGTATTCGCAACGCTTCATGTCTCGTTCACACTGGCGGTGATTCAATTGCTCTGTGTTGCCAAATCTCCGTATTTTCAGTTTTTGGTAATCATTCATACAGCTGGCTAGTCTAATATTATTGATGGATGCCAAATATCCATATCTGTGCAACTTTGCACACTTTTCTGTTTCAGAGGTTGAATTTTATTAAAGTGGATTTCATTTAATTTTTTTTTTTTAAATAAAAAATTAGGATCAGAGAACAACATTTCATAATTTATTTGAGCTATTTGGTGAAATCATACATTTTTACAAACAAAATAAATTATTATAATATGTAATGAAATGAAAATGTATGTTTCACTCCTATTAATAATAAAAAAGCTAATCTAAAAAACATGTAATTTTCAGGTTTGAAAGTGTGAAATGGACAAATAATGACAACAATATTAAAAATAATGGTAATAATTCATAATTTTGTGGTGGATTTACAGATTTTAAAATTGAAAGTGTGGATCTCGAACAAGATTAAAGCTATAATAAAAACACCAAAATACATAAAGGGTATTTGTCTCAGATCCACAGTTAATCTTAATTTATTATTAGTTTAATATTTATTTAAAAATATTATAATTGTATTTGTATTTTTATCCTAATTCTATTTAGATGATTAATAATAAAAATATAGTTATTTAAAAAGTGTTATTCAATTAATAATAATTTAAATAAATCAATGTATTTCCAAATACGAGTTAAATAACCATAAACTATTTCAGTATTTTATTGCGTTATAAATATTTTCTTTACACATTTAGTCAGTTTTTTGTATTAATGTAAAGCACCACTTTGTGTGAAATGTGCTATAAATAAACTTGCCTTGTCTCTCCATTGTGTCTGTCTCCACAATCAACAATTTTGCCCGAAGGAATGATTTATGTTAGTGTACTTGTTTACCAAGAGACGTCAGTGCCAGCGAAGAGCTTGAGATGAAATATGAGATCTGTGATGTGGGAGGAAAACAAAAGTAAATATTCCTGGTGAACAGAATTGCATTATGGTGCATCATTTCCAGTCAAGCTGTAGTTTGTCTAGTGATGCCATTTAAGTGTAAAAATAGTATTTAACTGCGGATTTAGGATGCATAAAATGCCATTTCCACCACATAATGCATCAAATTCAATAAACTAGTTGCAATGTTTCAAGTGTCTTTTCATTGTTTTTTCAACTATTTTATTTTTATTTTTGTTTGCACAAAAAAAGATGCTTTCCAGATGATGCGCTCGTTCACAGATGTTGATCTAAAAATGATCAAATACCTGCTACTTTTACTTGGCGGTTGTTTATTTGAGACATTCTCCAGTCTACAGTATCAGTGTGTTTGTCTTGTCCTCTGGGTTTGGCACGAATGCTCTTCTCAAAGATGTCTGCGTGTTATGCTAGGCTAGACCGTACGCTATGCTAACTGACAGAGCCTGTTTTGTGTACTTGGCCTACAGGGTGAGGTCAGGCATATCTGGGGCAAGACAAAGAGGTCAGAGGCAGTTGAACCGAGAGCGTGTGAAGGTGATCTGCCGATACACGCTGTTTGTGTTTGTGTGTGTGTCTGGGGGATGAAAGAGGCAAAGCCAGGCCAAGGGTGGGAGCGGTGCTGCGTGTAAACATCCTGCGGGCAACGGGACTCGTCCTGGGAAATATTTGTCTTAGCTGGTAACGCAGAGAGGCAGCCAAAGCCTTCATCTGGCCCTCAGCTATTTTCTCAGAAGATCTGGAGGGACGAAGGGCGGAGAGGAGATGGACAGAGAGAGAGTAAATAGCAAAGACGTCGTTTACAGTGGGATCATGGAGGTTTTTTGTCACCACAGACATTGGGGAAAAACTGTTTTGTTTTGTGGCATTGCCATATTTTTTACACTTAAGAGTTACAAAGTTTGGAGTCAGTTAGAATAAAAAACTACTCACCAGGGCTGCTTTTATTTGATCAGAAATCCAGTAAAAGTAATATAAATATTGTGAAATATTATTACAATTTCAAATAACTGTTTTCTATGTGAATATATTGTAAAATGTAATTTATTCCTGTGATCAAAGGTGAATTTTCAGCATAATTTCTCCAGTCTTCAGTGTCACATGATCTTCAGAAATCATAATAATATGCTGATTTGCTGCTCAAGAAACATTTCTGATTATGATCAATGTTGAAAACGCTGCTTCATACTTTTGTGGAAACCATCACACATTTTGTTCTGGATTTAATTTTTTATTTGAATAGAAATTCAGAGGAACAGCATTTCTTTTATCAGTTTAATCTGTGATGAATATAATTAATAATAAGCATTCATTTTTAAAAAAAAAATCTTACTGACCTCAAACTTTTGGTAGTGTATATATTTAAAATATCCCATTTAAATAATATCCCATTATATGATATTTTATGTTATAATATACTATCATGTTTTGCGGTCATTTAATGACATTTTGAGCATTTAAGTTGTTCAGGATCAGTTCATCACATAACATAACAATATTATAAAAATACTGTGCACACATTAAGCTGCATGTCTGATATTGTGGCAAAAGCCATAAAGTAGAAGTTAAGCAAAAGTGAAATTAAGTAAAGTACGTAAAATATCAACTATAGTAAATATCCTTTTTCTAATAATTCTGATATGGCAAATGAATGTTCTCCCACACAATTTTTGGAAAGAAAGTGAGGCCTTTGGCAAACGTCTGTGGTTGTAGAGGAAGATGATGTAGACGGGCGATGATGTGTCCGGAGGGCCGGCGCTCAGGCGTGAGGGGTGATGGGCATTATGGGATGTTTGGGGTGTTTGCTGGGTGTTTGGGGCTTCTCATCTGAAGAGCTTTGCAGAGGGCTTTCGGGATCTCGTCTGAGACACTCGGCAGGCTTCTCAAGGCTGATATACACACACACACACACACACACACACACGCAGAAGGAAACGATCACATCTTGTAGTACACACTTACACACGGTCATACGTGTGGACAAGCAGATAGATCACAGATTCAGCTGCACACGATCCTCATTAAATAAAACGTGACACAGAGGAGCGTGTACGGTGTGTCTGTAGGCTCAAGCCCTGTGGTGTAGCGCTTCCTTACACTCATGACACGATGCATTCATATTAAACCCAGTAAGATTATCTTAGAATATGATGCTCATGTTTGTGTACACTTGTGTATGTTGTCAATTTATAGAGAGCACAGTGGCTGATTTAATGTAGATAAAACCATGTAATAATCGAAAATGAGATATACAATATTTGTGAATGTTTTAAATTAATATTTTATATTATCCATTAAAATCATAGTATTTATTTTATTCTTTATTTATTAGAATAGTATTTATTAATATTTTGAATTAATTTGTTTTCATATTTCCAGTTTTCATTTTACATTTAAAAAATATACATTTTATAATATTTTTCATTTATTTGTATTTCAGTTTTGGTTTTTCTAAGGCAACATTTCTAATTTGCATTTCGTTTCCATTTTCTTTGTTTAGGTTTTTCATCTTATTAATATGAAGAAAATATTCAGAAAAATATGGAAAATATATTTCAGTGTAACAGAAGCTGGATTTGATGTCCTGCCACATACTGGGATGGGTTTATGTAATACTTGGGAGAAATGTGTCCTCATTTGTAAAAAAAACTATTATTTATATATATTTCTGTGTGTGTAAAGTAAATGGTGTTTTTTATTTCAAAATTGCTAAATGTTTTCTGTAGAATGGCAATGAGAGTCAGTTTTTAGTGTAATTATTGTACAGTATTCGAGAGTATTATCACAGTTATATAGTGCTGTAAGTCATTCTCAGTTTGCACCGTATTTGCCTTCTTAATCATTTTAAATAGCACATTCCTTGTAATCATTTGCAGTTTATTCTATGGAAAGGTTTTTGATCAATCAATCTACTCTTGCATAGCAATGCCTAATAGTGTAGAAATGTAGATGTAACATCTGTGTTGTACTGAGCCATTTTGAGACAAGGCTGCTAGAGAGAGACGTGTTTAAACACGCTGTGTTTCACTGGATGAAAAGTGACAGAATGGAAGAAATTTACACATACACGCACACGTACACACACACACACACACACATGCACACATATACACACGTACAGACACACACACATACACGCACACACACACATGCACACACACACACACACACACGCATACACACGTACACACACACACACACACACACGTACGCACACACACACACGCATGTACGCACACACACACACACACACACACACACCATTAGTAAGCAGGCCAGTTTTTATTTACAGGGTTGATTGCAACAAGTCTGTTTTTTTTGTGACTAATTTTTATATTTTCACTTTCTCATATCATCTTTATGTCCTTAACATATGCGTCTCAAGCCGAGCATGAATTGCAGTGCTAGGAAGCAAACCAAGCCAATTTATCACAATTTGTCTCGTCTAATCGTTCTCATCTGGAGGGCAGCAGCACTTTTCGCAATAGTGCATGCCATAACATCATTCCTGACTCCTTTTTATGACAGAGGAAAATGTCATAGAACTGAGTCTCATAGACAGAAATCAGAAACTTATGTCTCATTGCATGCTTGTGATCTCGAGCTGGGTGTTAAATAACACAAGGAACACAAATCCACTTCTGTTACAGATATGGCAAGTGCACCAGTTTATATTTACATTATGAATTTGTTGTTTGTTATACTAATATTAATATTAGTGAGGCTTATAGGAAATGAAAATTTGCTGAAAATGTACTTTTAGACCATCCAAGATGTTAGATGAGTTTGTGTCTTCATCAGAACAGATTTGGAGAAATGTAGCATCTCATCACTTGCTCGGCAATGGACGCTCTGCAGTGAATGGGTGCCGTCAGAATGAGAGTCCAAACAGCTGATAACAACATCACAATAATCCACACCACCCCAGCCTATCAGGTAATGCCCTGCAAAAAGTTGCACGTTTGTAAGAAAACAAATCTATTATTCACTGTAAAAAAAGAAGTTGAGCAAACGGAAAAGTTTAAATCCAAAATCTCCTACAAAAATAAGCTCAGAAGTCAAAAATCTGCTGAAGCTGGTTCCTTAAGCTTAAAGGATTAGTTCACTTTCAAATGAAAATGTCCTGATAATTTACTCACCCCCCGGTCATCCAAGATGTTTATGTATTTCTTTCTTCAGTCGAAAAGAAATGAAGGTTTTTGATGAAAACATTGCAGGATTTTTATCCATATAGTTAGTTTCAATGGACTCCAAACGGATGAAGGTCAAAACTACAGTTTCAGTGCAGCTTCAAAGGGCTATAAACGATACCAGACGATGAATAAGGGTTTTATCTAGCGACACGATCGGTCATAAAAAACAAAACAAAAAACCTGTATATAAACATCTTGGATGACATGGGGGTGAGTACATTATAAGTTTGCACAACTTGTTTTTTAACCCCATAATCCATAAAAACGCTTCCTCTAGTGAAAACATCCATCTCCTGTCGTCCCTCACAATAAAATCCACACACACATATTAGTTTAGAGCTGTTTTGGTTTGATCTGTGCAGATTTCTCTCCTGATTCAGACCAGACCACTTCTTCACTGGACGAAGCGTTATTATGGATTCGTATTTTAGCTGGAAGCAAGTTTGAATTTTAAAATGTCTTGATGATGCCTTTTTCACTGATGTACTGAAGTGGTGCGGATTATTGTGGTGTTTTTATCAGCTGTTTGGACTCATTCTGACGGCACCCATTCACTGCAGAGTATTCACTGGTGAGCAATTGATGCAATGCCACATTTCTCCAAATCTGATGATGAAATAAACTCCTCTACATCTTGGATGGCCTGAGGATGATTACATTTATAGAAAATGTAAATTTTTTGGTTGAACTTTGCTGTTAAATTAATATTTTTTCCCAAAATGATAATTGTGATATTTTACTTGGTCTACTGATATTCTTAGGATGTACAGATAGTGTTTTGATGGTGCATTTTTATTTTTGGTGGACTATTCATTTAAATGATCGCTGGAACAGAATGTATCTTTGTGTTGTTTGTAATGTACCGCTTCATACAAGCCCTTTTACGCTCCGTGAGTGGAAGCGGGGCATATTATGCAAGAGCCTGTGGTGTTGGAAGGGCAAATTACATCGCTGTCTCTTCCAGTGAGCGTCACATAGTCACACACACTGCTGTCCTTCCCCAGAGCTCAGTGTAACCCTGAAGAACACACACACACACACACTCTCACACACACACACACACACACACACACACACACACACTCTACTTATCAGCACAGAGCAGTCATTGCACAACATAAAACAGTCTTTCTGTTAAAGTGCAATGGAGTAAAACAGGCCGGTTACACTCTTGGAGGACTAACATGATGAAGAACTTCACCACCAGAGTAGTTTGGATGTCACAAAACCTTTGTTTAATCGCCAGTGAGGCTTAAAAAGAAACAATCCACCAAATCAGAACACACTCAAAAAAATGATTTTTGCTCTTTGTTCAATTTCATTAATTAAAATGAGCTCATACAACATAACTCTTGGTAAAATGGTCCCAACTTAATTTTATTAAATATAAACAATGTAATTTAAAAACAATTAGGTTTACGTTTTTTAATTGAGTCAACAAGAATATTTTTTTTCGATTTTACTTGTGTAACTAGGAAGTGGATTTCCTTCCCATCATGCTTTGCACAGGGCTGGATAAGGAGAGTAAATCTTGAAATAAAATGTTATTTTAGGCATTTTTATTTAGATGATAAAATTGGGAGACTTGTTAATGTTTAATGTTTTTTATGTTTGTATTAAAGAGTTTCTGGTATGTTAGTGTTTTGGGGGGTTACCATTGTGGTAAAGTGTAGAGCATGTGCTTGGGTTGAGGACCAGCTAACATGAAACAAAGTTGTTTTAATAACAAAGAAACAAGTATGGGCATGCCATGGATGTAACAATATCATCATATGCTATGCCTAACAAATTGGCTAATGCCTAAAGTTAAGTAAATCCAACAAATAATTTATTTTGAGTGTAGAAACGATTTATTATTCAGTTAAATATTTTAGCAAGCATAAAAACATCACTTCATCAATGTATCAATTTAATTGAAACTATATTTGATCAAATTGAGTTGGCCCAACTCAATTACAATTCATCCAATGAATAATTTTTTTGAGTATAGGCTACTGATGTTAAAATCACAATGTAGCGGCTGGATTGCAACTATTACATATATAATTTGCCTATTTACATTGTCTATTTTGTATGTATATACCTAATTTATCTGTTGTATGTTTCTTTATTTGCTTATCATATTTTATATTTTACTGTGCCCTGCTGTTGTTTTGTGCACAGGCATGGCATGGCATGCAAAACTTTATCTAGTAGGAATGACCACAATTTTTTGTAGTCTTCACTAAAGGAATTTAAGTTTATACAACAAGATTACAACAACTCATTTCAAACAAATTAGATTTTGGTGGAAAAATGTAATAAAATTTCGTGGAAAAGTTTACTCTAATTGTTTTAAGTTCGTTCAACAACTTTTTTTTTTGAGTGCAGTCTGGACCATAACCTAGTGCACTGCCTTGCTTTCTACTCCCTACATAGACTGTTACCTTCTAAGACAGACTTCTAGCTAATGGAGTCTCTTTAGTAAGGATTCAGGATTTGGAATATTGTTATGAATTGTTATGAATATTGAGATAAAACATATTATACAAACAATGGGTAAAATATTTTAGTAGCTAAAAATTGTTTTAGTTACTAAAATGTAGATTTAGATATTATAATATTTATATATATATATATATATATATATATATATATATATATATATATATATATATATATATATATATATCAATTTAATTATAGTTAGTTTTAGTAATTTTTGGTGTGTTTTTGTCATATTTATTTGTTTTAAAACCCATTATTGTCTTTTTAATAAAAATATATATTCTATATATTTTTAGTTTTTATACATTTCTATTTCTGTTTTAGTTGTTTTAATACTACATGAAAATTAGATTTTCTTTTTATTTTAGCTAACAAATTTGACAAAATAACACATTTTATTTTCTTTATGGTTTTATTATGATTACTTAGCTAATAACCCTGGTATGAAATGTTTCTTATAATTAATATAATATATTTAATCTTAAGAATTATTATAATTATTATTAATAATATATATATATTTCATATCGCAACATCAACCTGTTCACAATCTGGAATTGCATGATGCAAAACTAACAACATAATACATTAAAAATAAACAAACATTTTTGGCAGTCCATTTTGAAGTAGATTGAACTATTTTATTGCCGTTTCTTTCATTATAAATGCAATACATTTAGAATCAACATTTTAAACCACCACACTCTGCTATCTGATTTTATTCCCCCACTAAACTTTGTACATTATCATTTGGCTAAATGAATTGTTTTAGGATGCAGCCTACATTTATGATCGGTCTTCTTTGCATTAGGAGTGCACTTATGAACCGCTGTCTAGGGTTTGAAACGCAGCCGTACTGTAAGAACATGGAAGGTCAAAATCTTCCAGTGAAACAGAAAACTATTCATTTTAGTTATCTCTTTCTATTTCCCCTTTGGCCATGCAGACGAGTCTTGTGAAGATGAATTAGTAAATGAACTGAGCCTCCCTCGGGACTTTAGCCACGCCTCCTGCCGTAGGAGGTGCACTCAATTAGATCTAAACAGAAGCCTTCTCAAGTTCCTGTGGGGAGGGGGACCTTTTAATTGAATTATCATTACGCCCTGTCCTGATTACTCTCTTTGCATTGTCCTCCATCGTGTTAGACGTCCTGCCTTCAGCGACAGCTCATGAGTTTAATGTGAGTGGAGAGGGAACACAGACATGCACCCTTCAGCGGCGAGACCTCAGAAATATACAGTATGGCACTGTGTGAACGGATTCTATATAATATGAACATGTGCCTGCTTTTCAGCACCAGTATTTTGATTAAATATATATATATATATATATACAAATATTACATTTTTCCTTTAATAAATAAATGTATAACTTCATATTTGTATGTAAAATGTAAATAAATAAAATATCTAAAATATTGTATTTATGTATAAGGAAAAGTAAATTTAATATTTGTTCACTATTATATTTGCTCTTTATTCCATATACTCCTTCAAAGACAGCTTAAGTCAAAACGGACTCTTTTTACTTTATTCCACGTTCCTGATCTTATTGTGAACAATTTATCAGTGCTAGTCATTTTAATACAAGCAAACGTTTTTCTTTAATCAAAATCAAATATCTTCGAAGACAGAAATCGCTCTTACGTTTCTCAATCACAAGACTTCATTCTGGGTGCAACTTCCACTTTTAAGGATTCAATTAATTCCACATGCATTACAATAAGTCTTTCGTGTTCAAATGTCTTGTGGGTTATTTTTCAGTTTACTTTAGTATGAGTTCAAGTAGAACAATTCAAGGATTAAAAGCATGTTGGGTCCCCACTTATATTTACTGTAAACATACATGTGCACATATTTAAACATATTTGAACACGGCACATCCAAGTTGCGATAAGTTGACGTTCAGATGCATTCATAAATCTGCAAATTGCATTGTTGTGGATCTTCTCTCCTTGCTCAACATGGGACATCGTTTCTTACATGTAAATGTATGACACATGCACACAGATGCAGGTTGAGGCTTGTTCTGGCTCCTGTGTGGAGTCAGTGTGCTGCTGATTGACAGGTTATATACTGTGTTTTCTGTAAAATGTGTTCAGCCTCAGGTCTTCTAAGATGTAGAGGAGTGTTTGTCTTCATCAGAAAAGATTTGGAGAAATGTAGCATTCCCCCACTTGCTCACCAATGGATCCTCAGCAGTGAATGGGTGCCGTCAGAATGAGAGCCCAAACTGCTGATAAAAACATCACAGTAATCCACACCACTCCAGTCCGTCAGTTATCATCTTGTGAAGCCGAAAGCTGTGTGTTTGTAAGAATCAAATTCTTCAGTAAAATGTTTGAACTTTAAACCGTTATGCCCTTTGTCCATAATCAATAATGCTTCCTCCTGTTTTGTCTTTTCACATCAAAATCCACTAACATATTTATTTAGATCTGTTTTGACCGTGCTTGATCTGTGCATATTTCTCTCCTGATTCAGACAAGCCAACTGTTTCACTACAGAAAGCAATATTATGGATTATGGCCAGAAATTATGGTTTTAAGTTAAGAGTCTTGATGGATTTGTTTCTTACAGACATGCAGCTTTCATGGATTATTGGGATGTTTTTATCAGCTGTTTTGACACTGGTGATTATGACGGCACCCATTCACTGCAGAGGATCCATTGGTGAGCAAGTGATGGAATTCTATATTTCTCCCAGTGTTCTAAATGAGAACATAACTGAAGTCGCCATGGTTACTAAATAGATGCGATTCCGAGGGATGTTACTGTAAAACTCTCCAGGGAACCATACAACCAACTTGAAAACCCCAAATGGTACTCAAAAAAGAAGAAGCATTGACTCTCCGACTGTCCCGTGGCACACAGCCCCGTGTAAATTTAGCTGTTTGTTCCTCTCTGCGGTGATCCACGAGGCTCCTTCTGCGATGGCCGACAGTGTGTCTGCTTTCAGTCCCTCTACATCTGCAACTGATCTCCAGCAGACCAAAGATTCTCAGAGAGCGAGAGAGAGAAAGCAAAAGGGAGTAAAAGAATAAAGGGGAAAAACTAGTTTACAGCGCATTGGTACATCCTGTCTAATGAGAACCCCCATCTGTCCCCAGCAGGACGGAGAAAGCGCTGGTGCTGCGGAGAGAAAGGACGAATAAAGGAGGAGAAACCGAGGAAGGGGCGGCTCGGCTCTCAGTCGCGGGGGCCCCGCGGTGACCCCTGCGTATAGACGCTTCTCATTAGCTTAAGCCGGGGAAGCTTGTTAACCTCGCTAATCACAGAAGGAGCTCGAAAGAGCTGGAATTTACAGCCAGTTTTTCCTCATCAAAGGACAGCATGTTGTGGAGAAGCAAGGGGGGCGAGTGTGTGTTTAGGGAAGGTGTGGGGTTGTGTTGACGAGACCGCCGGATAATAGCGTCCCGTGATGGGAAGGAGCGTTCGAGGCAGGTGTGAGAGTTTTGGTCATGTGCAAATTTGTTTTTTTTTATTTATAAATAAAGAGTTTTATTTATTTGAACTAAAATGAAAATTCACAAAATGTATGACATTCATAAAAGATTTCCATTTCGACTCTCTAGCCATCAAAGAATCCTGAAAAATAAGTTTCCATAAAATATGAAACGGCACAACTGGTTTCAACATTGATAATAATCAGAAATGTTTCTTGAGCTGCAAATCAGCATATTTTAAAGATTTCTGAAGATCATTGACACTGAAGACTAGAATTAAAAAAATTTCTCATTGGAATTTTTTTCATATTGCAATAATATTTCAAATTTTTCCTGCATTATGTATCAAATATATGCAACTATTGGTGAGCATAAGACACTTCTGTTATACACATGAGAATAAGTGAAGGTTTGTAAAGTGAGCATCGGGAAGCTTGTTTGTTGGCCGTCAGAATGAAGCAACCAAAGACCAACGAACCAAGCTGTTAAAGTTTTACGAGCGCAGCTCAACAGACGGGATGGCGTGTGTGTTTTATCCTCATTTGAATACACACACACTAAAAGACTTTCTAAAACAAATTACCAGCCAAGTTGAACTCGACACATTTTCTTACCAGAATACACAAACTGCAGGTTAGTAAGAGCAGCTAAACTTCATCAAGTGCAGTTCCAGTGTTAATAGTGAAGCGTTTCGCTCCTGTCATGCATGAACATCTTCAAGCCTGCAGCGACTTGCCTTGTTTACCGCAGGCGTGAGGAACGCTGCTTCCAGGAGACTTTCCACACTCAGCTTTACATACCTCTCACGGTGCGTCACTCTCAATACTGCTCACAGATCGCTTTTAATTTGCGTTCAGAGATATGGCCGTCGTGCATCGCTCATTTAAGAGCCGTTTCAGACCAGATTTACGGTTCAGAGACTGGGTTTCAGTGCATTGTGGGAAATGTTGTCAGTAGGGCTGTGTGCAGAGGGCGGCTTTTGTCACTTTGTAAACTCTGAAATCCCGAGGCGAAGACAGAAGTGTGTGCAGAGAACATGTAATCCAGATGCTGAATCGTATCTGTTGCTTCTTGAAATCCTGTCTGTCAGTTTTGGGGAGGTTGTTGTTTCACAGTCGTCAGCGCAGGTAGAAACTCACCTTAATGAAGCGAGAGAGCGGGATAACTCAACATATGCGTGTGCAAACATACAGCATGAATATACATGCATGTTTGTATAAAACGATAATCACACTTTTAACAGCGGCGCCATGTATTCTGATTTCTCAGGATGACTCATGATTATTGGAAATAGATGAAGAAAGTTTAGTCTTGTGTTATTAAAAGAGTAATACATGGTACTTGAATTCATATCAAAATACTCATACCATGATATTTTAGGACAGAAAAAGAGCACTTATTGGTTAAATAACTAAACAAACAAACAAATCAATGAATTCATTTTATTCATTTAGCTTTTTTGGATAAAACTAAATAATAAATGCTAATAATAAGACTTCAGTCAGTCAGACAGACAGACAGAAATAATATTTTCTTTCCGAACACATGGTCTTATTAATGTCTCGAATCTCATGTATGTTCAGGAAATGTGTGAGAAGAGATGTTTAGCCCATGATAAGGCTCTGAATCACCACTTCCTTTGAGATGTTGGTGTTGTGAGTTAATTATATTTTCCTCTTCTGTGCACTTATCGCTCGTTTTCTTCATCACAGAAAACATCAAATAAATAATTAGCATCTCTTTTTCAGAATGAGACGAGGGAGGTTACGCTCAACAAATAAAAAAAGATTTACAAGCAACTGTTTAACCATTATACAGTGTCTAATATATATATATTTTTGTTTATTTATATATATATATATATTCTGTAATTTTTGTATACATATATTTTTTTACATGATTAAACAAATGAATGGTGTTACTATGACTTTTTTGAAGGCCCTCAAACTAAATTACTGCAAATGATTCTGCTCCGATCATTTATTGAGATGTTATTCTTATTGTCAGCTGTCTATTAAGCAATTGGAGCGGCTCAGTTTTGACAGTTCTGCGTCCGGACACACTGCCTGAGCGTCTCTGAGGCCCCTGAGGGCCCCTGTCTCTCTGTGACGTCTGATGCCACCAGCACCACGCGTCTGTCAGAGCTGTCAATCACATCACAAACACAACATTGCTTTGACCGTGACAGCGCGGTTTCAAATAACCAAAGTCGTGACTGAGTTATGTATTATTATGCATTATTATTTATTTTCTTTTATTTCTGTTCCTGTGGCTCAGTGGTAGAGCATTGCGTCAGCCGCGCAAAAGGTTGTGGGTTCGATTCCCAGGGAACACACATACTAATGAAAATGTATAACCTGAATGCACTGTAAGTCGCTTTGGATAAAAGCATCTGCTATATATGTAAATGTATTTGAACATGTAAAATGGTGTAATGTAAAATTGTCAAATTTACCATCATGTAGTAGTAAACTTTTATTTATTTTTATTTTGTGTACAAATATTTTTTTGTCTATAAAATTATAATAATGATTTAAAAATATAGCCATGTATTTTGAACATCTATGGATACATAATGTTCTGTATGATTACCATAACAATATACGGTGATATTTCATCTGCAAAAACATGGTAGTGTCGTAGTGCATTTTGGTAAATAAATACATATTTTATTTATTTAGCGTTTTCGGTTTGTATAAAACAATACATTTAAATAAAATATGTATTGTGCTTATTTAGATTAAAAATGCATATTTATTTATTTAAGAATATAGACAGTCATTTCAGGTTGAGTAAACGCATGACAAAATTGTAATTTTGAGCTATCATTTACTCTCATGTCCTTGTAACCAGTATTACATTTTCATATTTATATTCAGTTTTTATTCTCAGTGTATTTTGGTCTGTAAAATTAATTACTTCAAATATATTTACACACAAACCTAAGAAAGAAATAAAAAGAGTCATACAGACTATCATTAGAGTCAATATATGCATGACAAAATGATCATTGGGTTCCAGTTAACCTCACGTCATTGTAAACTTGTACTACATTTTATTTAGATTTCTCACTGTTTTTTGCACTAATTCATTTACTGTAATATTTTCCACAGAAGAAGTAGGAAAGAAAGAGGGATGAAAGTCCTATAGACAGTCCTGAGAGAGTAAATGCTTGTCAAATGTGTAATTTCTTTAACGTTTGTAACTTTGAAGGCGGTGAAACTGCAGAGCTTGTGTGTGGACTCTTTGAGGAGGGTTGTTCGAGGACAGGGAAAACGAGTGCTGTGTGTTTGGAGTCAGGGAGAATCTGGGAATTACTCGGGAAATGTCAGTTTCATCTGGATTTGATTATGAGTGCATCCTCACGTGTGACACTGCTCTAAACCCGCCTCCAGCACGCTGGAGACAATATCTCTGTGTGTGCTTTATTAAGCAAATCTGCAAGTCAAATAAATACAGAAAAAAAAGAATATGGAAATGACTTTTACTGTACATTCTGATTACAGTGCAAAAAAAGTGATGCTCTTCCTCAGTATTTTTGTTTTATTTTCTGGTACAGATGTCTAAAGATTCATAAATCCAGATATATTTACTAAAATGATGTAAGAAGACTTGTTTATGTTTAAAACAAGAACCTTCCAAAGGGCTCCTTAAAAATCAGCTTATTTAGAAGGGAAACAAGTTTACACACCCCATTAACTATTTGTTCTTGTTTCAACATAAACTCACTTAATGTAGAATTTTTTCAGAAAACAAGGCTTCTCATCTTCATTTTGCATCTTCAAGTATGTATTAAGTAAAATACTGAGGAAGATTTTTTTTGCAATGCATGCAACCTTTAAAGTGCCCCTATTATGCCTTTTCGAATATTACCTTTCGTGCGGTGTGTCATGTAGCAGTATGTGAACATAAACTATCTGCAACGTCGAAAGTACACGATAAATAAAGTTATTGTCTATAAAAAAAAAGAGTCGGCTCCCAATGGCCTAAATGCGTTTTTAGGAATTTGAATCTTATTCTGTTACGGCTGTACGTCACGAAGTAACACATTTACATACTGACCAATCACAGCAGCGAGGGTTCACGGAAAGGCGGGGTTTAGAGAGACTGCTTCGCACGAGTCGTTTAGGAATCATTTAGAAAAGAGGTAAAACTAAAGCTATTTTTTTTTGAGAAAACTAAAGTATTTTTTTTTTACCTTGGATGCATGTAAACCTGTTTTAAGAGACTCATAAAATGGTATTAGCAACCTTACAAATGGCATTATAGTATAAGCACTTGGATTATTTTGGCCTTAATCTGTTGAAGTTCAAAGTAATACTTTTTAAGACCCACAGAGCCCTGGTTTTAGGCATGTTTTAATATTAATCCTGTTATTCGGTTATAATGCATCCATTTCTGTACATACGCAGTTGACAAACAACATGGAATAAATCCAAAATAAAAGTTGGAATATGGTGATATGTTTTTGGTGGAAATATTTAATTGCAATACCATGTTTTTTTTTAAGTTTACTTAAATAGTTCTACATCGTAACAAATCAAATTTCGAAACAGCATGCATAGTAATTATACAGTAAAAACAGTAACAGTTTTATAGGCAGTATAACTTGTCACGGGACATGTCAACTGCAAAATTGTTTTTGACCAGGGAAATTTATTGCATGCAACATGCTTTGAATACCAGATTGCACTTTTGTAAGAAAGAATGAAAATAAAAATAAAGCAAATAAAGAACAAGCTGTCAGCGCACTTGTCACTTCTAGCTTGTCATGTTATAAAGGAAGCGTATGTAAGCCTCTGGCACTTTGACCTTTAGGAATCCAAAGCAAAGATTTGCTAATTAACCAAGAGCTTTCTCTCTCTCTCACACACACACACACACACACACACACGCACACACACACACACACACACACATACACATACATTACACACACACACACACACACACACACACACACCATTTCTGTCTTGTTCATTAGTGAGACATGCAGATTAGAAGATTAATCTGCATAAATGCAAATGACCTTTGGATTAGCTTTGCTCCGCTCTTGGAGGAAGCACATTTAAACATCATTGGCTCCTTGTTTTTATGGCGTGAACTCGTTTGGTGAGAAAGCAACTTGTCATAATGTCATTGCATTTATTCTCACGAATATTAAAATCCTAGCACTTGGCGCTTTGTCTCCTGCTGCGATATTTGCTCAAATCTGACACTAATTAGTGGAACACATAGTGTCTTAATTAAAACCTAGTGAACATGAATAAATTAAAACAAACTTACCTTATGCATTGTGTCTGATTTTCTCACGTTGCACAAGAGAGCATTGAATCTGGTTCTTCTCAAGCGCAGCACGCTAAAATAATATAAAACAGGTTAGCTTCTATTTATTTCTGCACATTTATACACAAAACACTAATTCAAACCGTTTGTAGCAGTTACTTCTGTTATTAGGAATATAAAGAAGCTATGCTCTTGATCTTATAATTAATGCTGCTGATAATAGAGACTGATGTTTCACATAAATCTCACTTTTTTCCCACATGTACATTAATATGCAGATGCTGTTTTAATCTATTTGTAGCAGCGTTATTTGGTGTAACTTAGTGCTGATTCAGTTATATTAATTCGTTTTTCAATTAAATTAAGCATATTTGTAAGTTACCTGATAAAATTTTTTCTGTTGTACACTGATTATTGGCATCAACAGACATTTATCATTTATAAGATTAATATGAATAAGTAAAAACATTTTTAGTTACTTTAGTCTCGGTAAGATTTAAAAAAAAAATTAAAGAAAAAGATGAAACTCGCCAAGGCTGCGATTTGATTAAAAATACAGTTAAAAGTGTAAAAATGTGAAATATTATTACAATTTAAAAAAGCTGTTTTCTAAGTGAACATATAATAAAATGTAATTTGTTTAAGTGATGAAAAGCTGATTTTCAGTATAATTACTCCAGTCTTCTAATATGCAGATTTTCTGCTTAAGAAACTTTTATTCTAATTATCAATGTTAAAAACAGTTGTGCTGCTTCACATTTTTGTGTAGATTGATACGCTTCTCTTTAAATGAAAAGAAAGTTGAAAAGAATAATGTATAATGTAATGACTTTTGTGATATTATACATGTATTTACTGTCTGATTTATTAGTAGTAACATTCTAATTAAAATGTTCCTAATATATTACCTTTGTTTTCACAAAAGTGACTATTACATGAATAAATGTTAAATTTGCTCCCTTGTCTAAGGCATTGCGAGCCGAGGAGAACGTAAGGAGAATTAAATCGGAGGCCTAACAGAGAAGCGGGCGTTTCAGTTAGTTCTAAAGGAATGTTAAATAAACTGTGCTTTTGTGTCCTCGCGCCGCTGGTGCTGCAATAACACCACGGACAGCCGTGTGAAAAGGTGGAGTGAGGACGGAGCGGTTACAGCGCCTGGTGGAGGGTGTGAATGGGGTAACGAGGAGAATTGTGTGTGTGTGTTCATTAGCTGTGTGTGTGTGTGTGTGTGTGTGTGTGTGTGTGTGTGTGTGTGTGTGTTTGAGGGTCCTGAGAAGCATTTGATCTCCTACCGAGGGCCCACTGAGATGCACTAGCTAATTATCATGATCTAATGGATGCTAACGGAGCCAAACCTGGACTCCCACTGTGAGCCTTTACACTCACACACACACACACTAACATGAACACACACACACAAACACACGCTGTGGTACACACACCAGCAAAATGACTGAATATAGTTTAGGTCAAGTTCAAATAGACAGACCTGAGCTGTGTGCTGCCTAAATAGACAGCTGGCTTCTGAGTGAAGCTTTTTTTTTTTTTTAACATTCATTAGACTGCAGATTGAAATAAAATAATTCTCAATTATCTTTAAAAAGAGAGAAATCATTGGCATCATTTAGGCTATACTTTCTTCGACTGCAGAAAAAAACGAAACCATAATTTGCAGTGTTAGCTTGTGAATTAAATGAAAACAACAAGAACATTTAAATGTTTGTCTTGTAATAAAGAAAACATATTTGACAATTACAAAATGAATGAATGAATAATGTTTGACCGTGAACGCATCTCCATTGCATAGACTCATTGTGTCAGTCGCAAATATTAAACGTTAAAAAAAATCTTTGTGAAAATGACTGGTTCTTGATTTCTTGATTATAATCTTTAGACACCACACACTATACGATTTTATTTGTGCTGACTGCAAACAGCGACTGAGGCCAACTGGAACAGACCCTGTCCGACTGGCCACAAGACCACATTCCATTCATAATCAACCCGACAGTCATGTAGTGTGTTCTCAGCTTTAGAAACAACCACCACAACCACATAGCAACATGCTAAACACATTTAGAATGTAGCAAGTGCATAGGAATACCCTGGCAACCACATAGCAACATGCTAAACACATTTAGAACATTGTGACAAGTGCATAGCAACACCCTGGCAACCACATAGCAACATGCAAAAACATTTAGAACATTGTGACAAGTGCATAGCAACACCCTGGCAACCACATAGCAACATGCAAAAACATTTAGAACATTGTAGCAAGTGCATAGCAACACCCTGGCAACCACATAGCAACATACTAGAAACATTCATAACTTCTTAGCAACACCCTGGCAACAGCATAGCAAGAAAATGACTTAGAAACAACCTGAAACCACAAAACAACATACACAAACATACAGAATATTTTAGCAACTGCATAGCAACACCCTGGCAACCACCTGCATCATAGTAGCAAATTTACTTATAATTTCATTAGGAAATGTAAAGCTCTGGTTGTAGCGGCTCACGCTAATTTGCAGTGGTAACTGAGGCCGTTTTCTTGTTCTCGTCTTGTAACTCGAGTTGGCAGCAGGCGTGTGTGGGATGCCAGAGCAGGAGTCCAGAGCCTCCAGGTACATTAGTGTGTGTGTGTGTGTGTGTGTGTGTGTGTGTGTGTGTGTGTGTGTGTGTGTGTGTGTGTGTGTGTGTGTGTGTGTGTGTGTGTGTGTGTGTGTGTGTTTCCATTTCCATGACTTGTGAAAAGTGCCGTGCGTGGGATCGTAAGCAAGAGGGACAGTCGTCAGAGCGGCGGGTGTGCGCGCCAATGACACCCGTCAACACAACTTACTGTGAAGACCTGCTGCTCAACACCTCCAGCGCTGGCCTCACTAGCCTCATGCCACAGCGGGGCCGATGGGAGGTGGGGCCGGGTTTACCCCCCCGAGCAGGGTTTACGGCCACGGACTGGTGAGGAAGGCATGGGATGGAGGAAGAAAACGCAGCGTCCTTCAAAACAACGCACCTCGAGAACAAACACAAGAGACGAGAATATTCCTTTAAACTTTGCAACATCATAATAGATGGAGGGAGTCTGGAGTTGTTTGTGAATACTCCAGGAGGACAAATGCTTTTTCATGGCTGATGTTTTGTCCTGCAATTCTGTTGAAGCAATACAATAGATTCAGATGAGTTAGTAGTTGTCATAAAGTAAGAGAACATTTAATGAGAAATGTTTGAGTTCAGAATGAGATCTTTGAGCTTCGATTGCAGACTTTGGAAAATCTGAGCACAGTTGTTGAGATCTCTTCTGATACTTTAGAGATAATGAGATTTTAGGAGAAAAATAACCAGGTTAGGTCTCCATGCAATTCATTGCTTGTGAGAATAATTAAATGAGATATTAAAGAGATCTCAGGTGCACATTTTGTGTGGGCAGAAAAAAAAATCCTTACTCTTTAATAATTCAGAAGTCTTAGAGTTCCAAGTTTTGTTTTATTTCAGTATAAACTTTGTCTTAGATGTTTCTCATAAAATTATGTTGGAAATATAAAAATAGACTCTAGTTGTGTAGATATTAAATGAATGTAGAGCACAACATTTGGTGAGAAATATTTGAGTTCATATTGAGATCTTTGACTTTTGATTGCATACTTTTGGTATCTTGACAAATCTGAACACAGTTTGAGACGCCTTTTCTGAAACTCAGAGGAGCCATGTGAGATTTTAGGAGAAAACTCAGCAGCTTAAGTCTCCATTTAACCTCATTGCTGTTTAGAAGAATCAGCTGAGATATTAAAGAGATCTTATTTGTAGTTTTAATTTTGTATCAGCAGAAACGTCTCAGAGGCTCCCTAGTTGAAAATTGAAAATTAAGTACAAACTTTTTCTCAGACGTTTCTCCTAAAATGCTTTAGGACATAAGTTGTCATGAGTTGAACAGTTGTCCTTTAGTAGGAGTATAGAGCTATACAATGCATGTGGAGAGCAGCTCAGATCATTTGTTGAGAAAATTGAGTTCATATTGAGATCTTTGGCTTTTGATTGTAGACTTTGGTATCTTGAGAATCTGACATTGTTGAGGTCTTTTCTGAAGATCTCAACAAGGTCTTAGGAGTTTTTTTGGTGGAAAATCAGTAAAGGGTTACTTCACCCCAGGATGAAAATTTCGTCATTAATCACTCACCCCCATGTCGTTCCAAACCCGTAAAAACTTTGTTCGTCTTCGGAACACAATTAAAGATATGTTGGATGAAAACCGGGATGCTTGTGACTGTCCAATTGACTGCATAGTAAATTGCACTGTCAAGGTCCAGAAAAGTATGACACAGAAGAGGGTACGCTGCGGGTATTCTCCAAAATGGCACTACGCTGAATCAGAGAGACGAATAGTTGAATAAATTGTTCTCGTCGCTTCATTAAATTCAGATTGAACCACTGATGGCAGATGGACTATTCTGACAATGCTTTTCATACTTTTCTGGATCTTGACAGTGCAATTTACTATGCAGTCAATTGGACAGTCACAAGCATCCCGGTTGTCATCCAACATATCTTAAAAAATAAGAAATAATGTAGATTTTACGGGTTTGGAACGACATGGGGGTAAGTGATTAATTACTAAATGTTCATTTTGTGGTGGAGTATCCCTTTAAGTACGTCTAATCTCAATGCAGTCTACAAGAATCAGTTGAGATATTAAATTAATCTCATTTGTTGTTTTCATTTCGTATAAGAAAAAAATATTTCTCACAGTTTACAGAGATATTTCTCTTTTACAGAGTACATGAGTACTAACTTTGTCTCAGATATTTCTCCTAAAAAAGAAAGTCTTCATAATCGCATTGCCTTTCAGTTTTCCTTTTGCACTGGCAGAAAAACAAATAAATGTATCATAGGTTGCTAAAAGACATAAGAGTTCTCATTGATGTTTCATTTAAAGACCAATATAGTCTCAGATGATTTCTCCATCTTGAGACATTATAGAGATCTTTTCTGAAACTCTCGAGGAGACACACGTGAGATTCCTGGGGTTTCAAGAGAAAAACATCAGCATCAAAAGTCTGCAGTGTCTCATTGCCGTCGATTTTCCTTTTGCTGAGAATTTTCTCACTGAGGTTGCTCTTTAATAGCTCAGACGATTTAACAGAGCTCTCTTTTTGTTTCATTTAGTTACCACTTTTGTCTCTTGAAATATTGTGGGGGAAGTAAAAGACACTCACTTCTGAGCACATTTTTAGACATGCTTGAGATCTTTTTATACTCCAACGTAGACATGAGCTTTCTGGGGTTTTTATTCAAAGGGGAAAATCCAACTTTGACATTTTCTCTCAATTTGATCTCCATGCTGTCTCGGAGGAGCAGCGGAGACATTAAATAAATACCCCCCCCGACCAAACTACGTCTTAATCATCTATCCCCTGGTTTTATTTGAAAAACCCCTGATGGCTTTCCCCTCATTAACGCAAACACAGGGGCTTATAAATGCGATGTAATATTCTGAACGTTGTTGTTGGTAATGGCTGTAAATGTTGGTGTTGGGCAGCGCTGGGATGGGGGTGAGAGCGAAGAGAGGGGGGAGGGAAAAAAAGCTTGTTTGGTTCAGGAACCATTTAACAACTTCCTCTGGAAATTGAAAAAGGAAATAGTTTGGGGAAGGATTGCAGGAGGGGGGAGAAATGAAGCCCATATGAATTCCAGATGAGAAGTTGTACGCAGGGACGCACAGAGAATTTGATGGCAGACGGAGCTGTTCAGGAATCGTGTGTGTGTGTGTGTGTGTGTGTGTCTGTCTGTGTCTGTGTGTGTGTGTGTGTGTGTGTGTGTGTGTGTGTGTGTGTGTGTCTGTGTCTGTGTGTCTGTGTGTGTGTGTGTGTCTGGGGGTGGTGAGGCTGGTGTTTATGAGGTCATTTACCAAACTCATGTTTTCAACATTTCCTCTTGACTTTAATTTTTTTGCTTTGTTCTCTGCTAATTGTTTCCATCCCAGCGAGACGAGAGAGTTTGAGAAATGTGTTTTCTGCAATTCTCTTGCTCTTTCTCAATTACATCTACAGTCCAAGTCTTAGTGAACATTTTGCATTTGTCTGATTTAAAGCAATTTGTATATGATGATCTCAGCATAATATGAGTGTAAAAAATTCTAAATCAAAATTGATGCTATTAGCCTTTTAAAATACATGCAGTTTTTTTAACCCACATCTCCAACCACCTCATGTAATGTAATCTATCATGTTTATTCTTGTTGAACAGCAGTTTTCACAGTAAAATGTTAATGGCTGATTTTAACACAGTATTTGGTTTGTCTCTTTTGCTTTAGTTTCAGCAGCTCTGAAGCTACATGAACAAAACCTGACGATCATGTTCTCCAGCATTATTTGAGATCATTTTCTGAAAGAATCTTGAGCTTCAACGGAATCCAGAAAAACTGACCATCTGTGCAAAAGGTAACCGTGATTTACTTACATTTCATCAGTCACCTACTAATAGTGCATACTATTTGTAAAGGTTCTCATTTTTTATGAAATATTTTATTTATTATTATTAAAAAATAACATATATTGTTTTAAAATATATATTTTGTCTTATATTATTATTTTAGAATATTTCAATTTTATTTGAGAATAAGTATATATATATATATTTTTTTTTCTTATGTGTTATTTGAAAATACCATATTATTATTATAAAAAAATGTTCTTGTTATTATTATTGAAAATAAGAAAAAGTTTATTTTTATTTTAGATTTCTTATATTGTTGTCATTATTAGCTATACAACATTTAAAAATAATTGTGTATTTTTATAAAAAAAAAATTACATGTAAACTAAGCCAGTTTTCACTGTACACACGCACACACATACACACGCACGCACGCACACACATACGCACGCACGCACGCTTGCGCACGCACGCACGCACGCACGCAGTCTCCCAAACTGTTGAAATGAGATAATCTGAAATCTAGTAGGAATAACCCGACCGCTGTATGACATACATCGAGCAACAGTCGATTTCTGATCTACTGCCCAGATTATTCATGAAGCGTTTCACTGTCAGTCTGCTTTACAGTAAAGCTCCATCATATGAACTGCTTCTGTTTGCACATGCATACATCCAGATCATTCAGAGCGTGTGCACAGTGACAGACATCTGTCGTGCTTTTAAGCATCAGGGTTTTTGTCTTTCCTCATTCAACCACTTATTGATCCGTCACACGTTCTAATGTGATTTCACGTGCTTGTGGGAAAATAGAAAAACCGTAGCGTGTGTGATGAATCATTTAGTAGCCTAATCTATGCAAAGTTATGTCATGATTATGTAAAGTTTGCATTTGTACTAAATGGGCAAATATAGCAGAAAGGAGCTGTTGCATAAAGAAAGGAATTATGTGGGATGCATAACCAGAATTTCATTCACCTAGAAAAAGGCAAAAAAAAGAAAGATTAATTAAAGGCCTGAAAAATCAATATGAGCATCACATTTATGCTTGAACAGAGAATTCCTTTAATGCCAAGTTCACACTGAATGATTTTAGCCCTGATTTTCACTCGCCGACAGGTTTTGCGAAATCACAGACAAATGGCAGAAATCAGAGGCAAATTGTTGCTCGTTCACGGGATTGACAAATTATCAAAGACGCGATCTGAGAGAATCAATCCTGCTGAGAGAATCAGTTCTGACTGAAAAATACATCAGCGATGAGTCGATGACCTACAGCCAATGAGAGAGCAAGATATATATAGATAAATATATGGATATAGATATAGACACACACACACATATATACACAAAATATACACATATATATTACACAAACAAAATATGTATTGTATTTTTCGTTTTCATCTCTTTGAGGACTTTTATGGGCTATGAGAAATAAACTCATTATAAAATGCACAACACGTTGGTTACACTTTCAAGTAATTAGATTTGTGTATATAACATTGTCCCAGCAGAAGTATGTTATTAACAAGTCATCTTTGTCCATTATTGTGTGTTCGGGGAGGACTTATAGACCATAATATCAGCGTGATCTTGCGTTTATCCTTCACTTCTCGCGTGCGTTTGACTGTAGTCTGCAGACCAGACGATTCGTTCTATTGTAAAGTCATGCGGTGTGTAACCTCCTCTCGCCGACCCATCATGCAAAGTGAACACAGCAGCGACTGAATGCTGCCACAGATAGTCACGCAGTGTGAAAACAACGGTGATCACATGATGAAAATCATGCAGTGTGAACTCGGCATAGTGCCATGTACATTTTTAAGATTAAAAAATGAATAAGACTGGATTTGTTCCACAGTTTCGCTGACTGGAAACGTGAGACTGATTGAATTGATGCAGAAAGCCTTCGGGCCTGAAGGTACAGAGTTTGACATGGAAGTTTTCAAGCCAAACAACATACTTGTACGCTGAGTGCTTGACTTCTGTTTAATGCTCACTATTTACTTCCAAATCTTTGAATTTATGAGTCTTCATAAGTGAAGATATAATATACAATCTTACTCATTAGTGAATTTGCATTTAAGGAAAAGTGTTGATGTTTCTAGCTTGAACACAGCATTAACTACTAAACTAAGTGAAAAGCCACCACGCAGTGACTAATCATTTAAAACAGGATCAAAGCCAAGCGCAGAAGATTGATGAGGATAAAGGGTGCTTGCCCTGAGGTGAAGGAGCTGTTGTCTCTTTGGTGAATGTTTCATTTTTATCAGGCTGATCAGAATTTGAACTTCAAACGAGAACGTTGTACTAAATCGAGTCTGTGTGTGTAGATGTACAACAAGACACTGATGCTGCTTTCAACATGAAGCGCGTGAGTAAACACCACTGATTACTGGCTGTTTTATTTATATCTCAGCGTTCTCGCATCTAATCACCTATGGATTCTACATCTATATATATATATATACGATATTTAAATTGAGAAAAAAAAAAGATTTTTGTACATTTCAGATTTTGAAAAATTGTACTCCCAGAGAGAGGAATGTTTAGCCAGTGACAAATATTTTGTAGCTTCGAGAAAGTTTATAGACTAAATATACAAAACAAAATTACAAAAACTTTAAAATGAAAATATACAAATATTATAAAAATCTAATTGACACTAAAATAACATTGGTGCGAAGGCTGTATATTGTATGACTCAGTGAATATATCAATTCATTTAATAATTTTTAACTTATTAAAATGTGTCCAGGGTTAACAAAAAAAGCTATAAGCCATAAGTGAAGTCATATGTGGTCATGTTGACTCTATCATTTTTATTTATTTATTACAATTTAAAGCACAATAAATGTAAGGAATTGTAACTAAATGTAATGTAATTTAAATTATTTATAAGAAATATTACAGAGGCTAACCAGTTTTGATGTAAATGAGTGACACATGTTATTCTCTATAGATGGTCAGATGTTGTTCTTGCACTGAAGCTGAAGATGCTCGGTGAACATCTAAAACCATGCTGAGAACATGCTTGTGTTCATTTCAGCTCCAGATCTGCCGTCATTAAAGCAGAAAGAATAATGAGATGAACTCTCTCACAGATAAAGTGACCAAACTCATCAAATGTCATCAAGCACCTCATTATCTGCCTTATTTAACTACATTTATATTCCCGCAGTACACTGATTATTACGTGTGTGTGAGAGCGGTCCGTGTTTGAGTGTGGTGAACCTCAGAGTTCCCCGTGTAACCTGAATGTGCTGCGAGTTCCCAGAGCTCGACTCCTCCCGGATCTCTCTCTCTCTCTCTCTCTCTCTCTCTCTCTCTCTCTCTCACTCACTCACTCACCACTCACTCACTCACTCACTCACTCACTCACTCACTCACTCACACTCTCTCTCTCTCTCTCTCTCTCTCTCTCACTCACTCACCACTCACTCCACTCACTCACCACCACCACTCTCTCTCTCTCTCTCCACCACTCACTCACCACCACTCTCTCTCTCTCTCTCTCTCACTCACCACTCACTCACTCACCACTCACTCACTCTCTCTCTCTCTCTCTCTCTCTCACTCACTCACTCACTCACCACTCACTCACTCTCACTCTCTCTCTCTCTCACACACTCTCTCACTCACTCTCACTCACACTCACTCACACTCACTCACACTCACTCACTCACTCACACTCACACTCACACTCACACTCACACTCTCACTCTCACTCTCTCTCTCTCTCACTCACACTCACACACACACACACTCACTCACTCACACACTCACACACACTCACACTCACACTCTCTCACTCTCACTCTCTCTCTCTCTCTCTCTCTTACCTCACTCTCTCTCTCTCACACACACACACACGGACGGTTTAATGTTCCTGTGACTGTGACACACACATCACGCACACACACACACACACCGCTGCAGATGGGACAGTTTAATGTTCCTGTGCACACACACACAAACACACAAACACACACACACACACACACTGCTGTAGACGGGACAGTTGTATGTTTCTGTGCCACACTCACACACACACACACACACACACACACACACACACACACACACACACACACACTGCTGCAGACGGGACAGTTGTATGTTCCTGTGACACACACACACACACACACACACACACACACACTGCTGCAGACGGGACAGTTGTATGTTCCTGTGACACACACACTGACACACACTATGCCTATACTAACACACTAACACACCATACTAAAAATATAAAACAGCACAGAAAGATGACAATCTGATGAAACATTCAAAGAACATTTACCATGGTATCACAGATATTTACATTCTTATTTTAATAATTTATATTTATTTTTATATATTTTTTAAATATTAATATTTTATTACATTTTTATATTTTAGAATGAATTAATTGATATGGATTTAATTAAACAATGTATCAAATATATATATATATATATATATTTTTTTTTTTAAGACAATTTTTATATAATTTATATTTAAATGATGTGTACTTTCATACAGTTTATAACTTTTAATAAACATATTTATTTTTAGAATAAAGTATATATCTAAAATGTATATATTAAGAATTTTAAATATGTAAGTTGATACCAATATATATATACTTTTATACTTATTAATATAAATATTATTTGATAAATGAGCAATTTTCACATTTATTTATTTATTTTCAAGCAAAAATAACCAAACAAGCCATCATTGTACTGTGGTATTTTAGACATGCACCGTGGTTTTCTGTATGTTGGGAGTATCGTGTAAATACCATGGTATATACATTTGATAATCAAACCACCATGGTTTTATTTCAATAATGAAAAAGGTAGTAAATGTAACAAGTAAAGAAATAAAGAAAGCACATTGTAAATGTAACTGAGTTTTTTCGTCACTATGCCCTGGCGGGAAATGGCTGAATTAATTAAAGATGACCTTGTTGAGGCCGTCATTTCCACTCAGCGGACAGTCGGATGGCAAGCGTCGTGTTAATTTACTGCCGTGGTAATGGTTGTTATAAGGCAGCCGTTGGCGCTAAAGCCTCCTCATTAATTAAAAGAGCATCATGGGTTGTGAGAGGCTCAGAGGCAGATGTGAAGTTGCTCAGGGTTGTCAAACACTCGTGTACGGAGGGGAATCGTGTGTTTATCTGTCTGGAATAACCTCAAGACATGGATATTGTGAGCAGCGCTTCCATATTCTGTCAGATGTGTATAGGATTGAACATGATCTGGCCTCGGCGCTTTAGAAAACGCTTCAAGTTACAATTAGAGTTTTTCTTTTAAAGTTTTTAAGATATAAATGCATTTATTTAGGATGTGATAACTGAATAAACTGTTTCATCCTCAAAAGCAGAGATTAAATGGAGTCTCCTGTTTCTCAGATGTTTCTTCTTCAGTAAGTGTCTCTTCTAGAGTTTCAGAAATGTCTCCGATTTGTCTTCAATCAAGAGTCAGATCTCAAAACGAGCTCCAACATTTCTCATCATGTGATCAGAACTGCTAGACACATTCATTGTGTTGCCTCATACTTACGGTGTATACTTAATTATTTACTTGCTGCATGTAAGCTGTTGACTCATTTGTGTGTAGTTTTATTTGTCCCAATGAATTTTAAGAGCAACATCTGAGTTAAATGAAACAGAACTGAGAACTTTGTTAAATGTGTCATTTATGAGCAATATAATTTTCCTCTGGGCAGCAAACACAAACTATAATCACATTTCTAGATTTATCAGATTCCACTTCAGCAATCGTGTTAAACAGGCCTGTGTCATAATATCACGCTAACTTTTACTAAGCAGCCTAAATGAAAAATATCTTTATATTTATTGTTGTCTCTTTCTATTGACTTGATTTAGATTTATTGGCTGTTTAAATGAGTTCCTGCCAAAACCAGTTTTATAGATATGTTACAGAGGATAGGACTTTATTTTTCACTTAATTTCTTCTCAATTACAGTCATTTCTATCTGAAGAGCGCGTCACAGAGAATGAGAGTGCTCTCTAGTGGTCACAACTAACTCCGCTCTTTAAGGTCAGTTTTGACTTGCTTTGTATATTTTATGTGCATATTATTGTGCATGCAAGTAGCAACTATTTTGACCAGCTGTATTTGTTGATGTATTTGCAAACTGAACATGCATTGGCATATTGAAATATAGCTCATTAAAAAATATCTTAGTTTGCATGAGGCAAATCAGCATGTCCTGCAGTGTGACATGCATTTAAAACGGTTAAAAAATTTGTGTATTTGATAAAAAATCAAAAAGGGAGGACAAAAGGGTGATTTTAAAAGGTATTTTATGTATTCAAGGTACTGATCAACATTTTATCTGTATCTTATGCTAAACAAGGCTGCATTTATTTAATCAAAAAAATTATGCAATATTTTTGCAATTTAGAATAATTGTTTAAATGTAATTTATGAAATCCTGAGTTACATCATTACTCCAGGCTTCAGAGTCACACGATCCTTCATAAATTATTCTAATTTGCTGCTCAAGAAACATTTCTGATCATTATCAATGTTCTGCTACATGTTTTTGTGGAAAGCGTGATACATTTTTATTTTCAGGACTCTTTGAAGAATAGAAAAGAACAGCATTTATTTGAAAAATAAATAACATTACTGTCACTGTTGATCACCTGATCTGAATTGCTATGCACATTACTTTTATAGCTGTAGTTTATACTTAATTATATACTAACACATCCTTGCTAATTAAAAGTATTATTTATTTATTTTTAAATCCAGTGCATATGCATGCATACATGAACCAGTCCTTGAGGTATATACGTGTAACAACACAAATGCAATAAAATATTCTATTGAAGGGGCAACAACAGTGAGCGCTACAAATGGCTCTCAATCAGATTTCCAAGGTTGTCCCAGACCGATTGTTTGCATGATTGAGATGAGGTCAGCTGCAGTATGACTTCTGCTCCTCATGGAGTGTTTCAGGCTGGGTCGCTGAATAGCCGTCCCGGCCTGTAATTACCGGGTCCATTGCCCGGCCTATTGTCATGCATAGACGAGCAGGCACGACCCAGGGAGCACAGACAACATGCCAAACTAAATGTGGGGTGTGGCGGGTCACCTAGATCACCATCTCCTGATAATTACCCACAAGCCTCAGTCAGTAAAGGTGGAGGGGTCTGGGGGAAGGTGCAGGTTCCCACACAAAAGAAAAAAACGACAATAAACACATAGCTACATAATGACTTGTCTTACCTTGCCTTTTTTCTCCTCCCTTACAATGGAACTTACTCTTTTCTTTTGCTTTATAATTACCATGAGTGAGAGCAGGTACCAACCCTTTAAAGCCCAGATTGGCTTATGATAGGAGGAGAAGATGGCTTTTGTTGAAGGTGTCGGCTTTGCTGAACATCCACATTTTAAATCATTGTGCAATCGATTTCAAATGTATTTATACCAGCGATATGTTCGGAAATGGGCAACGGCGTTTGATCACGGGATGAAAGTGGTGGCACATCCGTCTCCTTAAACTTTATATAAGGCTTAAAACCACTTTCTACCGTCCTCAGGGCAGTAGTTACCAGGTGAGCCCAAAGAGTATAATTAACCAAGACTGTTGCAGTTAAAGAATATAAAGCGTGTCAGAGAAGCTTCTGTCAATGTTGGCCTTCGGCAGAAAACAGGGATTAAATTAGTCAGAGGTTCCTCTTTGTGTTTGAGCACATAGCCAGCAGGCCCGTGTTACGAAGAGATAGAGATAGATAGATAGATAGATAGATAGATAGATAGATAGATAGATAGATAGATAGTTCTCCATCAATCCAGCTCAACAACAGAGAACGAGGCAGAAGCGGCGGCATCTAAACACGCTGACATTTGCTTTGGATTTAGGAAGGACGTCTCATGCAAGCTCTCTCATCTGGTGAGGATTGGTAGAAGTACACAATGAGCCTCTGTCCCATGTACGCTTGTGTGTTTTTTTGTTGTAAAGTGGTGGCACATGAGGATGGGCGGGCTGGACATTTTCCCTCCATTATGTTTTAATCATCTTTGTTTCTAGCAGTTCAGCTTTTCTTCTCCTGGCTCTCTTTCATTCTTCACCCGCCTCTTTTAATCGGCTCTGTCAACTCAAAGCAGCACACAGTCAGACACGATCCCTTTTAGTGTTTATTTACCCCTAAACAAGCAGATAAGCATATGAAGGGAAACGTCCCGAGGGCTGAGAGAAGCCAAACGCAGGCGCCTGAATTAGAGAATACCTGAAACAATACATGATGCAGCAGAACAAAGGCCACGGAGACGATTGTTGTTTGCGTGTCTCAAACAGGCAGCTGCGTGGAGAGCAGAGAAGGTGGTTTGTAATTTAATGAAGCGAGGTGAGATGTTGTTTAAGTGAGTTGGCTGCACCGGGAGCCTAGCGTGACAGCTCTGACTGACAGATGCGTTTTCTCGTCGTCTTTTGTCCGGAGAACGAAGGAGACTGAGAAGGGCACGGGTCCGGTTGCTTCGTCTCATGACAGAACTGCCTCTGGCCTTCGCTGAGGATGCAACGTATCTTTTACAAAGTCAATCACAATATTTCCATAACACCAGATATATTCATGTGTTATACTGAACTAGCCCAGAGAAAATTGGTATTCTTGAGAGGCTGCTCGAAACCTTTCATGCAGAAAACCTATGCATCATATTTAATATTCAAATTTAGGCCTTTAATTATCTACATGATCAATAAAATTCTACATGCCTTCTGTCGTCTGATTGATAGTTCATACTTTGTTTGGTATAAACGTCAGCTTGTGCTTCACGTGTCCTTTTGCTGTAAAATATGACATATTTTTATAAAGTAAATGCTAGAGTAACTTTGATATTGTTAGTAATATTTTGAGAAGAACACTTACTGAACTGAAGCAAAATCGTGTTCAAATATAATCATCTGAGTGTTTATTTGTTCATCTCTCAATCATCATTTGCATTGCATTAAATGTTTAGATCATTTAAATGTAATCTTTCTTAGATATATTATTGGAGACACAGAACTGACATTTAAATAATTGTATGTAATTATCTGCTATACTGTTATAACGATCTTACTGATTTACATTACAAGCATCAGAATTGCATACTTTTGCCCATATAAATACTGCACCAAATTACAGTTTTGGGCCTCTAAATAAAATTGTTTTAAATCTTCATATTCTTACAATATCATGCTTTATGAGCCATAAAAAGCCAGATGGAAATTATATATATAAATATTATATATGCTGACTTCTAAACTCATACATAACGTTTTTTGTTTTAGATTTGTTTGTCTAAAAGGTACAATAAATTGTCCTATTTAAAAAAAAAAAAAACGTTTTTTTCTTTAATGTTAATTGATTTAATGTCTGGTTTTACAGAGTTCATTAACAACTTGTCTCAGAGTTTTCTTCTAAAAATCCTTTCGAGAAATGCAATTAATTTCATGAGAAATATCTTGAGATTGCAGACTTTGCTATATTAGCAAATCTAACTACTGTCTTTTTTAATGTTGATTACTGGCTTTTTCTCAGGAGAAGCATATAAACGAGAGACTTTTGTCCCTATGTTCTCCATTTGATCTCTGTGCTCAGATGTCTTTTGCATGGTTATCTTTGCAGCTTTTATCGCCATGTTTTGAGCTGAGACATTCGAACGTTAAGCAAATCCTCACAATGAGCCACAAAACGTGTGCTTCCAGAAAAGCAATGCATTTGCAAGTTGCAAATGATGGTGCAATTTGCTAAATTAAGTCAGCAGTAAATGTAAATTACAAACCGCTTCATATCTGTATGCATAGAAGCAGAAAAGCTTTAAAAATAAATCTTCAGGAATGCATGGGTTTAATCAATGGGCCAAATATTTCACCTACTTTAAAAGTCTTTTCTTGTGAAGTAAGAAGAATAGGGCTGGTAACCACATCACAGGGTAACTGCAGTTTGGCAGGTGTGCTGTAATGAGCAGAGATAGAGCGCCCAACAGGATGCAAATGAATTTAGGCCCCGGGCTCTTCCAGTGCAATGCATTCAAGGCAATTAAAACTCTGCCACTTTCTACAAGAGGGGTCAGGTTCCCTACAGATCATCCCAATATGACATGAAAGATCTAAGAGCAGCTCGGCGTGTCAAAACCTGACGGCGATGAAAAGGAAGAGTTGGATGAACTTTGATAGACATCAGAAATCTGGGAAACAAAAACAAGGTTGAATTCTGCCAAGATAAGAAAGGAAGGCCGTTTCTTTTGGAGATTATGCAAGCGTGTTTGGATGGGAAGGAGTTCAGATAATAATGAAACAATTAAAGGCTTTAAAGTTGACCTGAGCTGTAAAACTTTTTTTGCATAAATCAAATGAAGAATGCTTGAGTTAAGAACCTGGAAAGTCTCTCGCTCTCTTTATAGGGCTTGACTGGACTGATTACACGGCCACCCCACCCCGAACCCTTCCCTTCCCATGATGCCTCGGGCTACGACGCCACACCCCGCGACAGCGCTCCCCCCTCCTGAGTGGGACGGTCTCTGTGCAGGTGGGACAGGTAATTAAACTTTTACATTGACTCTCTTCTCTGGTGTAAATCAGCCTGCTGTCACAGATCCATTCTGATGGAAATGAGGGCTGGAGCAGTTCAAACATAATAATAATAATAATAATAAAAACGTTCCTTATTTACCTACGCTCATGTTGTTCCAACCCCAAAAAGGAGAATCTTTACATAACACATATTTCATTGTGACCAGTAAAGAAAAAAAGCTACTCTTTACTCTTTATAAAAATATATATATATATACAAATATAATAATATAATTAATAACTTTTACTACCTGATAATAACAACGTATCAAAATAAATATATATAATTTTGGAATTTATTAAGCAAACAATTGTATTAATTATGGCAGTTGACATCAAATTACATATTTTTGTAATAAAAGCTCAATTTAAAAAATGCCAAAAATTAACCTTTTGTTCAATTATAATTATTATTTTTTTGACTCAAAAAAGTCATCTTTCTGATTGTTGCTATTTACACCGAGCAGAGCAACTGTTACGGGGTCAGATGGATTTCACAGATGGCATATTTAGTTCTAACAGAGTTTTGTAATTGGAAATCATGTATTTTAGTGTTGACATGATTAGCATGCTTCTGTTTGCTTCAAAGCTGTCTCTCCGCAGCTGTGTTGACACTGATGAATTTACTAGTGAAGAGCCCGAGGCAGACGTCACATCAGTGGGAATAGCTCACATGCCTCGCACTGCCAAAGCACAGCTGGGCTCCGAGTTAACACCGGATCAATGATGCCTTGTTTCTGTCATTTGAAAGAGATTTGGATTTGAAACCTGTTTGTTAGACTTTTTTAAACACGCATTTAAATTAAACAAAACCTTCAAATATCGGGATCTAAAATGTATCCAGATGGAAACTTAAAAAAAATGACATAATCAGCCTTTTCCATGAACTCTCTCAAAAAATCCTAACCGTTAACGAAAGAATGTGTTGACAGCCTAAAGCAAATATGTTCACAATATGTGTCAAACAAACCCCCTGAGATGTTTGCATATATACGTCGAAGGTAATAAATAGATTTCATGGCTATTTATATACATAAAAACACATTATTTGTTGTTACACACCCATCTCTAATGAGCAGCTCATTTGCATCACGCAGATCATGCTATAAACTTCTCACCGAATATCATTTATTCAAAGAAAAAAAAGAAATATGATCACGTATCTAGTATTTGAGTCTGTAATAACACAAGAATAGACTGTAATATGTGTTTCTTCTTTGGAACAGGTACAGTTTAAGGAAGAGGAATATGACAGATAAAGATCTCTGTGTCTGATGAGTGCAACATCAAACCGTGCCGATGTTTGCATACATATATATTGACTATAATGAGCTTGTCTTCCGGGTTCAACCCTTCAGCTAAACACGGCTTGAGAATCAGACTAGATGTTCATGTTCACATTATATAGATATAATATATATATTCAATTCCAGTTGCACAGACTGCGTTACAATGTGCCCCAGCATTATTAAACTATGCTATTCTATGACATCAGTAATGTCATTTACACTATACTTTAATGCATTTTCATTAGAAATGACGAGAAACAGGTGAATAAAGACTGACAGTCAATGTTTAATATTCAGAAATGATCATTTCAAGACATGTAAAGCATTTTGTCTCGTTTATGTTGGCCGTCCCGTGCCTGGTTGCAATGTCTCAACCTCTAAAATCACATGATTTTTAATTCTTAAAAAACGCCATTATCATATTTAAAAAATAAAATAAGTCAGTGACAAAATATTTTAGTTTGACTTGTATATATTTTTTCATGAGATCAGATAATGCTGTAAGCTGTCATAAAGTCATGTTACAATGCACCACCTACGGGGCATGTTGTCACATTTCACTTTCTTAAAGAAAAACATATGCACTGTAATTATGAAACAAAGCGACATATTTGTATTAGAAGTGTGAAATTACTGTGGATTAAAAATGATATTCTGAACCCCATGTGGATTTACTCAAACTGTAAAGTCAAAAAGTGTTACGATTTGCCTGCTCTCCTCTACATATTATTTTCAGTACTCTTGCAGTTTTGTACAAATAGCTAAAACTAAAACTGAAATAATAATTAATAAAAACTATACAGGCATTTAAAAACAATACAAATAATAAAAAAACGACAACAAAATAAAATTATTTACTGTAACTTTAACAGAAATTAGCATGGAAGCAGAAAATATACAAAAATTGTATATATATATTTACATTTATGTATTTAGCAGATGCTTTTATCCAAAGCGACTTACAGTGCATTCAGGCTATTAATTTGTATTGTCAGTATGTGTGTTTCCTGGAAACTGAACCCACAACCTTTGTGCTGCTAACGCAATGCTCTACCACTGAGCCACAGGAACAGGAATATATATATATATATATATAAGTAATTGAATAATATGTTGCCATGATCATACCTTTTTTCACAGTGTACTTTCTAGTGACCCAGTCTTTATTGTTGTTATGCGTTTGAAGGACACTTAAGCCTGTAGGTTAATTAAACCGCTGTGAGTTCGTCAGAGATGCTGTCAGTTTTGGCAGGTAATTGGTGTGTGATTATCTGCTTCTTGGCTCACGCTGGGCCGATTGTGAATGTCACTCATTAACACAGATTCTTTAAAGTAGTGTTTAGGGAGCTGCCCCAACAAGTTTTGCGGGGCGAGAGGTTAGTAGTGTGTGTGTGTGTGTGTGTGTGTGTGTGTGTGCGTGCGTGCGTTGGGTGGGTGTGTGTGTGGGTCTGTGTGTGTGTGTGTGTGTGTGTGTGTGTGTGTGTGGGTGGGTGGGTGGGTGTGTTGGGTGTGTGTGTGTGTGTGGGTGGGTGGGTGGGTGTGTTGGGTGTGTGTGTGTGTGTGCGTGCATGCATGTGTGTGTGTGTGTGCGTGCGTGCGTGCGTGTGTGTGTGTTTGTGCGTGCGTGCGTGTGTGTGTTGGGTGTGTGTTGGGTGTGTGTGTGTGTGTCAACACTGTCATATGGTGTTGAGGCTCATTTAAACTAACTCTCCATGCTCCACTTAACAGCTATGAAAAGTATTGAAAGTGTAAAGTTAGACTAAAAAGGCCCTCTGGGTTTACAGTCATTGTTTTGTTTTGAGTTTATTGTCTTATGAGGAAAATACGCTTTATTAGATGTCACACACGAGTCGACAAACAAATTAAATATAAGCAGGATCGAATTAAAACTGCTGATCTGATCAAGTTATATGTATGCATATGCGCTTTTATTTATAAAACACAAATACTCATTTGAGGTATCAGTGATTAAATACATTTTGTGAAATGTTGACACTTTTTGTGATGCAGCTATATTTCTAATAAAATAAGAAAAACATTTATAAAGATTTCTGCAGTGAAATAACGCATGGGGGAAAAAGTTATGCAAAAAATTATGCAAAAACAATTTTAACTAAAAAACTGCAAGTAAATTTCACAATTGATAACAAAGAAACTGCAAGTCGCACACTGAATTAAGCATGGGATTTTAAAGTTTGACATTTTTACATACAGACTTTATTTACTAAGTCTCTGTGTGGCCCGCTTTTTCTTTTCCCTGCTGAAGCACATGACCCAACTTATAATTATGCTCTCTGAGCACATGCAGGCCTTACCGTAGTAAAAGCCTTTCTCACGAGCTCCAGATCTGTGCTGAACGAGTGAAGGAAACATACCGACTCAATGAATCACCGGTCGGCTTGATTTACAAGCAACTGTCATGCTTTTGAAAACAAAACAATAACTTTAGATACCAGCTTATTATATCCTTTCATGCTGCATAACAATTGTCCAGCTTTCAACAGTGAGAACATTCATCTAAATTCACAAAGCGCTTTTATCACATGTGACAAAGTTGCTTATAAATAAAATCGTTTCCACATCTGTAAGCTCTAATGTATATATAAATTAGATTACATGGAGAATAAATTGAAACTTTAGTCTTATGTAAGTGAGTAATTGTACAGCTGTTAATCAACAGTTATGACATCACTGGATTATGAAACACATTGTCAATGAAGTATTTGTTTATTTATGTTAATTATATTCAAATTCACATTGATTTAATAATATTTAATTAATAAAAATGGACTTGTTACTTCACAGTGCATTAACTATAATGTTAACAAATGCAACTTTTGATTTGAATAATGTTTTATGTTGGGATTAACATGAACTCAGATTAATAAAGGCAAAGTATTTTTCATTGTTAGTTCCTGTAAACTAATGTTGGCTAGTGAACACTTGTAAAGTGTTACTATTTCTCTCTTCAAATGAGAGTAAATGACCTTATATCCACACTGTTTTTAAATGAACCTCTGAAACAAAATGATTACTCAAACTGAAAACTTCATTAAATCTCCAGAGTTATGAAAACAAAACACGAGCAGTATCCAGTAAATGATGCAACTCCACCAACTCTATTCAGGACAGAGTTTAGTAATAGAAGCTGGCCGTGTGCGAGTGTAGACGCTCTGCTTTCTCACACTAAACAGTGCTAATGTGGTTAGAGCCCTTTCTAGGGAGCTCCTCCCTCAAAGTCTTCACCTCTGTATGGAAATCTGTCTTACGTGTTGCTAATAAATCAACGGGACTAATCATGCCTTTGCAGTTTGATTCATGGCTCGGCTGACAGGTCAAATTGCCGGTGTGGATCTCTGGCATGGAATGAGAAGAAACTGAGCTGGTTTGGTCCCGAGGCGATGGACGGGGGGAGGAGAGCGTGCTGGTGGGAAGCAACCCACTCTATCCTTTCTGATTTATACCTCTGATGTGCAAAAAACAAACGAGGAAGCGTAATAAACGCTCTCTCTCTCTGTATGTATCGGCTGTTTAGCTTTAAAGTTTGTAGAGTTACAGCCTTCCTTTCTCGGATACGCTCTGTTGTGTAAACCTACCTTTAGTTTCTTCCGTGAGAAAACGACTGGGGAAAAATGCAATGTGCTGTATGTATACAAAAAAAGCATAAAGCGTATGAACTTCGCTCTTTTGTTATGGAAATGAGATTTGACTGAACTGAAAAGGAAGTGAAAAACTATATCCGGTCACGTGTGAACACTTCTGAAACAGACATTGATATGTTAGACCGGCGGTTCTCGACTGCGTTTGCTTTAGGACACAGATATCAAGTGGCAGTAGTTATCAAAATATACTTCAATTTAAATCATTAACAAATGTAATGAATTGACTGCACTTGGTTTTCGAGCACCACACAGTAGAACTACTGCGCATGAATGTTGTCAAATGCTCACGATAGCATATTAGTTCTATTTCCAGTGGACACAAATTATAATTGTACTATATATTTTCTGTAAGCATGCAATGGCACTGCTGCACTTTCAAAAATATGACGATACTGCTTTTTGACTGCACACAACAAATATTGTATCCGTCAAATGCAGTGTGCTCAATTTGTCATTTAATTTGCAGTGTAAAAAATGGACCAGCAAAAAAATATACACAAAAATGTCATTAAAAATATCCTGATAATTCTCTCTCTCTCTTTCTCTCCCTATATATATATATATGTTGGGCAACGATTAATTTAATAATAAAAAAATGAGTTTTTGTGTACATAATATATATATATATATAAATAAACAAAGTTAATTATAGGTATTTACATAACTTAGAAATTATAATTTACTATATATAATTAGTATTAAACAAATGAAAATGTGTATGTATATTAATATATGTATGTGTGTCTTTTTTCAATTAATAATTTGTATGAATCACTCATTTGTGTCACTTTGGATAAAATTGTCTGCTAAATGAATAAATGTAAATTTGAAATGTATCTAAAATCTGAAGGAATGAAATACAAGACATTGTTTTGGTGTCACAACAAATGTTTGAAAAATCACGTAGCAGACTACAGTCGAGTGTACACTGCAAAGTATGCGGAAAGGAATTCACTATATTTCACTTCTGAACATACAGCCGACATAATGACAACTACCGATCCAAAACAGATCCTCTTTAAAAGGTAAGAGTCAAGCCTTGTCACGTGTTTCATGAGAGTTTGTGTTCACAGGTATTTGAGTGTTTCTACTGTGGTGAAGCTGCACAAATGTGCCTGTTCTGCTAATGCTGCACTGATTTTAGAGATGTGTTCATCTCCAAATATACTGTGAATAAGGCCTCGCGAAGACTGTTTCTGAAGCAAGGAGACCTGGGAATATTCAGTGTGAAATGATACGTAATTTAGCTGCGCTACAAACCGTTAGATGTGGCGAAGACTCGGTATCTCCTGCAGAAACTAAAGGAACATACAAATTAACTCGTTAAGGTCTTACACCCCGTCCCACATTCACAGTAACACATGTGGCTCGAGCAAATTAGCATGTCGCTGGCTAACCCCAACCCTCCTGCATCTCCCGCTTTCTATTTCCACCCGCTCTGATGTGAAAGTTTTACAGTTCATTGACTCGACAGCTTGTTTACATGCAATAAATTGATGTGAAGATTGGCGCTGGTACATTTGAAAGCTATTAGAGGGACACTGATGATGGAGCGGCTTTATAACCTCACAAGACCTTGCTGACTCAAGCTTTCAATTATCCCGGGGTGAATAAATCAACTTTAATATAGTTTGGTGAAAAATGAGCACTTGCGGGCGATGTTGTAGGTCGGCAAGGCTCAATGTTTCCAGAGGACCGTATCCTGGTCAGCCAAACCTGTAGGGAGGAAAAAACCAGCCAGATCTGTTATATCTCAATCCTTTCTCCCATAGACTGCAGTGTGATTGAATGAAGAGAATATGAAAACACAGAATATTTCAGACTGAATTGTGTTTGTTTTCAGTGAGATCTGACATGCATCTTCTGTAGTGTTTCACTAAAGTGTCTCAAACTGTGCTCAGTCGTTTCCCGGGCTTCTTACACCAAATTGGCTTCATTAAAAGTTTCACTGTAAACACAATACTGTTTTTTTACCATTTAATATCTTTTGAGTTCAATATTTCATGTTTAATTTAATCTGACTTACAATTTCTTTGTAATGATTTGTGTATTGCTTGTCATTTTTTATGTTAAAGTGCGTAATTTTTATACCTAAACAGGAAAAAAAATATGTAGATAGTTTATATGTAAATAAAATACTATCTAATTAATAATACTGATATAGTCAGAGGCCGATCCTCTCTATACGCAGAATACGCAAGCTGCCCTTGCTCTCAGAGGTTTTCATTTAGTTTCGTTTTTGAAGTTGGCCAGCGGTTATGAAAACATGAATGATAAATTATTTTAATGCGATGCGCTGTCACCCTCTCTATGTAAAAAGTCAGTCAAATCATGTAATGTGAACGTTGTACAGACTCTTGCATGAGATGAAAAAAAGAGAAAACGAACCGCGGAAGAGATACTGTTTCTTCAAAATGTGTTTCATCCATCACCCCCCCCGCCGGTGACACAGTTTTGCGTAGGGCCCCCAAAAGTCTAGGATCGGCACTGAATATAGTAATTAATGCCAAGTTTATGCTATTCTAAAGCACTGAAAGTCCCCATCTTCAGTATTTCTACTGGTTTCTATGTAAAGTGTTCAAAGTATTTTTAATGCAGTTGCTTAACTGTTATTTATATAACTAAAAATATCTGCAAGAACGTTATGTAAATGAAACCGGGTCTGGTTCATAATACTGTAACTGATGCCAAATGCACGCTATTATAAATAGTGTGTAGCACAAACAAGTCTCCATCAACTCTCTGCGGTCTCCGAGTGAATGGGGATTTTCTTGGATCTTGTATGTGGCATCTCGAGCAATTTGTGTTGATGGCTTGGAAATTTGTTTTACGTCCTAAATGTAAAACAAAAAGCAGTGCACCAGGAAATAATGGATTTTCAGAGGAGGCTCTAGTGTGGCGTACAGTAAAAGAAACACTCGCTTTGTTACATCCAGCGTTTCCATCTCACGTTTTTCCAATTACCGCCGGCTCTGAAAGATGTCAGTGTTGTAAACAGAAAACATGTTTCCACTAAAATCATGTTCTCTGCTGCCCCGAATGGAGTTTGTCCGGCCTCCAGGGCTCTCTGCGGTCCGTTTTCCCAGAGCGAAACAGAGTCTGACTGACAAATAACAGGGCCCTGCCGGCCCTCGGGCGGAGATAGTCTGTTTCTGAATCAGGAGAGCCGTGGAGATCGGCACCGGGACTCGTGGATGTCCGTACCACCATGACGGCTCGATGGGAGAGCCACAATGTGGGCTGCTCTTCAAACGCCTGTCTAATTTAGTCATATGACGCTGAGGGTAAACGTCCCAGACAACAATATGTTATTTTAATGTCATTACAGATGTTTTATTCACAGAGTTCTGCGGTCGGGGCAGGGATTGGGAGGACTGGGAGGGTTTTTCCATCCTTTTCTTTTACAATTAATTTCACATGTCACAGTCTCGGTGTGCGGCCACGTCTTTCAAGTGTAAAGTAGCAGAATGATGCACTTTATACGCTCATAATGAACTCACATTAAAGTGCACCGTGGCAGAGTTAAAAAGGACTGTTTTGTATCAGAGTTAGATACGGTGTGCACAGCTGAAAGGTCAAATGTATGTGATTTGGCTGTTGTTGTTGTGTTGTGTAAAATAAGTATTGCATTTTCAATATTTCATTAATAATAATAATACAAAATCAGACAATAACTTAAACTTTTTCTTTGACTGTTTTTTTGAGAGTTTTGGATCAATCAATCAATCTATGGTGGTGTCCAGAGAATCATCTTGAAAAAAATGAAGAATGTATAAATAATATTGTATTGAGTTATTAGTCAATATTAATAATACATTTATTTTTGTGCATTTTTTTCTTTTTTTCTTAAAAAATCAGGGATTTATACTATTTAGACAAAATGTTCATTACATAAAAAGAATAAATAACATTTTCTGAAAGTCAATGACCTATTAACTGAAAACAAAATTAAATGACTGTAAAAAAAGTAATTAATGATTTGATTTTGGCGTGAACTAACCCTTTAATCGTCAATGCTAAAATTGAAAATGTTGCTTTTTTGTCAAAGTATTGCAGTGAACAATTATATCATACTTAATTTAAACAACCAAAATGACTGTCTAATCAGTTTAAAAAAAAATGTATCCATGCATAATCAATAGAGCGTGCTTCATTCAACACATTAAAGTTTGTTGTATGTTTTCTCGGGTCTTCATGTATTTCCCAGGAGGCGACACTAAAAACAATCTGCGTTGAGAGAGCGAGTGGACGAGACGCTGACAGTTCAAAAACACAAGACATGACTTCAAAGTTGAGAATATCCTCTTTTTTGTCCTCACATCCTACAGTAATTCAGATTATGGCACAATGTGGTATTCGCTTAGGAAACAAACCTCATGACAAACAAACCGACGCAAAAGCAGCAGAGAACGCCTCACTGAGACAACAATACAAAAGACACCACTGTTTGGTCGAAGCTTGATTAAAACCATTGAGCGGCTGTTTCATAATCATCAAAAAAAAAGTTGACTTGGATCACAACAATGATATTTTTGCATGTGTCTGTTTAGTCTTAAAATAAATCTCTAACTTGCCAAAATACAAAATACAATTGTCTGTAATCAAAAGTAAACAATCCCAATATAAACAGAGTTCTCATTAAAAGACAAATGATCTACACCGATGTAATCCACATATTTATAGCTCTGCACTCTTACTGTATGACAACCATCATACAGTTTGACTCTCATTCTGACGGCACCCATTCACTGCAGAGGATCCATTGCTGAGCAAGTGATGTTATACTACATTCCTCCAAATCTGATGAAGAAACAAACTCATTTATTTTGGATGGCCTAAGGGAAAAAGCACTTTTATAAGGTGCTTGAACGCAGTTGTGTGGCCGCAGTTTGTGAGAACAACCAGGCTATAATGGTAAAAATCCACCCACTCAATTTTGTTATAATCTAATAAAATCATAAACAGTCTCTCAGAACGAGCGGTTTCAGATTCTCCCTCTGTTCACGTCACCGAGGGGAAAAGTCCCGTCCGTTTGTGACGCTGCCCTGTAAGCATAGACACAGCCCTGAGTGAGAAGCTGCGGTCCGCCTCCATTACTGATTACTTGCTGCAGCTGCTGGAGATATACAGTGTCAGCGCCAAAGAGGCATTTCAAGTCTTGTGTTTTGGGACGCACTAATGAACATAGGAGTCTCCATAGACTCCCTCCATCTGAGCCGCTGAGGACTGTGGTTAAGTGTCATCGTCTAAGAAAAAGTCCGGGAAAAAATTGGTAAAGTCCCCAATACGTGTAGGAATCAATTCCAACACTTCGTGTGTGAACGTGAGCTCCAGACAAAGTAAAGTGTCATGCATTTATTTTCCAAATTGCCTTTCGGAAAGAGCTTCTTTGCACTCTGTAAGGCTAATGATGCTAAAGCTACCATTGTCTCGGTTTGTGTTCACTGGTGCTGTGTTCATGAATGATCATGAATAGGAATGTGGTAGTTAAAAGTTGCATATGAAAGCAATGTGAATCGATCGCTTGAGTTTGTTGAGCTCATAAATCACGAATGGGACTTTTTGATAGCATAGATAGAAAGTTTGTTATAGCACGAGACCAGCTATGTTGTTATTTTTATCGCACTGTGCTCCCTGTCTGTGTAATTCATAAACGCACATTTTATTATGCACTTTATAATCAGATGACTGACTTTGAAACCTGAGTATGTTTTCTGTAAAGATTACAGGCTTGTACTAATGGTGGAATGTTTATTTGCGAAGGCTAGCACTGCTAATAATGGAGCTTGAGCTCTTGAAGCTCCGCCCTCTTCTCCGGGAGCACCAGCTCATTTGCATTAAAGCAACATACTCAAATAGAGCACCTTTTGGCTCATACCCTAAAAGTGGCCATTTTAACAAGCTATAAAAATTATCTGTTGGGTATTTTGAGCTAAAACTTCACATACACACTCTGGGGACATTAGAGGGTTATTTTAAATCTTGTAAAAAGGAGCATAATATGTCCTTTTTAAGTAAGAACTAAGCATCTCCCTATAAGACCCTATTAACTGCATAGCAATGCTGTGAAAACACTCCAGACTGTATCTCATAAACAAATGCATGCCATTTGAGATGCTCACCTGAAGACAAGCGAGTCTGTATCCAGTCACAGGTCAATCCTGAAGACTGTGGTCATCTGGGACATTAAGATGGAGTTGGAACCGGAGCCCAGAGGTCATTCGGGATGGGGATTGGGGTCGACCACGCTGCGGATCTCTTTCACTGGTGTCTGACGTCAGAGTAAGAAGCTATTGTCCAATCTGACCCTGCTTGCTACCCAAAACACAACTGCTCCGTTTCTTTGTCATTTACGTCTGGAACACAAACGGCGCAGGATGAATTACACACCGAATGTTAATAATAGAAGTTTTTACAAATCCCGGAGATTTTGACATTTGCATGTATTGTGTCTTCAACTGTATGCACAATAACCTTCAAAGCATGCAAGAAAACACAGACTCTTATATTCCAACATTCTTCTTGAGTCTAAATCCAGTTTTCCATGATGCAACTCTCTCTCACACACACACACACACACACACACACACACACACACACACACACACACACACACACACACACACACACACACACACACACACACACACTCTCAATGTGTTTTTAATCTCAAATCCCAAAGCGTGCAAAATGTACACAATTCCTTGCAGATCCTTTTCTAAAGGGCAGAAACGGAGACGAGAAACAAGAGCCACATTTTCTGGTGCCCTGGGCTGAACGGATGGAGAACGTGAAGGAAAACACACAAGAACATCCACAAAGAGACAACCCATGATGCATTTTGTCTATATGAGGGTTTTATTGCAACACATTGTTCCTAAAACTGGCCTGCAAAATTGTTTGGCTGAAAAGCAAAGCAAGACATTAAAACATCTCCCGTGGTTTTCCCTCCCAGTGTCTGTCTGTGTCTGATTACACCTGTCCATCATTTTCAGAGCCACGGCCTTCACGCAATTCATCCATTCAACATGGACCTGAGGAATTCTGTCAGGAAACGAGATAACGTGATTTCACTTTGATTTCCATGCCCGGATTAAGTTACAGGATCCTTCTTATGTTGCTTTTCATGTTGGTGATTCGGTGCATCAAGTCAGGCTTGTCTTTGTGCAGTTTTCAATACTGGGGCATGTTGTCACAAAAGGTCAACATGGCTTATGCAATTGAAATGCATCTTTTTTTCTCTCTCTTGGCAATAAGGTTGGAAATGTTTAGATGTTTTTTTGCAGTCAAAACATTAAGGTTTGTTTTCATAGAGAAACTGACTGACCCACCAGAAAAAAAATACTCACTAAACACGAGTATCCCAGCTAACAGGGAACGTTAAAGGGATATTTCACCCAAAAATAAAAACTGTCATCATGTACTCACCCTCGAGTAGTTACAACCCTGTGTGAATGTCTTTGTTCGGCTGAACACAAAGAAAGATATTCTGAAGAATGTGGGAAACAGCAGTTCTGGGGAACCATATATTTCTTCTTTTCCTATGGAAGTCAATGGTGCCCCAAAACAGCCTGATTACAAACTTTCTTCAAAATATCTTCCCTTGTGTTCAGCAGAACAAAGACATAAATACAGGTTGGAACTACTTGAGGGTGAGTAAATGATGATAGTTTTCATTTTTGGATGAGCTATCCCTTTAACAGTTAATGTAACGTTCATTGGAAGTTATTTGGTCTTTAATAATGTCCCAAAATGTTAGCACGAATCATTATTTATACTTCACTCATTTAAAAGAAATGTTTGAGATCAATTGTAGGCCTGCTTGTTTTTTAGGTAACATTCAAAAATAACGTTCCCATAATGTTTGCAAAATGACACAGTGTTTGGATAAAAGGAAATAAGTTTCCATAAAGTTTTGAACAAAATGGGAACATTAGCTAAATATTATATAGAACATATGTTTTGTTAGCTGGGTTAGTGCTTGTTTAAATACTGTACATGTGCGCTGAATCGTTTATAAACTACAACTACAGAACATTTAAATGTCTCTGAGCCAAAACCTTCTCATTAGATGATTACAATAGAATTAAAACCTTCACAAAAAAATTCTAATCGACCAATAGTTATCTGAGTCTGTGCTGAAATCACAAGTTGGAACAGATCAGAGAACCTCGGGCGCTTTACTGATCTCAGATACAGAGCGAGGAAGAAATAGTCTTATTATCTGTGCAGGAGCTCATCATGTGCCAAACTCTATATCAATGAAATAAAAGTGCAGATCAAGTTAAATGTGCCATTTTACACAGCAGCCAGATCACGTGACTCTAGCTTATGATAAAGATGCGTAAACATTGATATGACACGCGGCTCCGCCTATTGAGCAAATATCAAGCAAACATCACCTGGAGCTGATGAGTTATAAGATAAATACAAGAAATGTGAAGATCTGAAATAGTTCAACCATTGTATTCTGTAAAAAGAGAAATATGATTGTTGCCTAAAGCTGTTCTTTACATGCCTGTAAAAGACTTCACCGGGTCACCTGTGTGGTGTAGATAAATCCTAAAAGCACTGTGACAGTTCACTTAAAGCCACACTGAATCACTGTCAGTTACAGCATAGCCCAACATATGAGTTCTCTTCAGGAAAGACGAGTGACGAAACCGCTTTGTAGGATTGAACTCTGAAAGAAGGAAAGGCTAAACTAATCTTTGTGTAAATGATTTATAGATATTCTTTTGATAACAGAATATTGATTGTCCTAGTTTTCTCTATTTAAATGATGAATGGAGTTTGGAAATCAAAGGTGTATTTTGGGCTCCATCTAGTGGTCACTGGTCAGGGCTTGTTTCAGGTCACCGCCAACACATTTGGATATTGGGAAAAAAATGTGATATAGTAATATTATTTGAAATAACTTGGAGAGTTTATGTAATCATGTAATAAGATGGTATAGCCCAGCTAATAATGAATGTTCTCACAACTTTCTTACTTTTTTATATAAATGATAGGACACACATTTTTTAAATATAGGCTAATGCTTATGGACTGTTCTTATAACTGTTTAAATAGCATATTTGATATAGGCTAAGTTCTCACGTCCGGATTTATCTTTTATCATTGTAAACGTTACTCTTTGCTCTAAAAATAGACATATTTCATGACTGTGCCATGCAAGTTGTTTTCATAAAGAGAAACGAGCGAGTATGTGGGGTACGGTTGAGACACTATCAGCTGTACCCGGATTGATGTCCTACTGCGTCTCAAGCTGTTTACTTACAGTGTATGATAATAGGATCAAAATATGGGGAAGTACCATATACAGAAACAGAAATGGGCTAAAGGAAATGATGTTTTATTATTTAGATAGATATGAAACATTATATTGAGTTACTACTTAAGAAGCGTGTTTTGTAACCTTTAAATAACCTTACAATCACAACAGAAAACTGGACATTTGAACAAAAATGTTCAAATAATTATGACTCATACCAGACAATTTTCTTACTCATTTATAAACTGTTCATTATTTTATTTCTTTTTGATCATCTCTAATATTTTACATATTGTAGTCTGTTTAATATTTTCATACAATATGTTGAAATGACTGCTGTTATGTTCATTGGCTGTGGTATGAGCATTGCGTTAAAAAAAGATAATAGGATAAAAGTCACATTCACACATATGCTACACATAATTCTGTTAAAAAATAATATTTGTGATATTTCAACTGTCTCTGTTAATGGATAGCTTCTGCATGAATGCATAAGGATGTAAATAGCATGTCATTAACATATAAAAATCTAATATAATAATAAAGATGCTATATAATTTAGAACAGCTTACATTTCATAAAAACCTGCAGTATGGACAGGTGTGTGTTTGTGTCTGCTCAGACCTAATGTGCGTGACGTCGAAGACAGGACTAGTCAATTCTAACCTTATGGGTCATTTGATTTGTAAGTCCCCATGATGAAAACAATGTTCTCACAATGATTTTAGAACTATAAACCTGTTACCTGGGAGAAGAAACCGGGCTGGTTGTCACACTTATTCCTCAAGTGAATAAAATATATCGAGTTAATTTTTACTGAATCTGAATTAAATAAAGTAAATAAATGAATGTAGTTTTAAACTGTAATTATTTTAAACTGTAATTTTTTGACATTTGCTATAAATAATTAGCCAGCTTTAGAGCATTAATAACGGGTGTCTTAACTGTACCATGCTACTGTTTTAACTGGACACCATATGGGTACAGTTTAGACAAAAACACCTCATGTTTATGAGCTAGTTGTGGAAAATATGAACTACTTATGGCTATTATCAATTTCTGATATTTTAGTACACAAGCAAAATAAATATCATGTGAACAATCACTTCATTTCAGCATCTAGTTTTTGTGTAGTGATGAAAAAGCATAAAGTGTCTCTACTTTACTCAGTCTACCCCATTCTGCTGTTATTACTGGAAGCACGTCCCAAGAAGCGTGTTTTGTAACCTTTAAATAACCTTACAATCACGACAGAAAAACTGGACATTTGAATATAACGTTCACATAAAGTTATATTTTGAGTAAAAATAAAGTTAGTAGAATGTTATAAGAAACATATTTGCAACCTTCAAATAACATTATGACCAAGACAAGGTGTCTCATTTATAAACTGTTGCCCAGAAACCATCCTAAAATTGCTCTTTTGATCATCTCTCGAATATGGGTAACGTTAGGCATAGAAAACGCATGTAGGCCTAGATCTGAATCTGAATGGTTTCATGTCTTTGCCTTGTAAATGACTCATAATTACTCAACGACTCAATATTTATGTTCCTGTGGCTCAGTGGTGGAGCAGAAAATGTATAGCCTGAATGTACTGTAAGTCACTTTGGATAAAATCATCTGCACACACACACACACAACACAGATCTGCTGCACGCTGTCCATCAAACTATCATGAAATCTGTCAAGTTAATATCCACAGACACACACACACGCACGCACGCACGCACGCACACACACACACACACACACACACACACAACACAGATCTGCTGCATGCTGTCCATCAAACTAATTCATGAAATCTGTCAAGTTAATATCCACACACACACACACACACACACACACGTAAATGCATGTCATTAACATATAGACAATCTAATATAATAATAAAGATCTATATAATTTAGAACAGCTTACATTTCTAAAGACCTGCAGTACTCCGACAGGAAAAAGTGTGTATGTCTGCTCAGACCCTGGCGTGATGTCGAAGACAGGATTTAAGCGCACGCACGCTTTATAAACGAGGTCCAAGAAAACCGGACATTTGATTTTTTTTTAGAAACATTTGAAAACAACGTTCTCACAATGTTTTTAAAACTTAAATGTGTTGCCTGGGAGAAGAAACCGGGGCTGGTTGTCACACTTATTCCTCAAGTGAATAAAATATATCGAGTTCATTTTTTATAAATACATTTTTAGTAGGTAGAAATGATAGGTATATTTCTAGAGAGCAATTTTATAAGTATACCGGACACATGACACTGATTTGAGAAGAATATCTTTGCTTAGAAAAATTAAAAACTAAAATACAAAACAATTAAGAAGAAAACACAAAACATTTATGAAATGGCAAACAGATTCAAAACAAAAAATAAATTAGACTAATAATATAAATAACAATACATAAAATACATTGGCCCTC